>CM047813.1:43173052-43631425 GCA_026214975.1 Gentiana macrophylla
CCAATCTGCCTCGCAATTCACACAATTGTTTCATCCCCTCTCTTTCTTTCCATCTATTTCACTCTCCCACCCTTACCCAGTCCCTTCTTCAATACCCACCCTCACCCAATCCCTTCACCAATACCAACCCTCACCCAATCCCTTAACCAATTTCAACCCACCCATAATCACAATGTCTTACCCACCCTTTATCTTTTCTTACCATCCTTATATATCTTTTTCTAAACCCATCATACTCTCAACCTCCATTTTGTTTACAAAATACACTTGTGTTGCGGAATTATAAATATTGCTCAGTTTTAATGATTATCTTTTATCATATTGGTTTTCATGATCCTAGCTGGGGTAAGTGTAGCTCTGAACCTAGCTAGATTTTATAAGTTTATGGTTCGATCAAATTACGACTTATCTTTCTACCGGAAGTTTTAAAATTCACACTTTACGGCTATTCTGGCATTTCTGGATGATGAGTTTTGTTCTAAAATATCACACCGATCCGACCTTGTGGATGACGTTGAGACCTTCTACGTGCTAAATTGGGTAATTAGTAATTTCGAGGAGACGCTACATCTCCCTAAGTTGTTGATATCCAATCAAAACGTGAAACGCCTGCGCTAAGTATCTGATTTTATCTTTAGCCTATAGGTCACATTTACTCTGTTATACCTTACCAAGTTTCTCTTTTACACTGGATTGAATACATGGTTGATCCTGTCAACCTCGTGTTTTGCCACATGAGGTAATGCTTTTTGCTCTTTGTCTTCTCCACCCGGTTTTAAGAATATTTAAGCAGTGGAGGTTATATATGAAGACTACCATCTTTTGTTGCTTGTTTATTTTTCTTTCTATTTAGTATTTTTCTTATAAATCGTGTCTGAACGAGTCGTTTTATCTCTTTGGTTTTCCTTGTCATTGGTTGTATAAATTAAAGTGGCTTAATTTGTTTTTGGATATTTTATATCTAATTACTGCCACATTAGTTTATTACTTCCAATGACTTGTTATTAACGGTTTCGTGGAGTTTCGGTTTGGTTTGCTTTACCAGGATTTTGTTTGTTTCTCCACGACGTGCTGGGATTACTCTGATGTTCTGCATCTACATGAGAGCCGTTTCCAGAGCTAAGTCTTTTTCTTTTCTCATTTTTCTTTGTCATTGGGGACAATGCAATGTTTAAGTGGGGGGTAGGAGACTTAGCTATGATGTGTTATATAATTGATAATTAAAAGAAACGGTACGGTGGAAAGTAAAAAAATTTTAGTAATTGCCATATTATTTATCTCGTACCCTTAGAATTGTGAGTTCTTAAACATTATATTGATAGGAAAGGACCCAAGTTGCATGAGTACGTGATCATTTTATACTTATGTGAATGTAAATTTAAGGATATTCATGCCGACTGTTGCAAGTAGTTATTTATTATTCGATTACTCAATTTGAATCGACGGATACCGCATGAATTTTAATAACTGACGAAATTATGTGTACATTGTGTAGATGATTGGTTATGTAGACTTAGTGTCGATATTTATCTGCTGATGTATTCCTATCTTCTAGCCATCAAAGAGGAGTAATAAGCTTGAGAAGTATCTGTGTTTTAACAATGCGTTAAACACTGGGCTCGTAGTAACATTACCAAAGTAGCCCCGCGCTTGTGGTAATATTCAATGCTATTGACTAATCCGTGCGAGGAGGCTTCTTGCAATGCATACTTTACTTTTAAAGCAAGTTTCTTTCTTGAGAGGTGTTAAAGCTTGAAATAATGAAAATGCGAATAAAATCAATTTTTTAAGAGGCTTTGAGTATTTTCTCGGTCTCCGAGTCCGAAAACCTTCTGGATGACGCTCTTGCTTATTGCACCATGTCTTTACCCATTGAGAGGCTTAAGAAGTGGGAATACTGATGTTGGTAGGTTAAGACTGCTAAGTTAGCATAAACTATAATCTTGCCACGATTATATAAAACTGAATGCACATGCACACAATCACTTCGATTCATAGCGAGTAGTGAATAATGGATACCTTATGAGCATGACTGGTATGAGTTGACTCGATTTTCTTGCGTAAGTATGATTTGACCATGGAAAATGTCATTTTGGGGAATGACTTATTGATGCTTTGTTCGGGACGATCAAAGTCTAAGTGGGGGGTAGTTGATGACGGTCAAATTATACCCATAAAAGTCACCAACGTTATCCTTAAATCAAGCATAATAATATATATTTTATATTAAATCACATGTGTATAATGTTTATTTAATGTTATGTGATTAATAGAATATAATTTGGTATTTATCCGTTTTTATCATTTAAATACGATTTACTGTGCAATAAATATTTATTTTGTAGATTGAGATAAATTGGAGGATAATTACAAAAGGATGAATTAAATCTCAAGATAAATCAAAGAAAATTCGGAGTGCATTGAAGATAAATACCGGATCAGCGCGAAAAGAGGAGTAAGGAATGACAAGAGCCAGCGAGCCAATCAAAAGTTGATGGACTCGCTGGCAGCAAGTGCTCAGTTCGCTGTGGACGAGTCCCATTCAGCATCCGGATTAGCTCGGAGTTATCTCGACGCGTTTTAGACTCCTTTAGGATTTAGGAAACGTAATTTTAATCGGCTGAAGCATATCTTAAGTCGGTTTTTCAACCCTATATATATTTGTTCCATTACATCAACTAGAATACAACTTTTACACAACTCATAATACAAATCATCAGTTTCTCAGAGCAGTTTTTAATACAAGTTCAGCAGTAATTATGTGAGTTCTTGTATTTATTTGTTCTTTGTTCTTTGTAATTAAGTCCCCCCAATTATTGTTTATCGTTTGAGGTTGTTCGTTCTTCACCGGTCGATGTAGATCTAAGGATACGATGTGAGGCAGTGGGGATTCCTTGTCTATAAGGATCCACATGCCCAGATCTGTTATCCGGTGACCTATAGATGACTTTGGTATGATCGACAATCGTGTTTTTAGTAGATCTATATAATTGTTTTATGAATTTCTATTTTATCCGTTACGTATGTAGAAACGCTAAGATTTAGGTTTTCGCTGCGTCAATCTAGCCAAGTCTTTATAGTGTGATTGTCCACCTAGAATTTTTTATCTTAGTAGGCATGGGTACGGCTACGTTGCTCGTCTGTTTTAATTAGCGTATGATTAGGAAATACCAATATAGGGCTCCTATGTCGGCTCATGAATTGATCTTCCGGGACTTTCAGTGAGATCTAGATCTGTTCTGTATTCGGGAATCGCATGCACCTAGTTATAAGTAAATCGTAGATTAGCATGAGACCGTACAGGTAATTGTTAATAGGACAAAGACTGATGCGATCACTTAGGAAGTATGCCTAACCATAGGATTGTTGCCTAGGTGAGGAATACGGTTAATATCGGCATCCCTAGTTTTGTAAGCGTGCAAGTTATAGATGGAGGCCTACGAAGCGAAGTCACGTAATGTAGCACAGTGATCTAGATGGCCTACCCGGAGCTAGATCTCGTTTAGGGGATGACTCCCGTAGCCAATATAAAAGAAATATGAATTAGATTAATAGTTATCGAGTCTAGCTTAGTTATATAGAATCTCTAGATCCAAACGATAACATAGTAATTAAGGAGGTTAATTACTTTGTCTTTGTTGTGTTGTGTCGAGTCGAGTCCTTTATCTTTCTTGACTCTTGTTGGTCATAGACCGCCTCTGTGTGCTTGACATGAATGATTAATTGTTTGTGTATAAATGACCCATAATTGGTTCCCTGTGGGATCGACCTTGATTCGCTATAGCTATACTACGATGGACCTAGGCCTCTTGCTAGTATTGGTTTATGGTGGTCAAGTATTTTATTATCACTTGATAGTTGATGACGGTCAAATTATACCCGTAGAAGTCATCAACATTATCCTTAAATCGAGCCAAATAATATATATTTTATTTTAAATCACATGTGTATAATGATTATTTAATGTTTTGTGATTTATAAAATATAAATTGGTATTTATCCGTTTTTATTATTTAGATTTGATTTATTTTGGGGTAAATGTTTATTTTTGTAGATTGAGATAAATTGGAGGATAATTACAAATGGATGAATTAAATCTCAAGATAAATCGAAGAAAATTCGGAGTGCATTGAAGATAAATACCAGATCAGCGCGAAAAGAGGAGTAAGGAATGACAAGAGCCAGCGAGCCAATCAAAAGTTGATGGACTCGCTGGCAGCAAGTGCTCAGTTCGCTGGGGGCGAGTCCCATTCAGCATCCGGATTAGCTCGGAGTTATCTCGACGCGTTTTAGACTCCTTTAGGATTTAGGAAACGTAATTTAAATGGGCTGAAGCTTATCTTAAGTCGGTTTTTCAACCCTATATATATTTGTTCCATTGCATCAACTAGAATACAACTTTTACACAACTCATCATACAAATCCTCAGTTTCTCAGAGCAGTTTTTAATACAAGTTCAGCAGTAATTATGTGAGTTCTTGTATTTATTTGTTCTTTGTTCTTTGTAATTAAGTCCCCCCAATTATTTTTTATCGTTTGAGGTTGTTTGTTCTTCACCGGACGATGTAGATCTAAGGATACGATATGAGGCAGTGGGGATTCCCAGATCTGTTATCCGGTGACCTATAGATGACTTTGGTATGATCGACAATCATGTTTTTAGTAGATCTATATAATTGCTTTATGAATTTCTATTTTATCCGTTACGTATGTAGAAATGCTAAGATTTAGGTTTTCGCCGCGTCAATCTAGCCATGTCTTTATGGTGTGATTGTCCACCTAGAATTTCTTATCTTAGTAGGTATGGCTACGGCTACGTTGCTCGTCTGTTTTAATTAGCGTATGATTAGGAAATACCAATATAGGGCTCCTAGATCGGCTCATGAATTGATCTTTCAGGACTTTCAGCGAGATCTAGATCTGTGTTATATTTGGGAATTGCTAGCACCTAGTTATACGTAAATCGTAGATTAACATGAGACCGTGCAGATAATTGTTAATAGGACATAGACTGATGCGATCGCCTAGGAAGTTCGCCTAACCACAGGAATGTTGCCTAGGTGAGGAATACGGTTAATATCGGCATCCCTAGTTTTGTAAGCGTGCGAGTTATATTAGATGGCGGCCTACGAAGCGAAGTCACATAATGTAGCACAGTGATCTAGATGGCCTACCCGGAGCTAGATCTAGTTTAGGCGATGACTCCCGTAGCCAATATAAAAGAAATACAAATCGGATTAATAGTTGTCGAGTCTAGCTTAGTTATATAGAATCTCTAGATCCAAACGATAACATAGTAATTGGGGTGGTTAATTACGTTGTCTTTGTTGTGTTGTATCGAGTCGAGTCCTTTATCTTTCTTGTCTCTTGTTGGTCATAGACCGCCACTGGGCTTGTAGTAACATTACCAAAGTAGCTTCGTGCTTGTGGTAATATTCAATGCTATTGACCAATCCGTGAAAGGGGATTCTTGCAATGCATAATTTACTTTTAAAGCAAGTTTCTTTCTTGAGATGTTTTAATGCTTGAAAATATGAAAATGGGAGAAAAAAATTCAACTTTTAAGATGCTTCGAGTATTTTTCTCGGTCTCCAAGTCCAAAAACCTCTTAGATAACGCTCTTGCTTATTGCACCATGACTTTACCCATGCGGGGCTTAAGGAGTGGGAATACTGATGTTAGTAGGTTGAGATTGCGAAGTTAGCATAAACTCTAATCTTGCCACGATTATATAAAACTGAATGCACATGCACACATCACTTCGATTCATAGCGAGTAGTGAATAATGGATACCTTATGAGCATGACTGGTATGAGCTGACTCGAGTTTCTTGCGTAAGTATGATCTGACCATGGAAAATGTTGTCTTGGGGAATGACTTATTGATGCTTTGTTCGGGACGATCAAAGTCTAAGTGGGGGGTAGTTGATGACGGTCAAAATATTGCCGTAAAAGTCATCAACATTATCCTTAAATCGAGCCTAATAATATATATTTTATGTTAAATCACATGTGTATATTGATTATTTAATGTTATGTGATTTATAGAATATAAATTGATATTTATCCATTTTTTATCATTTAAATACAATTTATTGTGAAATAAATGTTTATTTTGTAGATAGAGATAAATTGGAGATTTTCTACCAAAGAAGAAGATAAATTTCAAGGCAATTCGAAGTGGAATCGGATTAAATTGAGGATAAATATCGAAGCAGCACGAGAAGAGGAGTACGGAATACAAAGAGCCAGCGAGCCAACTCAGTTTTGGAGGAATCGCTGGCAGCAAGCCTCCTATTCGCTGGGGGCGAGCTCCCTTCCCTGCCCGGATTAGCTCGAAATTATCCTAACACATTTTCATACTTCATTTGGATTTAGGAAACCTATTTTAGATCGGTTCAGGCTTATCCCATGCGAATTTTTACTCCTATATATACTTGAACTAGTTCATTAACAACTTACACACCTTATACACCTTACCCAACTCACAATAAAGTTCTCAGTTTTTCTCAGAGTGGTTTTTATACAAGTTCAGCAATAATGTAAGTTCTTGTATTTATTTCTTCTTAGTTCTTTATAATTAAGTCCCTAATAATTGTTTATCGTTTGAGATTATTAGTTCTTAGTTAAATGATGTAGATCTAGGATTAAGACATGAGGCAGTGGGGATTCCTCGTCTATAAGGATCCACACGGCCATGCCTATGTCACTACAAGAATCTGGCCTTTTTGACACAAATTTTGTTGTATCAACGTTTCGTTGACTCAAAAAGGACCCTTTTGCGTCAACGCGTTGAGTCAAACGGTTGTTGTGAGTGGCACAATTTTGAATTGACGCAAATAATATTAATCGAGACAACGTTGTCACAAATACTCTCCCGCCAAACTCCCGTTGGAGCCAAAAATTTTGTGGGAATACTTTTTGAGACAACAAATCAATGTGTTGTCAAAAAAACTCTCCAGCCAAACTCCCGCCAGATCAAAAATTTCTGCGGGAATATTTTTTGGGACAACAAATCAAAGTGTTGTCACAAAAAATCAGTATCGCCATATATGTTTTATTCCATTTTTTTATAAAACTATTTGAGACAACAAAAGTTGTTTTGTGACAACTAAAAATCTGCATTTAAATTAATGTATATACGTGGATGACACTAGGTGCCACATGTCAATAAAATTTAATTGAGTCAATAGGCGTTGAAGCAAAAGCAGTTTCTTAATTAAAAAAATTATATTTTAGTTTTTTTAGGGTAATATATTTGAGAAAAAAGACTATTAACCATTTGCCTTCACTAATATACCTATAGCATTTATTCTGATGTGTCGTACTCATTCGCTTTGTTTGTCAATTGGCGTTTGGCGATTGGAAGAGAAAGGTAGGATCGCTTAAAGCAGGGGAAGAAACAGTTCGCAGGCGTCATCGTTCCTTCGATTATCCTCAAGAATTGAATTCCAGGTTTGCTACTTCAGTGCTATTGTTAATTTGTTTTGTGTAAAGGTCAATGTGGGTTATTTTGTGGGCTTCGATTTGGTTTCTCGTACGATCCATTCCCTTAATTACCTCCAGATTTACCAAAAAAATGAATGTTGTTTCAAAAGTTAAAATCTTTAGTTGATGGTTATATCTCCGGCAATTTTTCTGTTATTTCAATTCTAATCGGCTTGGAGAAAGAGGTATAAAGGTTTGTGCAAATTTTTTGTTGCAATTCTAATCGACTACTGCAAATGAAGATTAATGAGTGGGTTTTTTTCTTTTTTCTTTTTGAGGGTGTTTGAGAGTTGCCTTCTTGTGATTTTGTGCTCTAGATAGCTTGGAACTTCTGGGAATTAATATCTATAATATATATGATTATATTTTTATGATCAATTAAATGTTTTGTTTTTCTTTTGTGTGATGCTTTTAAAGATGACATATATATGTATCATTTATGGAGAAGAAGAAAAACAGAGCCTTTTTTTTTTTAAAACAGAGCCTTATATATATGCATCTCTTAAAGCATTTGTTGTTCATAAAACAATAAAACTCCCGTTGAATTCATGTATTTATTTGGTTCTTGAGCTTTGAATTAGAACAATGGGCTGCAATTGATTCTTCTTGACTTTGAACCGAAAATTTTCTGAAAAGTTCACACACTTGTCATTCACTGTTTGATGAAGAGTTGTTCTTGATAATTTTTGAAAACTTTAGGCTGGTGGGTTTTGTTTGGAGAATAGTTTTTGTCTAGTTTTGGATAAGGTTGAAAGATGTTGTGGGGGGTGGAAATGGAATTTTCTGCAACTTCTGGTAGAATTTTCATTTACAAGATGTCAATAGTGAAGGCAACAAGATACAGAGTACCAATTCTGTGTATGATATTGTGACTATAGTGCTATTTCCCTATAGCTAGCCATAGCCTATAGTCACAGCTATACTGTTAATCTCATATCATCAAGAAGATTTGACAAATCTTTAATTTATTTAAGTTTATTTTTACTTGTTTGGCAACATATGTAGTTGTTATGTGTTAGGTATGATTATGTACAGATGTATTTATTTTAAATATAATATGATTTAAAGATTTGAGGTGAAAACCATGTGTATCATGTTTTATTTGGAAATTGTAATAAGCGCGAGTGCGTATATGTTGTTTCATTTATTTAAAAGAAACGATGTACATGATTTTTTTTGAAATTTTGAGGTTGTTTTTAGTTATTTAAAGTATTTTTGCACCATTGATCATGATGGGCCTACATCGTAATCAATGGTATAAGAACAATAATAAGAACGAAGTTGCATGCTAATTTTCTCAACATGAAAGAAAAAGAATGAGAAACAAAACATTTCTTCACAAATTCAAAACATCAACCCATTAATGACTTTGAAGTTGAACAGAGAGGCTTTATTATACAAACATATCAAATACTTAAAAGTATTTAATAGATCCATCACCGTACTTAGACAAAGATTTATTTATCATACCTGGGTCTCAAAATTGAATAGTTTTTCTTTCTTAGATTTTTATTGTTACTGTTGTGCTTTTCTTTCTTTTTACATTAGATTATTGCTCATATCATACAACTGGCCATTTGTTAGCAGATACACCGTTGAGATTTGGGTTTTGAGAGATGATTACATTAGGCCATCACTAAATATTTCTCTTCATTTCTTCAAACTGTTATTTTAGGGCTTAGCCAATCAGAGCTATTCTTATTTGATATGTTGTTCATTTTGCTCCCTTCTTTTTCGCTTCTCTTAGTAATCCATCTTATTTATGGGATTTTGATGTTTCAAATCTTTTTGTTGTCTTATTTATGTTGCCATTGGGGTAATGTGTTCCGGGTTATTGTTAGATATTTTTGTCATTCATATGTGCATATTCATGAATATGATAGCCTGGATAGGGACCTTACGAAATGGAGGGAGGAGAAGTGGATACATGTTTAGTTGATATTTGTTGGATGCCTTGTTAGGTTGTTGGAATCCATCGGTTGATTGAATAGTATAGTCACTAGGTGCACGTCCCAAAAAAAATTGACAATGGACAAAAGTTGGATGAATGCAAACAAAGTAACAAAAAAGAATTTTGAGCGGATTAAAAGCTTTCATTAACTACGCTAAGCGATTCGCCAATTCGGAGGGAAATCCATTGTCCATGCAAGAGGTGTCGTAACGTTCGCTTGTTTAAGCCAAACAGAGTTTATGCACACATCTTTGATTCGGGAATGCAACCGGATTATACAACATGGACTTACCATGGAGAGTCCTGTACACGTGTCCGCAAAAACCCAATTGTTGATGAATCAGGGGATGATATGGCTCCTATTTTAAATGATATTCTTGACAATGAAGTTGACGAAATTTCAGTTGACAATGATAGTGACGATAATCTAGCGGAGTTGATATCCAAGCTACATGAAGATCTATACCCAGGTTGCAAACAATCATTGACCTTGAAATTCACAGCCGACCTGATGCATAGTAAAGTTCTATTTAAATGGTCAAATGAAAGTGTTGATCTTCATGATCTATGTATGACTTTATTTTGATCAACAATCGTGTTTCTAGTAGATATATATAATTGCTTTATGAATTTCTATTTTATCCGTTACGTATAGAGAAACGCTAAGATTTAGTTGTTCGCCGAGTCAGTCTAGCCACGTCTTTTTGGCGTGATTGTCCACCTAGAATTTCTTGTCTTAGTAGGTATGGCTACGGCTATGTTGCTCGTCTGTTTTAATTAAAACGTGTAGTGCCAATATAATGCTCCTAGGTCGGCTTATGAATTGATCTTCCGGGACATTTAGCGAGATCTAGATCATTACGTATTAGAAGGAATTGCCTTTTTGATTATCGTAAATCGTAGATTAACATGATACCTACAAAGTTAGTGTTAATGGGACGGAGACTGATGCGATCGCTTAGGAAGTACGCCTAACCACAGGAATGTTGGCTATGTGAGGAATATGGTTAATATCAGAATCCCTAGTTTTGTAAGCGTGCGAGTTATATGAGATAGAGGCCTAAAAAGCGAAGTCACGTAATATAGCATAGTGATCTAGATGGCCTACCCGGAGCTAGATCTAGTTTAGGGGATGACTCCCGTAGCCAATATAAAAGAAATACGAATCGGATTAATAGTTGTCGAGTCTAGCTTAATTATATAGAATCTCTAGATCCAAACGATAACATAATAATTGGGGAGGTTAATTATGTTGTCTTTATCTGTGTTGTGTCAAGTCATGTAATTTTCAATCCACCCAAAACACAATTTCTTACCCACCCTTTATCTTTTCTTACCATCCTTATATATCTTTTTCTAAACCCATCATACTCTCAACCTCCATTTTGTTTACAAAATACCCTTGTTTTGCGGAATTAGAAATATTGCTCTGTATTAATGATTATCTTTTCTCATTTTGGTTTTCATGATCCTAGCTGGGGTACGTGTAGCTCTGACCCAAGCTAGATTTTAAAAGTTTTTTGTTCGATCAAACTACTACTTATCTTTCTACCAGAAGTTTTAAATTTCACTTTTTTCTGACCCTTCCGGCACATATAGATGATGAGTTTTGTTCTAAAATATCGCACCGATCCGACCTTGTTGATGACATTGAGACCTTCTACGTGATGCATTGGGTGATTAGTCATTTCGAGGAGAAGCTACGTCTCCCTAAGTTGTTGATATCCAATCAAAACGTGATGCGTCTACGCTAAGTATCTGATTTTATCTTTAGCCTATAGGTCACATTCAATCTGTTATACCTCACCAAGTTTCTCTTATACACTGGATTGAATACATGGTGATCCAGTCAACCTCGTGTTTTGCCACATGGGGTAATGCTTTTTGATATTTGTCTTCTCCACCCGGTTTTAAGAATATTTAAGCGGTGGAGGTTATAGATGAAGACTACCATCTTTAGTTGTTTGTTTATTTTTCTTTCTATTTAGTATTTTTCTTAGAAATCGTGTCTGAACGAGTCGTTTTAACTCTTGGGTTTTCCTTGTCATTGGTTGTATAAAATAAAGTGGCTTAATTTGTTTTTGGATATTTTATATCTAATTACTGCCACATTATTTTATTACATCCATTGACTTGTTATTAACGGTTTCGTGGAGTTTCTGTTTGGTTTGCTTTACCAGGATTTTGTTTGCTTCTCCACGACGTGCAAGGATTACTCTGATGTTCTGCTTCTACTTGAGAGCCATTTCCAGAGCTAAGTCTTTTTCTTTTCTCATTTTTCTTTGTCATTGGGGACAATGCCATGTTTAAGTGGGGGGTAGGAGACTTAGCTACGATGTGTTATATAATTGATAATTAAAAGAAATCGTACGGTAGAAAGTAAAAAAAATTGAATAAATGCCATATTATTTATCTCGTACCCTTAGAATTGTGAGTTCTTAAACATTATATTGATAGGAAAGGAACCAAGTTGCAAAAGTACGTGATCATTTTATACTTATGTGAATGTAAATTTAAGGATATTCATGCCGACTGTTGCAAGTAGTTATTTATTATTCGATTACACAATTTGAATCGACGGATACCGCACGAATTTTAATAACTGACGAAATATGTGTACATTGCGTAGATGATTGGTTATGTAGACTTAGTGTCGATATTTACCTGCTGATGTATTCCTATCTTCTAGCCATCAAAGAGGAGTAATAAGCTTGAGAATTATCTGTGTTTTAACAATACGTTAAACACTGGGCTTGTAGTAACATTACCAAAGTAGCCTCGCGCTTGTGGTAATATTCAATGTTATTGACTAATCCGTGAGAGGAGGATTCTTGCAATGCATACTTTACTTTTAAAGCAAGTTTCTTTCTTGAGATTTGTTAATGCTTGAAGTTATGAAAATGCGAATAAAGTCAAGTTTTTAAGAGGCTTTGAGTGATTTCTCGGCCTCTGAGTCCAAAAACCTTCTTGATGACGCTCTTGCTTATTGCACCATGTCTTTACCTATTGCGAGGCTTAAGAAGTGGGAATACTGATGTTGGTAGGTTAAGACTGTGAAGTTAGCATAAACTCTAATCTTTCCATGATTATATAAAACTGAATGCACACGCACACAATCACTTCGATTCATAGCGAGTAGTGAATAATGGATACCTTATGAGCATGACTGGTATGAGTTCACTCGAGTTTCTTGCGTAAGTATGATTTGACCATGGAAAATGTTATCTTGGGGAATGACTTATTGATGCTTTGTTCGGGACGATCAAAGTCTAAGTGGGGGGTAGTTGAAGACGGTCAAATTATACCCATAAAATTCATCAACGTTATCCTTAAATCGAGAATAATAATATATATTTTATATTAAATCACATGTTTATAATGTTTATTTAATGTTATGTGATTAATAGAATATAATTTGGTATTTATCCGTTTTTATCATTTAAATACGATTTACTGTGCAATAAATATTTATTTTGTAGATTGAGATAAATTGGAGGATAATTACAAATGGATGATTTAAATCTCAAGATAAATCGAAGAAAATTCGGAGTGCATTAAAGATAAATACCGGATCAGCGCAAAAAGATGAGTAAGGAATGACAAGAGCCAGCGAGCCAATCAAAATTTGATGGACTCATTTGGCGAGAAAATCTTTCGATTCATTTGAGGCGAGTCCCATTCAGCATCCGGATTAGCTCGGAGTTATCTCGACGCGTTTTAGACTCCTTTAGGATTTAGGAAACGTAATTTAAATCGGTGAAGCTTATCTTAAGTCGGTTTTTCAACCTATATATATTTGTTCCATTGCATCAACTAGAATACAACTTTTACACAACTCATAATAAAAATCCTCAGTTTCTCAGAGCAGTTCTTAATACAAGTTCAGCAGTAATTATGTGAGTTCTTGTATTTATTTGTTCTTTGTTCTTAGTAATTAAGTCCCACCAATTATTGTTTATCGTTTGAGGTTGTTCGTTCTTCACCGGACGATGTAGATCTAAGGATACGATATGAGGCAGTGGGGATTCCTTGTCTATAAAGATCCACACGCCCAGATCTGTTATCCGGTGACCTATAGATGACTTTGGTATGATCGAAAATCATGTTTTTAGTAGATCTATATAATTTATTTATGAATTTCTATTTTATCCGTTACGTATGTAGAAACGCAAAGATTTAGGTTTTCGCCGCGTCAATCTAGCCATGTCTTTATGGTGTGATTGTCCACCTAGAATTTCTTATCTTAGTAGATATGGCTACGGCTACGTTGCTCGTCTGTTTTAATTAGCGTATGATTAGGAAATACCAATATAGGGCTCCTAGGTCGGCTCATGAATTGATCTTCAGGAACTTTCCGCGAGCTCTAGATATGTTCTGTATTCGGGAATTGCATGCACCTAGTTAAACATAAATCGTAGATTATCATGAGACCGTCTGGAGTAATTGTTATTGGGAGACCAGATCGATCGATCACTTAGGAAGTACGCCTAACCACGGGAATGTTGCCTAGGTGAGGAATACGGTTAATATCGGCTTCCCTAGTTTTGTAAGCGTGCAAGTTATATGAGATGGAGGCCTACGAAGCGAAGTCACGTAATGTAGCACAGTGATCTAGATGGCCTACCCGGAGCTAGATCTAGTTTAGGGGATGACTACCGTAGCCAATATAAAAGGAATACGAATCGGATTAATAGTTGTCGAGTCTAGCTTAATTATATAGAATCTCTAGATCCAAACGATAACATAGTAATTGGGGAGGTTAATTACATTGTCTTTGTTGTGTTGTGTCGAGTCGAGTCCTTTATCTTTCTTGTCTCTTGTTGGTCATAGACCGCCTCTGTGTGCTTGACATGAATGATTAATTGTTTGTATATAAATGACCCACAATTGGTTCCCTATGGGATCGACCTTGATTCGCTATAGCTATACTACACAACACAACACAAACAACGTAATTAACCTCCCCAATTACTATGTTATTGATTGGATCTAGAGATTCTATATAACTAAGCTTGACTCGACACTATTAATCTGATTCGTATTCCTTTTATATTGGCTATGGGAGTCATCCCCTAAACTAGATCTAGCTCGGGTAGGCCATACAGATCAACGTGCTACATTACGTGACTTCACTTCGTGAGGCCTACATCTCATATAACTTGCACGCTACAAAACTAGGGATGCCGATATTAACCGTATTCCTCACCTAGGCAACATTCTGTGGTTAGGCGTGCACTTCTAAGTGATCGATCGATCTCTGTCCCATTAACACTAACTTTTCCTCACCTAGGCAACATTCTTGTGGTTGGCGTATTTCTAAGTGACGCATCGGTCTACTGTCCCATTAACAATTACTTGCGGTCTCATGCTAATCTACGATTTACGTATAACTAGGTGCATGCAATTCCCGAATCGTGAGCAGATCTAGATCTCATTTTTGAAAGTCCCGGAAGATCAATTCATGAGCCGACCTAGGAGCCCTATATTGGTATTTCCTAATCAAACGCTATTTATAATGGACAAACAGCGTAGCGTAGCCATACCTACTAAGATAAGAAATTCTAGGTGGACAATCACACACCATAAAGGCGTGGCAAGATTGTGTGCGCGAAAACCTAAATCTTAGCGTTTTACATACGTAACGGATAAAATAGAAATTCATAAAGCGATTATATAGATCTACTAAAAACACGATTGTCGATCATACCAAAGTCATCTATAGGTCACCGGATAATGATTTGGGCGTGTGGATCATTATAGACAAGGAATCCCATTTGCCTCATATCGTATCCTTAGATCTACATCGTCCGGTGAAGAACGAACAACCTCAAATGATAAACAATAATTGGGGGGACTTAATTACAAAGAACAAAGAACAAATAAATACAAGAACTCACATAATTACTGCTGAACTTGTATTAAAAACTGCTCTGAGAAACTGAGGATTTGTATTATGAGTTGTGTAAAAGTTGTATTCTAGTTGATGCAATGGAACAAATATATATAGGGTTGAAAAACCGTCTTAAGATAAGCTTCAGCCGATTTAAATTACGTTTCCTAAATTCTAAAATAGTCTAAAACGCGTCGAGATAACTCCGAGCTAATCCGGATGCTGAATGGGACTTGCCCCCAGCGAACTGAGCACTTGCTGCCAACGAGTCCATCAGCTTTTGATTGGCTCGCTGGCTCTTGTCATTCCTTACTCCTCTTTTCGCGCTTATCCGGTATTTACCTTCAATGCACTCCGAATTTTCTTCGATTTATCTTGAGATTTAATTCTTCCATTTGTAATTATCCTCCAATTTATCTCAATCTACAAAATAAATATTTATTGCACAGTAAATCGTATTTAAATGATAAAAACGGATAAATACCAAATTATATTCTATTAATCACATATCATTAAATAATCATTATAAACATGTGATTTAACATAAAAAATATATTATTAAGCTCGATTTAAGGATAACATTGATGACTTTTTTTTGGTATAATTTGACCGTCATCAACTACCCCCCACTTAGACTTTGATCATCCCGAACAAAGCATTGATAAGTCATTCCCCAAGATAACATTTTCCACGGTCAAATCATACTTACACAAGAAGCTCGAGTCAACTCATACAATTCATGCTCATAAGGTATCCATTATTCTATACTCGCTATGAATCGAAGTGATGTGTGCATGTGCATTCAGTTTTATATAATCGTGGCAAGATTAGAGTTTATGCTAACTTCGCATTCTTAACCTACCAACATCGGTATTCCCACTTCTTAAGCCTAGCAATGGGTAAAGACATGGTGCAATAAGCAAGAGCGTAATCCAGAAGGTTTTGGACTCGGAGGCCGAGAAATCACTCAAAGCCTCTTAAAAACTTGACTTTAATCGCATTTTCATAACTTCAAGCATTAACAAATCTCAAGAAAGAAACTTGCTTTAAAAGTAAAGTATGCATTGCAAGAAGCCTCATCTCACGGATTAGTCAATAGCATTGAATATTACCACAAGCGCGAGGCTACTTTGGTAATGTTACTACAAGCCCAGTGTTTAACACATTGTCAAAACACAGATAATTCTCAAGATTCTTACTCCGCTTTGATGGCTAGAAGATAGGAATACATCAGCAGATAAATATCGACACTAAGTCTACATAACTTCTGCGTTGTCCCTTTAAATAACTGACTCTTTTAAAGGGACGAAAAAGTCGTCCCTTTAAATGTTTGCTAACGTGGCACGAATTTTTCTAAGAAATTTCAACATTATGACATGGCTTTCTTTGAAGGAACGACAATGCCGTCCCTATAAACATGACTCGGAAAAATTTATTTTTTTTAAAAAAATTATATAAATTTATTTTTTTATAAAAATTTAATAATAAAATTCAATACGAAAAAACAATATTTTTTATAGAAATATTTGTTGGGACGACTTTGTCGTTCCTTCAAAGATATTTGGGAAAAGATTAATATTTTTATAAAATATTTGTTGGGACGATATGTCGTCCCTTTAAAGAGAGAAAATTTCCAGAAATTCATTTATAGGGACGACATGTCGTCCCTTTAAATATTTTTCTATTTTAATATTTTTTTTGTTTTTGCATGGCCTACCATGCTATTTACATCAAACCAATCCTGTTTTTTTCCAAAATCCATAACAGAAGCTCACAAAATAGAAATGTATGGGGATTCAACAAAAAACGAAATACAGAAGCTTAGTGAAAAATATTTACGCAAAATACAAAATTGTGCAATGTTTCCAAAAGTAAATCTCCTCTAGAATGTCTACGCATCATCGTCAAGATCAACTCCAGAATCGTCTTCCAAATCATCTTCAGAATCGTCGGAAGACTCTGACCTAACCTCTATTTGCATATCCGGTTCCATTTCCTTAAGATTAATCAGCAAAAATTTGAGAAGAGCCCCATGTTTTTTGCTTATGTTGTTCCGTTTTTTGGTTAACTTCACCAACCGATCATGAGACTTTCTAAGTTGTTCAAACTGCATATTGCATTCTTTGTGGTAAGAAGATTCCGATGATGAAGACCGGGACGATTGTGATGAATTGGATACGGAAGATTGCGTAGGGCCATGGCCAATCAAATAATCTCGCCTAGTTCCTTTGGCGCCCCGAAAGATTTTCTCCTCTTCTTCAAAAGTCATCGGTCGACCTAGTGCAATCACAGCACGCCATTCCACCAGCCTCCTCTAAACACAACATATATCGTTGGCAATTAAGATAAGGAAAAGGAAAATCTGAACGTATTGAATTGAAATATATACAACGTATATCACTTACGTAAGCAGCTTTCACATCACTGTTGAGAAATGAGTAGTCAGCATTCTTATGCTTGCTCGGCCATACATGGATAGGATCATGCCCCAAAGGATCTTTACTCAGACTCAGATTACCCTTGAAAAAACAAAAGATTGGTTATGAAAATTAAAAAAAATGAAGTGATAGGGATTTTTTCCAAATACTTACCCTTCTTAACCTTTCCCATCGAACTACGGCCATAGGCGTTCGTCCTTGGCGGCCTACATATTTACTCCCGGCGCGATTCTTCTTATTCTTATCAGATCTTTTTTGCAAAAAATGGTACTTTTGTATTATATATAAGCAGTAACAAGTAATAATAATCGAATCTACGTAACACATGTAATGGAATAAAAGCTTTACCTTAAAAGCCTGGCTACTAACATAGTGGAGATACGCTTCCCATTGTTGTTGTGAACCCACATCCCTGGGTCGGGGACAAGGCCCTGGCAACCCCTTGTTGTGTTCATCTACATCCTCCCTTAGTCTAGTCTTCCATTTTACGAATAAATCTTGGCGCTCAAAGACGGCATCGTGGTGAATAGGCTCAAGGATTTGACGATGCCTCGAAAACACAAGAAATGAAACGATTGGTATCTAAATTAATATGATGAATCTTACAATTTTAAAGTGGTAACAATTTGATTAGCTAAGTATTCAAAGTTCTTGCCAAATTAATTCTTTATGTCGGCCTTCCACCTTTCGCCATTGTGGGACGCAACAGGGAACATGGGATCTCACGACTTTCCATGTCTTGGACTCAAAATCCTTCGCATATTTTCCCAAAACCTTCTGAACTTTGGGAAATCTATGATCCCATATAAGAGGAATCAATCCCCCTAACTTTTTCTTGAGGGCTTGGACGGTGAAACCTTTTTCAAGTCCACGTTCACCCTGCTTCTTTTTCGGGGGAGGAGATTGTGGTATCCATTCCTCACGCTCATTATCTGCTATATTATCTGTAGTATCGGTGTTAATATTAATTCAATGAAATAAGAATAATCATACTAGTCAAAAAAAATGAAAGTCAATTAATTACCATCCTCGCATTGGCCCGGTAGCCTAAATGGATGCTCGTGCGGTGGTTGAGAACCACCTGCCGATCCCGCACAAGCCATTCACCTATATGATCAAGTATTTGAATACAATAAAAAAATTATATAAGGAACACATATATGTTGATGTAGTATAAGTAAAGCACTAATATTATATAATTTTCAAATTCAAGTATATGTGAATGAACTTACTAAAAGAATATTAGATTTATTGCATCATTCATTATCACTTGCATAGTTTGGTGGGATCGAGCCATATATGTCATCATCTACACAGTTATTATCATCATCGCAATCCATTGAAGCATACTCGTTACTGTCATCCTTTTCATTTTGATGGAGATCGTTTTCATCGTTTTCATCTGTTGAAGCGAGATCGTTTTGATCAACATGTGTTTCTACATGATTTGCACTCATGTATAACGGTTCCATCGGTGACAGTTCAACAACAAGTTGGAAATTCCCATGGGTTAGTTTCATTAGTATACTATTTTTATTAATTGCTTAGTATAGTATACTTTTTTCATTAAAAACTAATACTATTTCATTGAACACATTGATTACACTTTCACACGAAGACATAAAACTAAGTCTTTAACACTTACCACTCCTAGTTCTTCAATGTTAGTTCATTTTCTAATTTTGATTTGTAACAAATTAGCACAAGAACTCCTTCAATGCTAGTTTCTTCATCATGTTCAATCACATACATAACGGTTTTCCAACACTCTTTCAAAACCAATACATGCTAGACAAAACTATTTTATGTTCTTCATCATCATGCTAGACATATCATCATGTTCTTCAACACTTTTCCAACACATACATTGCCAAGATTCATACACTACTTAATTCACTACTACTTGACGAAATAAAATTTCAAGTCAATCAAACACATTAACTAGTCAATCACACGCTTTATACACAAACATTGTGAAGTAAATCAACTATATAGTACATCTACTACCAAAACATCAAGCCTTAGTTTCATAACTCTTGTGGCCTAGAGTTTCATAAATCTAAGTAGCTTTTTTTTCAAACAAGTATCATACTACACTCACTACACACCATTCACCATTCACTACACACACACACTACAAAATTATCACACACACACACAATACTATCCCTTTATCCATCAAAAACACTACTATCCCTTTATCCATCATAAACACTACTATCCCTCATTTCAAAACACACACTAATATCTCTTTATCCATCAAAAACTACAAAATTACAACATTATCACTACACTACTCACTACACACTATTAACTACACCACTCACTGCACACCATTCTTTTATTTGCAGCCTCTAACAATTGAATGCACACATTCTTACAAAAAGGGGCAATAAAACACAATCAATCAAATAGCCACATATACACAATCAATCAAATATACCAACATATATAGTTGCGAAAATTGCCAAACAAAAAAAAGCTTACCGCAAACTTCTGGCCGGAATAGGAGTTGGGGAAGATGATGAAGCTCCGGAATTGGGACAGGGATGCCGGAGTATGACGGAATAGGCGAGGAGGAGCTTGGGATGCCGGAAAATGAGCTTAAATCTCTGGAATAACGTAGAAATGGCTACCAGTGTTTAGGGATGCTAGTGTTGAAGGATGTCGGAGCTAGATAGGACGATTTAGTGAGTGGACGCAAGAGTAAGGGCGGGGTATTGCAGAAAATCGCGAGAGGAGAAGAAAAATGGAGGAGGAAGAAGAAAGGGGGTTCGGGCAGATTTTATTAGGTTATAATGTTTTTTGGGACAACGTTTCTTTTTTGGGACGACAATGTCGTCCCATTAAAATTATTAAAATTATTAAATATTGAGATAACTAATGATCCTCTGGTTTGAAATCATCAATCGACTAATTAACGAGCCCTGGGTTTGAAATCACTACTCAATATAATTATATAAATTACATATTATATAAATTATTAAAATTATATAAAAAGGCTTGAAATCGCTTAATCGATATCGGATCGCGGGATTGAGATCAATCGCTCATTAACGAACCCCGAGATTCAAATCAATCGCTCGATAACGAGTTGATGATCTATAGTAGAAAGTACTATCAGAATGATGTATAAAGAAAGATATCGGTTTGAAATCACTTAATCAATAACGGATCTCGGGATTGAGATCAATCTCTTGGTGACAAACCCTGAGATTCAAATCAATCGCTCGATAACGAACTGACGATCTATAGTAGATAGTACTATTAGAATGATATATAAGGAAAGATATCGGTTTGAAATCACTTAATCGATAATGGATGTCGGGATTGAGATCAATCGCTTCGTGAATAAACCCCGAGATACAAATCAATCGCTCGATAACAAATGGACGATACATAGTAGAGAGTACTATCAGAATGATCTATAAGGAAATATATCGGTTTGAAATTCAAGTCAATCCCTGAGTTCAATCGCTCGGTGACAAACCCTGAGATTCAAGTCAATCCCTCGAAAACGACATGACGATCTATAGTAGATAGTATTATACGAATGATCTGTAAAGAAAGATATCGGTTTGAAATCGCTTAATCGATAACGGATCTCGGGAATGAGATCAATCGCTTGGTGACAAACCCCAAGATTCAAATCAATCGCTCGATAACAAACTGACGATTTATAGTAGATAGTGCTGGATATACAGAAACCCGAATCCGGATCCGATCCATAATTGGATCGTCAGATCTGATTCTCAGCACCGATCGAGACACTCGATCATGCACAGTGGAAGCTACGAATAACATCGCATGCGATTTTACCACGACGTGATTCACATAATAAATAAATAACTACAAGAAAGTTAGTAGATTTACCCAACCGGAGAGAGAAGCAATAGACCAAGGGAGAAGCCGCAGTCTTCCGGATTGTATCTCCTAGCTATGACTGGTGGACGTCGATCCTCGCCGTAGAACCTCCTCGAATATGCATAAGAAGGTTTTTCTTCTCTAAATGACTAAGGCAAAAAACTAATTTTTCTTCCTTTTAATTTGTAAAGTGGTGCATTAATGTAGTGTGTATTGTGTTGGGAGAAACTCTCTTTATATAGGAAAATAACTAGTCAAGAGAGTTATCCTTTTCACACCACAAAAACCTATTCCCATAAGGAAAAGATATTTTTGCTACAAAAATAAGTGATAATTCCAAAAAAAAAATCAATCTCTTTATTTTTCCATTAATTATCCAATAAATAGATAAATAATTAATTACACATGTGGCATAATCTAGAAAAATTCTTTTTCTAATTTATCACAAAAAATGGCGCCAATATAGTCATTAATTTTAATAGAAAATGTCTTTTCTATTTTATATACCAAATAAATAATATTCTCATATTCATTAAATAGACCAACTATTTAATTTATTCTCGAGGTTCCATAAAACGAAAAAACACTCGCGTGTTAGGAGCCAACCCGGGGACCATGGACCTATAACCAGTAGCTACAATAAATTAAAAAAATTATTCATCGAACAGAATATTTCTACTTAATTCATTAATTCCGGAATTACGCCACCATACATCCGAAACTGAACTCTATCGATTATAGATATAACTTATTCTCAAACAGATTAGCAGATTAAATGTAATTGTGAAAATGAATTTTGACAAAAATATAAATCAAATCATACACCACAACATATAATAATTTTAGGAATAATAAACGTGATGTCATGCATGCAGTTTCTCCTACCATTCCAAGGATTTAATCTCACACATACAGTGCCGCCGTAGGGTAGGTCAAAGAGGTGATGATTAAAATGAGACAATCTCTCTCAACAATTGAACCAATTGAGAATCAAATATCTCTGTTTAGTTGTTGATTACCTTCCTTTTTCAGCCAAGATATTTCCAAAAGTATCCTTGTGAGTGTAACCTACTGTTTCAGATTTTTAAGTATGCCCCGAGTATGCCGCCGTAGGGTAGGTCAGTGACCCGACGAGTACTCAAAATCCTATCCTTTCGGAAACCAAGCCGTGAATTTTGATAGCGGTGAAGGCCATCCGTAGGAGGCCGAAATCAAAGCGGCATGAGGCGTCATCATTCTCTCACGTGCTTGTGTCAACAATAAAGGTTGTGGGGTCGGTTGTCACATTTCCCGCTCCCACTCGTTATTTTGAAAATTAGGTAGTCTCATTAGGATTTTAAGAATTTTTTAATCATCCGAAAAACAATAAATCATGAATATTTAAATTAATCCTCCCACAAGTTCATCGGTTTTCCAATTTTATGGATTTATTAAAATTCCTCGTGTAGACGCTACACAATTAAAATTCACCAAGAATTTTATAATCCCAATACTTTAGAACTTTATGAATTTTCCAATAATTCAAGAAACAATAAATCATAAAATTTAAAGCTCCCACTAGTTTATCGGTTCCAAATACAGCTTAACTAGTGACACTGTATTCACGATTTTACAATTTTTCGAATATTTAGAAATTTCTTGTGTACACACTACACAACTAAAATTCACAAAATAATTTTAAAGTCCTAATTAGTCATGATAAAATTTTAGGGTCGTAGAATTTTATCTCAATAATTTGAAAACAATAAATCTTGAAAGGCAATCACCCACTTATCGGTATTAAACCCTGGCTGAGCTTTAACCGAGTTCACCGAACGGTGTCGGGATTGGCTAAGCCGATCCGTCCTCTTCGTTGGTTCATATACGACGCTAACGACGCACGTGTGCAGGTGCAGGGTTGAAAATCGGGCTAAGGTTGCCCAGTGACGGACCGAGAAATTTTTTCCAGTGGGGGCCAAATTAGAAAAAAAATGTTAAAAAAGATGAAGCAACCGGGTTGTGAACAAGTGACCTCAAGTATAGTAGTAATTCTTCTAACCACTTTAGCTAAATAAGAAACTACACTACAATTTGTCTGAAATAATATACATACATGATCTTTAATACTATTAGAGGGGGTATTTTAGTAACTTCGCACGAAAAGTTGAGTGGGGGCCGTGCACCCCCCCTATTGTACATTAGGTCAGTCCCTGAGGTTGCCCCATTCAGCCTCAGCTCGCCGGATAGCTTGACATTGCCGGACCCCCGTGGCTAACCCCGTACTTGGACGGACAAATCGAGTCGAGCCGAAGCCCTGGTGACCGCATGAACCAATTTTCGAACCTTTTTCTCAATTGGTGTCCCACTTTTCCGGATTTTCCAATTTTTTATTATTAAAATTCTTTTATGTGGTCACTACATAATCAAAAATCATGAATGATTTTTAGATCCCAAAATAAATTTACCCAGTAAATTTTATTTATCATGTGAATTTTATATTCCGATAAAATTCCGTTCGTTTTAATTAATTTCATCAATTACCTAAATTAATCTAAATTAATTACGTCTCATACATGCCTAATTATTATCACGATTAATTATCTACATGTATGCATATGCAAGGAGTGGGAATTCATTATTATGATGCATGACATGGTTATATCACATAAATAATCACAAGAGAAAATAAATGCGAAAAAATAAACCACTGAGATGGACGGTTGGTACCCCCCATATCTAATCTATAAAATAAATAAACCCTAGGTTCAAAAAAATTCTAATCTTTAATGAACCGCCGCCGCTTCTTGGTATATAATTTTCTGGTCCAAATGTTCAATAAAAGCTCTTCTAGCTGAGTTGGTTGAAGCTCATTCTTCCTTCATCACCACTCGAGTTCAATTCCCTGCTCCCTTTTTTTCGTTTTTTTTAACAGTAAAAAAAATAAGAACAGTGAAAAAAAATTTATTTCGGACTGAAAAAAAAAAATTAAGAAATTGATCCTGCCAATGGGATTCGTACTCTAGTCTGTAAACCATCGAAACCATGACTTGACCATTGCGCCAATGCTTCATCTTGTTGATGTTCTTCATCCGATTTAATTTATTTAAATAAGGCCTTGGCCGAATTATATATAATGCAGAAAATTACATTGCAAAATTAAATTACATGATATCCTATACCAAAAAAACGGGTTTACAATAGATCTAACGGTAAATAGGTACCAACCCCAATCCATCCCATCAACTAAACATTCAATCGCATAAATTAAAATTAAAAGATGCAATTTTTATTCTATTCCACTCCTTATTAATTAATTATGCAATCAAGATCGCAAAATCGCTTTAACCTGGCTCTGATACCACATGCGGGACATACAGAAACCCAAATCCGGATCCGATCCATAACTGGATCGTCAGATCTGATTCTCAGCACCAATCGAGACACTCGATCTTGCACAGTGGAAGCTACGAATAAATTCGTATGCGATTTTACCACGACGTGATTCACATAATAAATTAATAACTACAAGAAAGTTAGTAGATTTACCCAACCGGAGAGAGAAGCAATCGACCAAGAGAGAAGCCGCAGTCTTCCGGATTGTATCTCCTAACGAAGACTGGTGGACATCGATCCTTGCGTAGAACCTCCTCAAATATGTGCAAGAAAAACCATAGGTTTTTCTTCTCTAAATGACTAAGGCAAGAAACTAATTTCTCTTCCTCTTAATTTTTAAAGTGGCGCATTAATGTAATGTGTATTGGTTTGGGAGGAACTCTCTTTATATAGGAAAATAACTAGTCAAAAGAGTTATCATTTTCACACCACAAAAACCTATTCCCATAAGGAAAAGATATTTTTGCTACAAAAATAAGAGATAATTCCCAAAAAATCAATCTCTTTATTTTTCTATTAATTATCCAACAAATAGATAATTAATTAATTACACATGTGAAAGGGGGCCAATATAGTAATTAATTTTAATAGAAAATGTCTTTTCTATTTTACATATTATTTACCAAATAATAATATTCGCATATTCATTAAATAGACCAACTATTTAATTTATTCTCGAGGTTCCATAAAACGAGAAAACACTCGCGTGTCAGGAGCCAACCCGAGGACCATGGACCTATAACCAGTAGCTACAATAAATTAAAAAAATTATTCATCGAACAGAATATTTCTACTTATTTCATTAATTCCGGAATTACGTCACCATACATCCGAAACTGAACTCTATCGATTATAGATATAAATTATTCACAAAACGTCGAGTCGATAAGTGTCCAATGATATAATCATTACATATAAACTAACCCTCCATAGACTATCTGTAATGAAGCAGGATTATTTCCGTAAACCTTTTTCAATACATCTTATCTTTATTTACCAATAACCCACTAGTGATCAATTAGTTCATAACCAATACGAACTTCACGGATCGATCAGTTTCTAGGATTAACAAATAAGGGGATTGCCTTTCTACTTCCCGCAGGAAGGAATGGATTTCATATCTGTGAGACAGACAATTCTCACTCATTCTAGAATAGTGCCAACGTGAAAGTGATTCGGACCGCGCCTCTTAGCGATCCTTAACGAACACATCAAACCATATCCTGAAACAAGTAGGAGAGTGTAATCACTTCAGGATTAAGGTTAATCCATATATGATCATCTTGTGATTTAATAAGATTTCTTAATCACGGAATTATATGAGAAATTCAGATTAAATCGGTCTAGTCCTATATGAGTACATCATATATAAATGCCCCACCTTAGACAACCAATGTCGACGGTCCGGATAATACGATCACGCCATAAAGTGTTCTAGGGGCATTAATGGTGGTTTAATCAATAGACCCCATACTTTGATTAACTTCACCACGGACTAATATTTCAAGTGTATCACCATAAACTTAATCCTCATGTGCGACACACACTAAGTTATATGGCTACGTATGATACGACTTGGGGTTTCCAGTAGTGTATTACTTATAAGCACGAAGTAAATAATAAGATGAGAATAAATCTGTCATTCATTAATTCTAGAAACAATTACATAAATTGTCTTTCGGGCACTATCCCCAACAGATAGTACTATTAGAATGATTTGTAAGGAAAGATATCGGTTTGATATCGCTTAATCGATAACTGATCTCGAGATCAATCGCTCAGTGACAAGCCCCGAGATTCAAATTAGTCGCTCGCTAACGAACTGACGATCTATAGTAGAGAGTACTATCACAATGATTTAAAAAGAAAGATATTGGCTTGAAATCGCTTAATCGATATCGGGTCTCAGGATTGAGATCAATCACTCATTAACGAACCCCGAGATTCAAATCAATCCCTCGATAATGAACTGAAAATCTATAGTAGAGAGTTTTAACAGAATCACCTGTATTATCGTTCGATAAAGGAATTTTAATAAAAAATAATGTATTTTATATTTTAACGCAATGTTTATTAAAATATGTATATTAAAAAAATTGTTTTATTAAAAGGGACGACATCGTCGTCCCTTCAAATGAGAATTTTATAAAAAAACTGAATCTTAATTATTAGCACAACGTCTTATATTAAAAAAAATTTAATTCCCTTTAAAGGGAAGACAATTGTCATCCCTACAAACCCAAATTTTATAATTTCTTTTATATAACATATTATTTTCAGAAAAATGTTTAATGGGACGACAATGTCGTCCCTTTAAACGCGAATTTTATAAAAAAAAAAAGCTGAATCTTATTTATTAACACAACGTTTTATATTAAAAAAAATTAATTTCCTTTAAAGGGACGCCATTTGTCATCCCTACAAACCCAAAATTTATAATTTCTTTTATATAACATATTATTTTCTGAAAAATTGTTTAATGGGACGACAATGTCGTCCCTTTAAATAGTCCTGTCCACGTGGAATCCAAGCTGGCATGGTGGGGTTAATATTTTATTTATTGGGACGACATTGTCGTCCCTTTAAAGTTTCCCTCCAAAAAATCGGCCCAAAACTTTGACTATTTTTGAATTCATTTAAAGGGACGACTTTGTTGTCGCAATAAAGATATTTAAAGGGACGACAACGTCGTCCTTTTAAAGTTTGTCCCTTCAGCTTGCAATTCTTGTAGTGGAATTGAATCCTTGACGTCTCAGTCTGAATCTGCGTCTCCATCCACTAAGCCTCCTGATTGAGGTCAAGTTAAATTACTAACTCGATGCCTAAATAACCACTAGCAAGTGAACTAGGTTCAATCGCAGTATAGCTAGATAGAGTCGAGGTCGATCCCACAGAGAATCAATTTGTGGATCCTAACTTAAATAGCCAACCTATTTATTTCGTTTGACAAACACGGTCTATGACCAACATAAAGTACAAGAAAAGAAAGACACACTCAAACATATAAACAACATGTAAACACATAACGTAATCAACTGCCCAACTATAACCATGATCATTTGGATCTAGACAATTTATATGACAACAAAACTCATCAACTACTAATCCGTTCATATCTATTTATATTGGCTACGGGAGTCATCCTCTAAGCTTGATGTAGCACCGATAGGTCACTATATCACTGTGTTATTGTTACGTGACTTCGCCTCTTGGTGCCTCCATCTCATATAACTCACACGCTTACTACTCTAAGGATGCCGATATTGACCGTACACCTCGTCCGGGCAACATTCCTTTGGTTAAAGCGTGCTTCCTAGATGATCACTCAAACCTCGTCCAACTAACACTTACCAAGTTATAGTCTCATGCTAGTTTACGATCTACGTGTAACAAGGTGCGCGCAATTCCCTAATATAAACCTACCTAGATAACGCTGAACGTCCGAAGATCAATTCCTAAGCCTACCTAAGAGTCTTATATTGGTATTTCCTTTTCACACGTTTTAATTAAATTAAGCGAGTGACGTAGCCATAGCCATACCTACTGAGATAATAAATTCAATTAAGCTAACCTAATCATAAAGACGTGACTGATTAACGGATGAAAACAAGTTTGACAACTCTCGGTCGACCGAATAGGTGCTCTCGGTCGACCGAGTGACACCTCTCGGTCACCCGAGAGTCTAACTCCCCAGATTTACATCCCCGAACATATTTCTCAGCGTTTCACATACGAATCGGATTATATAGCGAATCATCAGGACATCATATAAACTAATCTAAATACACGTAAATTAAACACACAGATTCATCCGTAGATATTAGGTAGAGGACGTAGGATATGGGATCCTTATAGACAAGGTATCACCACTGCCCTAACGTCATATCCTAGATCTACATCATCTAAATATGAATAACTACTCAAACAATCAAAGCATAATTGGGAAATTGATTACCAAAAAGAAAACGAGAAAATAAACTAGGGCTTACATGTTCGCAACCCTAGCAACCTCCACAAGCCTTATTTTGCTTATATGTTTTTATGAATGAATAGTGGTGAATGCATGATAAAAAATACAAAGGACTTGTGTTTATATAGAGCCTCAGCCGTCATAGAAAACCGACTTAAAATGCCGACACTCTGAACCCTAACCGACTCAAATAATGTGCCGAACTTCTTCTGGACTGTAGGCCCACTCGGTCGACCGAATGCACAGGCTCGGTCGACCGAGCCTTACATGCTCCTGGGCTCTCTTTCTCTTTTATCTTGGGCTTTCTTAATTGCCTGCGTGATCCATCAAAGCTTCTCCGAAGTCCATCCTTGTGCTCCCAAATGAGTTACTACAAATATCACATGAAATCTGATCTGTAATATCAAATAATATAATAAAACTTCACAATACATAATAATGAATCGTAACTCTCGGCATATGCAAATTAGGCGTATTACGACTTATTATTACTCTATTATAGCTCCTTTAAACTAGAATCAGGGATAAAGGTCATAGAATAATGGGCACAAAATGACCGTTATCAACTACCCCCCACTTAGCCTTTGATCGTCCCGATCAAAATATTAACAAGTTATTCCCCATGAACTACTTTCCAGTGGTCACCGTATACTGACACAAGAAACTCGAATCAACTCATATCATCTATGCTCATCAGATATCCATTATCCACTATTTATCATGAATCGATGTGTTGTGTGCATGTGCATTGAGTTTTAAACATTCGTAGCAAGATTAGAGCTTATGCAAACTTCGTAGTCTTAACCTACCAACTTCAGGTATTCCTCTTCTTAAGCCTTTTAATTTTTCAAGCACCGGAATAATAAGCAAGAGCGTATCTATAGGGTTTTTGGACTTGGAGACCGAGTACTACTCAAAGCCTCTTAAAGAGTTGAATATTCTTTTCATATCTTCATATTTTTCAGATACTATCAATCTCAAGAAGGACAACTTTTTTGAGCATCCCTCTATCTTGGATCAAATATTAGCATCGAATAATACCACAAGCGCGAGGCTACTTTGGTAATTTACTACAAGCCCAGTGTTTTAACATTGTCAAACACAGGTACGTCTCAAGCTTATTACTCAGCTTTTGTGGCTAGAATCTTTAGGAACACATCAGACGATAAATTTGACACTAGGTAAGCATAATCAATCATCTATGCAGTGTACACATTATTATTTTACCTTTTATAACAAGCGTAGTGCAACTCGATTCAATTATTGAATAAGTGAATAATAAACAACTACTTGCAACGGACAATATGAATATCATTAAGTTTACTAATCAATAAATCGCAGAAGTATAAAGTGATCACGTACTCATGAAGTATGGTTTATTTCTTATTAGATATAATTATCAGGAACTCACAAAAGTAAATGTGATTCTAAGTTTAAAAGTTTTAATTTTTTACTCATTTTATTTATTATTTGATATATGGAATTACTCATTTGAGCTAAGTGACTTGTACCCCCCACTTAAACAATGCATTGTCCTCAATGTATATAAAAAAAAACAAAAGAACAAACTCAGAAAAGGAACTTAGCTCTGGATAAGCGTGGAAGTTTGAACAAGTCTTAGGGCTTCGGCGCAGTTCAACAGCATGTGCATTGGCTCCACAGGCAGGCGTAAAAATAATCACTGCAACACATATCTTAAACAAAGCTCGCAACTCGTTACAGGATTAGTCCAAACCGTAATAATCAGAAAAAAGGGACCGTAAAAGGTATAACAATATCCTTAAACAGTTTTAAGTCCATTAATTAATGATTACATTTCAATATATTTCAACAAGTCCAAAACATTACATGAGTTCGAATTTAGGAAACAGAGAAACTTGCTCTATATAACACGACATACTAGTAGAATTGAATCAAAATAAAAACTCGTTAAATATAGGAAATGCAAACACTCAAATTAAAATACTTAATCCCAGCCTGGATTGAATGGTGCTAGTTGCAAATTGTTCGGGCCGGCGTCGTCAGCATCATCCTCGGATTCCCCTTCTTGTTGTTGACCGTGACCGACAGGCGGTGGGACAGAACTCAAAGATAGGATAGGCATTAGTCCCACATAGGAATCGCCGCCTAACACTGGGCACTCGGCTCCTTCACAAAATGTAGTGATCAGTGACCCAAAAGGTAAAGTGTGCCGAGGCTTGAGAGCATCGTCTGTCATTTCCTTACGTATCAACGCCCCCACATTCACGGGCCATCCCATGTACAACCAATAAAGCAAAGTGGCATGGGTATAGTAAACCGTAGATACATGCTTAGCCGGAAAGATATTAGAACGGATAAGCCGATTAAGGCATTTATCCTCCCATCTCCTAAAGTTTGTTTCCTCAAAAGTGCGCGGGCGGTCTCCCTATATCCCACTCTATTCCCGAGATAGGCACCAACTTCCTCCAACCAAGCATCGGACCCGTCAAATGTCGCCATATACTCCGGCCCGTCCTCCGAGACATCCACCCCAAAATAAGCATTAATCGTACCGGAGAAATTACAATTGGTCGACCCCACGAATATGTACGATATTGGTGTCGGGGTGTACGCGCAAATAAGCATAAAATTCTCTTACCCAATTGGCGTTGACCCGGCCTGGGGTGCGGCGACATCACGCCATTGATAACTTTCCACCAACTCCAAAAGCTCATCCCCACAATTGTCCAAATCTAGACCCCGAGCTCGATGTACAGGGGCATTAACGAAATGATTAGTAAACGAAAAATATACCTCCCGACTCGCGAATTGTGGCACTCCGTTGATTATTGGAATATCGCCTTCCACAGCCACAAACTGAGCGGCTCTGCTTCTTCTTGGCGGCATCCTTACAGAATCTTGGCAAAGAAGAGGACGGCGGCGGCAGGGGTATTCTCGGTCGACCGAGAGTAAGTACTCGGTTGACCGAGTGATGAAACGGCTGAAACGGTGGATTTAGGGCTCTGTACTGTCCCAGTGACGAATTTGGTTGATCTGAAGCAAAGTCCTTCGACAGGAATTTCAATGGTGAGGGAAAAATGGTTAATTGGATGAAGATTTTTGGAACACTTCCATTTGATTTCTACTAGGGTGTGGGAAAAAAGAGAGATGGAGAAGTGGGATGAAGGAATTGGGGAAAAGGATGAGGAAAATGAAAGAGAGAATGGTGGGTTAAATAGAAAGAATGGAGTTTGAAAAATGGAATGTGATTGGTGGAGAAAAGTTGTTGGGGATTGATGAGGTGGAAAGGTGGAATTTGAAAATTTGAATTAGGATAATAAAGAGGTTGGGAAGAGAAAAAGGTGAATGGTTGGGAAGAGGGAAAGGTGAATGGGGATATGTAGAAATTAATGGTGTTGACCATTTTAATTATTTTGACACACCGTAAATTATCTAAAACAAATAACCATGCCAAAATTTATTATTTTAACCTTGCAATTCCTACCTCATAAATTTTTCTCTAACCAATAAATCGTCTCAAGCACAAAAGCAACCTCATTCTTATCATGAATAAATCACACAATCTGGTCTAAGCATTTGTAAAATAACGCATTACCATTTCCTTAATCAACAATTTTTTTACGAAGATTCGATTGCTACACTTCACTTCACATCAAAACGATTCGAATAAAAAAATTATTTTGCACATCCTTAACTCAACAGTCGTCGGAACACGGCAAAATAGAAAAAAAAAACTTCTTATCGTTTCATGCTACTTTTATTTAGAAAAATAAGAATAAAAATAGAGATAAAAATAATGAAGGATAGAAATAGTTCTACAGTTTAAGTCGGTAGCTCGACTTCCCAAAATATCACTCTCTAAGAATTGTTCTTGACTTGCCAGGTCTTCACCCGACTAGCCTTCACCGAAAACGTCTTGCCATTTCTTTGCACGAGTGCCTTTCCGTGGGACGACGTCGATTTAAAAGACAATCAAGCGCATCCATCTAAAGCAGGCACCGACTTTCGGGATCGTTTCAGACTTCGATGAGCTTTCTTGATTGCGAACTCTACAAGTTCGTCGCTTGACTTTCCTCCTTCTATCCTTAGGTTTCGGAAACGAGGCTTCAGCATCATTCTTATTAACAACAGGTGCAGGCTGAGAAGCTCTATCTCGGCTTAGGATTGTCAGGACCTCTTTCTCATCTCGATCTTCAACATTGTCATCATCACACTCCTCTAAACTTGGAATCACATCCGGTTTAGAACCAACGACTTCTATGATGTTTACACTTACCGGAATAGGGAACTCAGGGTTCTTTATCCCAAAAGTCTCAGAACCCTTAGCATCAAACAATGTGATCTCATGCCTAGTCATACGAATGAGGGCTCTAGAGGTATTAATAAAAGATCTACCCAAAATAATTGGGCTATACGGATGCTCCTCTATGTCCATTACTACCAAATCTATCTTAAACCGAAGTTGTCCGATACCAATGATCATGTTATTCATTTGTCCAGACATGATGGTTCTAGTACTATCCATGAATCTCACTTTGTTGGGGTGTTTGTGGGAGTCGAGAATCATATTCCTATCGCAAAGGCTTTTAGGAAAATGTTTAAGCTTGATCCAGAGTCAATTAAAGCCAATCCCAAGTGTGCTTGTTCTAGGGTAACATTTACAAGGAATGCCCCAGGGTCATCTAACTTTGGCATTAACCGAGATTCATCTTCAACATATTTTGCCTCCTTAGCACAGGTGACTATAGGTCGTTCCATATCTACGCTACTCTCAGAACCAGACTCTATCTCCGACATGTAATCCATATAATCAATATATGAATCTGAATCCGAATCCGAATCCGAAGAAATTACTTCGGGATTTAAAGCACACATACCTCTTTTTACATACGCTTCACTCGCTTCCCTTGACTTTCTGGCTTCCTGAATTCTTTCTTTCATTTTTGCTATTCTCTCCTTCGACTTTTTGCGTCATCGGCTTCATTGGTGTTGTCTTGGTTCAGAAAGCGTTAACATCCTCTTCCTTAACCTTGGAGAATTGTTTTGATGACATATTGTTTATCACGAACAATCTTACCCGAGCGATTTAGTTCGATTATCGCAACATCACGAAAAACAACAAGCGGTCAATAAACTAACGATCGATCACGATTGCTCATACTGGCTGCTAGGCTTACAACCCTACCGACGGGAAAAGCGAAGCAGAGGAAAACAATGTCGGATAAATTAGAACAATAAAAGAGCTCGGTCGATCGAGTAACCTTTATTCGATCGACCGAACATACTGAACATATATATATAAATTTTTATTTTATTTTATTATTTTTTTTTATTATTTTTTATTATTTTTTTTTTTTTTTATTTTACTTGTAAAAGAAAATAGAAACAAAACGAAATAATCAAGTGGATTATTTAAGCAATTGGACCATTGATTCCCGGCAACGGCGCCAAAAACTTGATTGAGGTCAAGTTAAATTACTAACTCGATGCCTAAATAACCACTAGCAAGTGAACTAGGTTCAATCGCGATATAGCTAGATAAGTCGAGGTCGATCCCACAGAGAATCAATTTGTGGATCCTAACTTAAATAGCCAACCTATTTATTTCGTTTGACAAACACGGTCTATGACCAACATAAAGTACAAGAAAAGAAAGACACACTCAAACATATAAACAACATGTAAACACATAACGTAATCAACTGCCCAACTATAACCATGATCATTTGGATCTAGACAATTTATATGACAACAAAACTCATCAACTACTAATCCGTTCATATCTATTTATATTGGCTACGGGAGTCATCCTCTAAGCTTGATGTAGCACCGATAGGTCACTATATCACTGTGTTATTGTTACGTGACTTCGCCTCTTGGTGCCTCCATCTCATATAACTCACACGCTTACTACTCTAAGGATGCCGATATTGACCGTACACCTCGTCCGGGCAACATTCCTTTGGTTAGGCGTACTTCCTAGACGATCACTCAAACCCTCGTCCAACTAACACTTACCAAGTTATAGTCTCATGCTAGTTTACGATCTACGTGTAACAAGGTGCGCGCAATTCCCTAATATAAACCTACCTAGATAACGCTGAACGTCCGAAGATCAATTCCTAAGCCTACCTAAGAGTCTTATATTGGTATTTCCTTTTCACACGTTTTAATTAAATTAAGCGAGTGACGTAGCCATAGCCATACCTACTGAGATAATAAATTCAATTAAGCTAACCTAATCATAAAGGCGTGGTCGATTAACGGATGAAAACAAGTTTGACAAACTCTCGGTCGACCGAATAGTGCTCTCGGTCGATCGAGTGACACCTCTCGGTCACCCGAGAGTCTAACTCCTGCATTTACATCCCGAACATATTTCTCGGCGTTTCACATACGAATCGGATTATATAGCGAATCATCGAGGACATCATATAAACTAATCTAAATACACGTAAATTAAACACACAGATTCATCCGTAGATATTAGGTAGAGGACGTAGGATATGGGATCCTTATAGACAAGGTATCACCACCGCTTACTAACGTCATATCCTAGATCTACATCATCTAAATATGAATAACTACTCAAACAATCAAAGCATAATTGGGAAATTGATTACTAAAAAGAAAACGAGAAAATAAACTAGGGCTTACATGTTCGCAACCCTAGCAACCTCCACAAGCCTTATTTTGCTTATATGTTTTTATGAATGAATAGTGGTGAATGCATGATAAAAAATACAAAGGACTTGTGTTTATATAGAGCCTCAGCCGTCATAGAAAACCGACTTAAAATGCCGACACTCTGAACCCTAACCGACTCAAATAATGTGCCGAACTTCTTCGGATCAGTAGCCCACTCGGTCGACCGAATGCACAAAGCTCGGTCAACCGAGCCTTACATGCTCTCTGGGCTCTCTTTCTCTTTTATCTTGGGCTTTCTTAATTAAATCAGTGATCCATCAAAGCTTCTCCGAAGTCCATCCTTGTGCTCCCAAATGAGTTACTACAAATATCACATGAAATACAGTCTGTAATATCAAATAATATAATAAAACTTCACAATACATAATAATGAATCGTAACTCTCGGCATATGCAAATTAGGCGTATTACGACTTATTATTACTCTATTATAGCTCCTTTAAACTAGAATCAGGGATAAAGGTCATAGAATAATGGGCACAAAATGACCGTTATCACCTCCGCCTTGCTTTGTTGTTGATCTTCGAATATTTAATTAATACAACAGTGCCGACGAGTTGAAATAAATTCTAAATACTAGGAAATTAAATTACAACAAGTAAATTACATAATTTCCTATACCAGGAAAAATTTGGGTTTATAATAGATCTAACGGTAAACAAGTACCAACCCCAATCCATCTCGTCAACCAAGAACATTCAACCACGCATATACATAATAAACGTATAAAATATTCAATTTTTATTCAATTCTTATTCAATTACACCCCTTATTAATTAATTATGCAATCAAGATCACAAAATTGCTTTAACCTGTCTCTGATACCACATGCTGGATATACAGAAAACCGAATCCGGATACGCTCCAAAATTGGATCGTCTGATCTGATTCACAGCACCGATCGAGACACTCGATCATGCACATCGGAAGCTATGAATTAAATTCACATGCGATTTTACCATGATTTAATTCACATGATTAATTAATATAACTACAAGATAGTTAGAGATTTACCCAGCAGAAGAGAAGCCGTGATCTTCCGGATTGTATCTCCCAGCGACGACTGGTGGACGTCGATCCTCTTAGTAAAACCTCGTCGAATATGCTCAAAAAAACTACAGTTTTTCTTCTTCCCAATGGCTAAGACAATAAAACAAAATTTCTCTCTTTTATTAAAAAAAAGTGGCGTCCCTTTTTCTTTCAAATTGGCGTTGGATTCATCCAATTTTGTGTTGGGAGAAACTCTATTTTTAATAGGAAAATCACTAATAATTTGAGAGTTTATCTTAACACACACAAATTTATCTTTTCCTTTTAAGAAAATAAAAACCTTTATTCAATAGGAAAACAAATTTCCTATTTATCTAATAAATAAAATAATTTCTTATTTATAATTATTTAACACATAAATAATTACATATCCACATTATAATTAATTAGGAGAAATATTTTTTTCCAAAACCAAAAAAATACGGCGCCATTTTTATACTATTTGGGATAATAGAAAATATTTTTTTTTATTACATATTATTTACCGAATAAATAATATCCGCATATTCATTAAATAGACCAACTATTTAATTTATTCTCGAGGTTCCACAAAACGAGAAAACACTCGCGTGTTAGGAGCCAACTCGGGGACCATGGATCTATTACCAGTAGCTACAATAAATTGAATAAAATATGCATCAAACAGAATATTTCTACTCAACTTATTAATTCCGGAATTCCGCCACCATAAATCCGAAACTGAACTTTATCGATTATAGATATAACTTATTCTCAGAAAGTCGAGTCAATAAGTGTCCATTGATATAATCATTACATATAGACTAACCCTCCATAGACTATCCGGAACGAATCGGGAATATTTCCGTAAACCTTCTTCACTACATCTTATCATTATTTACCATTAACTCACTAGTGATCAATTAGTTCATAAGCAATACGAACTCGGCCGATCGATCAGTTTCTAGAATCAACAATTAAGGGGATTGTCTTTCTACTTCCCGCAGGAAGGAATGGATTCCATATCTGTGAGACACACACTCCTCACTCATTCCAGAATAGTGCCACCGTAAAAGTGATTCGAACCGCGCCTCTTAGAAATCCTTAACGAACACATCAAACTCTATCTTGAAACAAGCAGGCGTTTGCAATCACTTCAGGATTAAGGTTAATCCATATATGATCATCTTGTGATTTAATAAGATTTCTCAATCACGGAATTATATGAGAAATGCATATTAAATCGGTCCAGTCCTATATGACTACACCATATATAAATGCCCCACTTAGATACCCAATATCGACGGTCCGGATAAGACGGTCACACCTTAAAGTGTTCTGGGCCCATTAATGGTGGTTTAATCAATAGACCCCATACTTTGATTAAGCTCACCACGGACTAATAGTTTAAGTGTATCACCATAAACTTAATCCCACGTGACACACACTAAGTTATATTGCTACATAAGATACGAATTGGGGTTTTCAGCGGTGCATTACATATAAGCACGAAGCAAATAATAAGATGAGAATAAATCTGTCATTTATTAATTATTAAAACAATTACAGAAATTGTCTTTCGGGCGTTACTTCCAACAATACCTACATACAAATTTATACAAAAATTACACAGAATAATAATGTATAAATTAAATTGTTTATTACAACCCATGAATTTAAATTCAAATTCATCAAAAGAAGTTCATTCATCAAGTTCTCGCAATAATTACGCGACAAATTAAATTCATCCATGCATAGTCTCAGTGACTATTTCTTCCACGTTTGCTTGCTCAACCTTCGAGGCTTTTGGCATTCATTCCTACAGTGTCCTTTTTTTCCCCACAATTAAAGCATTTACTATTGAATTGCTTCGCCTCTTTATTTCCTTTAGAACATTCACCCTTGAACTTCATTTTCTGGACTTTTGCCACTTTTGCACCCGAACTGGACTCCACCATTTGTGCCTTAGATTGTCCAGTGTGTCCTCCTCTGTCAAGTTGTCTGTTGTTCTCTTTAACACTCAACTTTACCACCAACTTATTCATCGTTATCTCCTTATTTTTGTACTTCAAATAATTCTTGAAATCTCTCCATGAACAAGTTTCCCAATTATTGCCGCAACTTTTAATGGTTCATTAATAACCAAATCTTTCTCGTGACATTCGAAGATAATAATATGCAATTCCTCCATTTGGCTGACAACGGTTTGGGATTCAACCATCTTGTATTCCATAAATCTGTCCACAATGTACTTCCTTTTCATTGCATCTTCTGTTTTAATTGTATTTCATCTCAAGTGCCTGCCACAAGTCATTAGCAGTCATGTACATACAGTAAATAGTACATAATGAATTTTCAAGACAATTCAAAATCTAATTTTTGCAAAAGAAATCAAAATGTTTCCATGCATATAATACTGTCAAAGAAGCCTTACGATTCTCTTCCTCTTGTATCTAATGAGGGTTTTCATTCAGTCAACGAACCAGATTTATGATTGTTAAATAATAATAAAAATTTATGCCACCGTCTGAAGTTCTGCCTGTTGAACTTATCTGGCTTTTCATGATGGGATGAACCGGTTTCTTGCACCGATGAAACAACAGGTTGCACAACTGTTGGTGTTAGAATGCTTGACAAAGAGGTTCCTTCCGTTTCTTTTATTTTCTAAAAACAGAAGATCAACAATTAAAGTTGCAACACAGACTCTGTAATGCACACTTTTCTAATAATAGTATATCACAATGTGAAAAAATCACGAACTCTTTAAACAAACGATATTAATAGTTCTGTAATCTACAACACCAAATAAACAATTTTCATTCTGACAACTTTTCAGAAACGAATGAGTAATTACAAAATATTTTGGACTACAACACAATGTATGCGATTTTTCAGAAAGTTGTGACTATTTTTATATTGTTTAATGCACAACTTTTCAAACCAAAATTCAGATCGTTCTTACAAGTAAACTCTAAGCACATCTTGTCAAATCATATTATCACAAAAATCATGCAGTTAACATAATTTTTCAAAACGTATACAACATAACACGTTGCAGTTTCACATAAACATCATGTTTTTTCAGAATTTCATGTTGCAGTTTTTTTAATATTCATTTCACATCTCCAGAATTAATTCCAACACAATTTGGAAGATGTTTCCGATAGCACATATCAAGTAAAATTGTTTTACATAAAGTAGCACATAAATATGTTGTTGTATCATGATAGTAACATAATTGATGGTATTTCATGTGCTTATTTATATTTATTTTGTCGGGAGATACTATTTTTCGGGTGTGATTTGGATGATTTTCTGGTTTAGGAGCCCGTGAGGTATAATGGAAATATTTGAGATTTTTAGAGAAAGCTCAAGGAGATGAAATGATGAAGGAGTGTGATCGAACTATTGCAGTTATGTGTCATGAGCGCTATCATCGATCTCGAGCCAAATATCTATTATTAATAAATTGGTTAAGACTTGATTTTTATTATTACAGATTATTATTAAATTTTATGTTATTAGATTATTTAAATATTAAATGAAAAAGAAAAAATAATAATAATTGGGCTAGGCCCAAATTAGGACTAGAGTACTGTAGTCCCTCCCGGTACGTGAATTTGCTGAGGGATGAACCTATCACGGCATTGAGGGTACGGACAGAAGGGACGAAGACGGCTGCAACCAATTCTATTTCCATTCCTTTTTGTGCGAACAAAATAACCGAACACTACATCATCTCTTTGATCAATTATTTTGTTATTCCTACGATAATGATTAGTTTTTAATTTTATTTATTTTCAGTTAAAGTGCTATTGAAATCTCGATTGATGCGATTGTAAGACCTAATTTATTTCAACCTCATTGATTTCTTGATATTTATTCTGTTATGACGGATGGAGATAAGTTCGGATACAAGAAATAGAAACAGATGCAATCAAACGTAAATAATCAAAGGAGATAGCATAAAACAAGAAGAACACAGATTTAACGTGGAAAACCCCTCTCAAAGTGAGAGAGATAAAAAACCGCAGCGAGAAAAGAGATCTTTATTATTATGCACTTTGATTCTGATTTCACACACATGCAGACAATGCAACAAAGAATTGTATTTATAGGCACACATCCCTAAACCCTAGATGTCAAGGAATATTTGTCGATCGCCATAAATACCCCTACACGTGTCCTCCCTTTAATGACCTTTGTATAGCCATCACATAATGTAATTAGCGGGCGTGGGACCTTGTAGATTTGAAGACTCGGCAGACTTCACTCTGGCGGTGAAGCCTCGATAAACTCCACTCTACTGATGCACAAAGTTGAATACACTTCTCAGCTCTCCATCACACAGCTGAGTCTTCAGATTGGTTCCACCAGATGAAGAGTTTAAGTCACTTTACTGACAAATCTCTACCTTGACTTCAACTCTCACCAGAGTCAATCAGATTGCATAACCAGATGTACTTATACCAGATGCATTCGTCAATGCCAGATGTATTTGTACCATATGATATTCACAGAATCCACTCCACCGACGCGCCTCGATCTGGTTTCGAAGCAGATTATAAGCTTTGAATATTCAGTAAGTCCAGGCAAAGCTGAAACTTACTCTGCTGAACTGGTTTAGTGAACATATCAGCAAGATTCTCCTTTGTGCCAATCATCTTCACCACAACCCTCTTCTCATTCCTCAAGAAATGATACCTGACATCAATATGCTTGGTTCTTTCATGATGAACCTGATCCTTGGCTAAACATATTGCACTTAAATTGTCACAATATATCTCAGCCTGATCCTGATACAACCCCAAATCACTGACTAGCCCCTTCAACCAGATACCATCCTTAGCTGCTTCAGTAAGAGCCATGTATTCTGCTTCAGTAGTTGATAAAGCTACTGTAGCCTGAAGAGTAGCTTTCTAGCTGACCACTGCATTTCCCAATGTAAACACATAACCAGTCATTGATTTCCTGTTGTCAACATCACCTGCATAATCAGCATCACATTAGCCTGTGACCAGACCAATATCACCTCCATAAATGAGACCAGCATCAGTTGTACCTCTCAGGTACCTGAACATCCTTTTAACAACTTTCCAGTGTTCTTTTCCAGGTTGAGCCATGAACCTGCTGACAACACTGACTGCCTGAGCCAAATCAGGCCAAGTGCATACCATGGCATACATCAGACTACCAACTTCACTAGTATAGAGAACTTTTGACATATACTCCTTGTCTTCTGCTGACTGTGAAGCATAAATAGACAAATGAACATTTGATGCCATAGGAGTATCTATTGGTTTTGCAGCAGACATCCCAAACTTGTCCAATATCTTCTGCACATAACCCTGCTGAGACAAAAACAATTTCTTCTGACTTCTATCTCTCCAGATCTCCATCCCCAAGATTTTCTTGGCTGTACCTAAATCCTTCATTTTAAATTCAGCACTGAGAAGGTTCTTCAAATTTTGAACATCAGACTTCCTTGCAGTAGCTATCAGCATGTCATCCACATACAGGACAAGATAGATATGTGATCCATCTTTTAGCAGACTGTAGTATACACAACAGTCATAAGGACTTCTGCTGTAACCCTACTGAAGCATAAAACTGTCAAACCTTTTATACCACTGCCTTGGAGCTTGCTTCAAACCATACAATGATTTCTTCAACTAGCAAACATAATCTTCCTTGCCAGGAACTTGAAACCCTCAGGCTATGTCATGTATATCTCCTTATCCACCTCAACATATAGAAAAGCAGTCTCCACATCTAATTGCTCAAGTTCCAAATCCTGTTGTGCCACCATTGCTAGTAACACCCTGATTGAAGTGTGTCTGACCACTGGTGAAAATATTTCATCAAAGTCAACCCCTTCCTTTTGACTGAATCCTCTTGCAACCAAATGTACCTTATACTTGACCCCTTCTGCCTTAGTTATTCCTTCCTTTTTCTTGAAAATCCATTTACAAGTTACAACTCCCTTGTCAGTAGGCTGTTTGACCAATTCCCAAGTCTGATTCTTCAACAATGACTCTATTTCATCTCTCATGGAAGCATGCCACTGAGATGCTTCTGTACATATCACGGCTTCCCTGTAAGTAGTAGGTTCAGGAACCTCTACTTCTTCTGCAACTTGGAGTGCATATCCAGCCAAATCATCATACCCATATCTCCTTGGAGGTATGCCAACATTAGATCTTCTAGGCCTGCTGGCAGCTAGACTCTGCTAATTAATGTTTGTATGACGCCCTACTGAGGGCTCAGTAGGCTGGCTTGGATCAGATTCTGGTTCATTATCCAGATCAGTATAATGTTGATTTGGATCCACTGATTGTTGCATATCAGTAGACTCCACCTGAAGCTCCACCTGATTCTCAACACTATCGATTTAAGACTTGGTTTGATTCAGATGGAGACCTCCCAGCGATGAGTTAAGCATAGAATTTTCATCAAACACCGCGTCCCTGCTGAGGATTACTCTGGACTCTGCTGATGACCAAATTCTATATCATTTCACTCCATCACCATACCCCACAAACACTCCCTTCTTGGCTCTTGGCTCCAACTTCCCTTCACTAACAGATAGTACGCTGTACTTCCAAAAACCCTTAGAACTGAGTAGTCAGCAGGATTGCCTGACCACATCTCAAATGGTGTCTTGCGATTGATCCCTGTGTGAGGGCTCCTGTTGATTAAGTAGCAAGCTATTTTTACAGCATCTACCCAAAATCTCCTTGATAAACCCCCTTGAGAAAGCATACATCTTGCCCTCTTTATAAGAGTTTGATTCATCCTTTCAGCCACACTATTCTGCTGAGGTGTATTCCTTACAGTATGATGTCTGGCAATACCCTCAGCTGCACAAAGTGAATCAAAATCCTTCCGGTAGAATTCAGACCATTATCATCACGAAGCTTCTTGATTTTCTTGCCTAACTGATTCTCCACTAGGGCCTTCCACTGCTTGAAGTTAATGAATGCATCACTTTTGTTCTTCATCATCACCACCCAAGTCATCCTTGAATAGTCATCTATGAATGACACAAAATATCTGTGACCACCCAATGACACAACTTTTGATGGACCCCAGCAGTCTGAATGGATATAATCAAGTGATGCCTTTTTGTTGTGCAACCCTGCTGAGAACTTACTTCTATGCAATTTCCCAAACACACAATGTTCACAAAAGTCCAGATTCCTGACCTTATATCCCCCAAGAAGACCTGCTGAAGAAAGAATCTACATACCCCTTTCACCCATGTGACCTAGTATCATATGCCACAGCTGAGTCTGCTGAGATCTGATGAAGCTCAGCTGAGGATGCAAGAAGAAGGCGGTGCAGATCTGATAGATCCTTGTAATATATACAAGGTTCCCCTCTTGATGCCTTTGAGGACTACAACTAAATCTTTGAAGACATTCAACTGTCCACCTTCACCCTTGAAATTGAACCCCTTGCTATCCAGTAGACTGAGAGATACCAAATTCTTGGTCATCTGTGGAACATGTCTTACATCTTCAAAGTGTCTGGCAATTTACCATCCTCTGTCCTCAACTTTACTGAGCCAATTCCAACAACTTTGCAAACCTTGCTGTTGGCCATATTGATTTGACCACCATCCATCTGCTCATAAGTAGAAAACCACTCTCTGTTTGGACAAATATGGTAGGATGCTCCAGAATCAATTATCCACACATCGTTATGGTGTGTAGAATCCCCTACAACCAGAACCAGATCCTCATCAGATTGCTCAATAGCCAAGGCTCTTGTGCGCAAGTGCCTTCTGTTTGTTTCTTCTTCCTTGGACAATTGGACTTCTAATGTCCCTGCTCCTTACAATAACTACAGCCATCAGTAGACCTAGGAACTTTGGACCCAGACTTCTTTTTCTTCTTCTGTCCATATCCTTTTCCACTATCGCTGCTGGCTACTAGCCCAACAGCCTGACTGTCTGTCCCAGAAGCATTGTGTCTTAGCTCCCTGGCATGTAAGGCAGACGTTACATCTTCTAAAGCTACTGTATCCTTCCCAACTATGAAAGACTGCATAAAGTTTTATGATGTCGGTAATGACACCAACAGGATTAGGGCTGCATCTTCATCTTCAATTTTAACATCAATATTCCTTAAATCAAGTAATATTGTGTTCAGCTGGTCAAGATGGTCCCTCAGTGGACTCCGTTCATGCATCTTCAAACTGAACAACCTCTGTTTTAACAACAACTTGTTGGTCAGTGACTTGGTCATATATACAGGCTTTCAAGCTTCTTCCACAACTTGGTTGCGGTGTCTTCCTTAACAACCTCAGTGGTAACATCATCAGATAAGCACAACATGATGGTTGAATGTGCTTTCTCTTCTATACTGGCAAAGTCTGCTGCATCTGTATTTGGTTCGTCAGATAAAGGACTCCACAAATCCTGTTATTTCAACAGTGCACGCATCTTGATTTGCCACAGACCAAAACTGTTCCTTCTTGTAAATTTATCGATTTTCACGTTTACTGCTGACATCTTTTCTTGCTAAAGATCACAACTTTATCATAGATCCTAGCACCTTGCTGAAGGTCTTGGTGAAGATGAAGTTGATCATACATATTGTTTTCTCCAGAACCTCGCTCTGATACCACTTGTTATGACGGATGGAGATAACTTCGGATACAAGAAATGGAAACAAATGCAATCAAACGTAAATAATCAAAGGAGATAGCAGAAAACAAGAAGAACACAAATTTAACGTGGAAAACCCCTCTCAAAGTGAGAGAGATAAAAAACCACGGGAAGAAAAGAGATCTTTATTATTATGCACCGAGTTACAGATTTCACACACAGATAATGCAACAGCAACTGTATTTATAGGCACACATCCCTAAACCCTAGATGTCAAGGAATATTTGTATGATACGCCATAAATACCCCTACACGTGTCCTCCCTTTAATGACTTCGTATAGGCATTTGTCACATGCGTAATTAGCGAGACGTGGGACCTTGTCAGATTAAAGTACTCAATGAGACTACACTCTGGCGACGAGAAGCCTCGAGAGACTCCACTCTACCGATGCAATGTAATTGAAATACACTTCTCAGCTGTCCAACACACAGCTGAGTCTTCATATTGTTTCCACCAGATGTAGAGTTTAAGTCACTTTACTGACATATTCGTTTTTCGGACATAAAATTGATGACTATATATTTGATTTAGTTGTTTCTGAATGATAATTAATTAGTTGATTGCCAGTTAAAACGATAAATACGTCAACGCTTATTGCTTTTGATAGAGGGGTAAGTGATATGATTTTACCGGTTCGTAGCCCGTCGAATCCGCTATCATGAAAATGAATAATCTCGGTTAAAATTAATCTGGTTGGATTAGTATCTTTAATTGAGTCTCTCAAATCTTGATGCTTCCGGGATTCCAAACTTTTATTACCGTGTCTAGGGGTGTCTTCTGGTTAGAGAATAATGAACCACTGTGTCTTGATTATCGAATTTATGGGAGATTGGTCACTTGGCAGTTGTCGGTGACTATAGCCAGTTTATTTATAACTTAGTGAGTCATTCTTGCGACAATAATAAATGGAGTAAATCGAGGGGAAAATAACTACTTTAGCTGTTATTGATTTTATCGTTATTTCATATCGTTTTTGTCTCAATTATTAGAACTCTTTATTTTAATTAATGTAATAGTAGTCAATTCACAACCACTTGGATTTATTTATTATTGTTCTGAAAGAAATAACCAATTGTTCTCTGAGGAATCGATCCCTACTTTCATTATACTCGTTATACAGGTTGGAGGTGTTTATGTTTGGTTGTTTAAGGACAAACCATATCACATTACCACATGAATTTCCGTTCAACATAAATATTTTCTGCATCGAAATTCCTTAAAAATAATTCCTGATTATACTTTAAAAACTTCAAACCAATATATATTTGAATGTATTTCAGAATGCAAATTAAATGTATTATGTTTATAAACAAATTATACATCTGCACATTCCATAAAAATGTTCACACTTTTAATGAATAAAGTCTTAAAATTGTGGGAGATATAGTACTGGTTTGCTTATTCTTACAAATTCACATGAGGCAATTGCACATTAGAAAAACATAAAGTTCTGAAGAAGAAATTAAATTTGCAGCATTTATATTCATAAAAAATATAATGCACACAAGGAACGAAATAATGCAAAAAAACAAAAGTAAAATGGAAACTTATTTGTTAGACTGAAGTGTGTAGAATGATGTCGTTAAAATATTTTCCCGATTAAATGCCCACGGTTATGGCAAGAAGTATCCCAAAATACAACAATCTTTACCTTGTTCTGAATGCGACACTCAATACGAACAAGCAGTTGAACTGATTCATCTTATTATCTCTGACTTATGAATGCAGGAAAAAAACTTGTGCAGAGTTTCTGTATGTTTTTATGCAGAAAATTTGTTGTCTAATTTCATTGTGCAGAAGAATTCTGTGTATTTTCATTCAATATGTTAGAATTATATAGGTAGAATAAAGATGGCTTCAGAATTTTGCTGAAGGGATGCCACATTTCAGAATTTCGGTCAGATGGCAGTTAAACTGTTAACCGACGCCTGTTCAAACTGGTGTCTTTAGAAATAGTCATGAACCTGCCTGGTGTTCGAACTGATGCATGATGCTTTTGTTTAGTTTTATTCAAACTGAACTTGATTGGATTTAGAAAATCCAATTTTGAGCTGGCCCAAAATAATATAATGACCCAGCCCAGCCCAAAGCACAAGCCACAAGCACTGAGACCCAAACAGGGGCGGCGCGCACGTGTGTGGGATTCTGAACAAACAAGCATCTACGTCTTTCATCCTTCACAAAATTCTCTTTCCCCGGCCTTGAGACTTGACTCTAAGTGCCACACTACTCCTTAAGTAGTGATTTCAGTTGAGTCTCTTTTCCGATGTAGGACAAATGAATACACATTATTCATTAACACTCCACACAATTTACTCTACCTTTAGGCATTAATTTATCATTCACCCGATATCGGAATTGAGTGATTCAAAATCATAACATCAACTACAGTCTTACTAGTTTCCAAAACTTTTTTTAGCGCTTGGAAATTCATTCCGTAAGTCATTCAAATCCGGGCTTGAGGTCGACTGTTGCCACTTACACTTAAACCCATTTCGGAGCTAAAACACCATAAATTTCCAATAATCACCCACATGAATGAAAATTAATGCATATGCTATTCAAACTCTATAGAGATAACAAACGGAGCTCTATTGCATCGGGTGAGGTGCTTTGCTGCCTTGAACCTTCCCTAGTAGAATACCATCGGACATACTCGGCTAAGCAGTGAACTAGGTCTTGACTGATCATGTTTTGGTATAAGACTAGAAATGATACCCACACAATAGACCACCTGGCCTTCTCAATGTTCTAATGGTTGTGTCTATTTTGGCCCTAGAAGACCTTGGTTTCATAAAGTGTTAGAGCATTCAGCCCATAAATTCTCACAGAAGCGGCCCCACTTCAACTTACATAGGTTACCTCCTATAAAGAGTACTCTGAAATACCCCCCACTAGGCTTAACCAATATATTGGAATCATTAAAATCTTTATTCTTAACCTGAATTGTCAGCAGACATCACTTTCGTTCTAACAAAATGGGTAAATGCTAATTGCCCCTCATTACTTAGTTGTCCCTTTTGAACCATGATATAAAGATCTCCGATCACTATGGTTGGGTTTCGATTATAAGGGAACATGCGTAATAGGATTCAGTCCCATTCCGTTTCTCAAAACATTGACACCCGATCTCTCTCTAAACCTTTTTCATAAGTGGATCCGCAACATTCTCCTTTGAATTTATACAATCGAGGAGATCAAACCATTAGATATCAATTGTTAAATGGTATTGTGTCTACGATGTATGAACCGTAACTTACCATTTTCCATATTATTGGGTGCTTGTTCTACACTTACCGACTATTGCATGCTAATAAAAATGATAGATTTTGAGCCACACGCAACATCTTTTCATGAAATTCTAAATTAATTTAACTTTCTTTTCATTTCTTGCTTTCGTTACATCATTTTATTTAGGTAAATTTCAATCACCCCCACATTTCCAAGAATTCGATGAAGTTTTAGCCAAGAAGATAATTTTCCCACACAGATTTTTGGTAAACCTCAAGTTAATCATTATTTCGCAACATTAATTGATTAAGGTAAGTGTAGTTACGATTTGATGAATGTTGTTGATTCCAAAACAAAATTCATCAAACCTTGAGTCACACTTTTCCACCTTGATCACCACGAATTGATTAACTTACTTATTATTTTGATTTAAGCGCATCAACAAACTCATAAACAACTTCATCGTTACATCTTGAAATGTACATCACAATACCAAAAGCAAATCTATAATTAATATGAATATGACAACAAAATATGTAAATATATTCATAATAAATACTTGTCACCATAACTGGTACAAACACTAAGGTGCTTACTCTTGCACCTACATACAAATTTATACAAATATTATACACAATAATAATGTATAAATTAAGTTGTCACAACCCATGAATTTAAATGCAAATTCATCAAAAGAATTTCATTCATCAAGTTCTCGCAATCATTACGTGGACAGATTCAATTCATCCATAGTCTCGGTGATTGTTTTTTCCTCGTTTTCTAGCTCAACCTTACGAGGCTTTCGGCATTCATTCTTGCAATGTCCTTGTTTCCCGCAATTAAAGCTCTTACCATTGAATTGCTTAGCCACTTGATTGCCTTTAGAACTTTCACCCTTGAACTTCCTTTTAACTTTCCCACTGTTTGCACCCGAACTAAACTCCACCATATGTGCCTTTGATTGTCCAATGTGCCCTCCCCTGTCAAGTTGTCGGGTGTTCTGTTCAACATGCAACTTTACCACCAACTTTATCATCATTATCTCCTTATTTTTATGCTTCAAATATTTCTTAAAATATCTCCATTAAGGTGTACGTTTCTCAATATTGCAACAACTTGGAATGGTTCATTAATAACCAAACATTCCTCGTGACATTCAGAGATAATTAATAATCTGCAATCCCTCCATTTGGCTGACAATGGTTTTGGATTCCACCATCTTGTATTCCATAAACCTGCGCAAAATGTACTTCCTTTTCTCAGCATCTTCTGTTTTGTATTTCATCTCAAGTGTCTGCCACAAATATTTTGCAGTTTTGTACATACAATAAACGGTATATAATGACTTTTCAAGAACATTCAAAATATAATTTTTGCATAAGAACTCATATTGTTTCCATGCATCTTATGCTATCACAGAAGCCTTGCGATTCCTCCCTCTTGTATCCCATGAGGGTTTTTATTCAGCCAACAAGCCAGATTCAAAGTTTTTACATAAAACAACATTTTTTCCTTGCATCGATGCAACAACAGGTTGTACAACCATTGGTGTTAGAATTCTTGACAAAGAGGTTCCTTCCATTTCTGTTATTTTTTACAAACAGAAGATCAACAATCAAAGTTGCAAAACAGACTCTGTAATACACACTTTTCCGAAAATAGTTTATCGCAATTTTGAAAAATCAAGAACACTTTAAACAAATGATATGAACAATTCTATAATCTATAGCACCTAATAAACAATTTTCATTCTTTATCTTTTCTGAAACAAACATGTAATTACTAAATATTTAGCCTACAACACAATGTAGGCAATTTTTCCACAAAGTTGTGACTATTTTTCTATTGTTTAATGCACATCACTTTCCAACCGAAATTCATATCATTCTTACAAGTAAACTCTAAGCACATACTTGTAGAATCATATTAACACTAAAATCATGTTTTTTCAAAGGGTTTATTGTTAAAAAAGACAATTTGAAATGCAAAGGGGACAGTGAAATTTTTTTCAGGTAAAAAAGATATGTCCTTATTCCACTATGATTTAAATTCTCTCACATTCAACTACCAAAATGAATATATCTTTTGATCTGATTGTCAAAAGATGGCAATTCTTTCATCACATTTTTCCTTTTTTTTTCCTCTTTATTTAGACATCTCATTTGATATTTTTCCTATGTTATTTTTGAGTTCATTTTTGTAACAAAACACATAAACAGTGAAATAATGAAACATTGGATTTGAGGCCAGTTCCACTGCAGCAAACAATGGATTTGGGGTTATGAACAATGGATTTGTCCTTACCACCCAATTTATATTTCCACTGTACAGATTCCTATTTTTCCCTCTTTTTTGTCCTTTTAAACCACTCCCCCAACAAGTAATCAAAGTAGCAATTTATGAGGTCTAACGGTTGAATCAATTCATAATATACATGACAAACTATATGGTAAGTTGTGACTCTTTGATACAAGTATTTAAAGAAGAATAAATGATTGTTTGATCTCATGTTCGAGTTTTTATTTATTATAATCAGATAAGAGAGCTCGAGATGTACGTCAGTCATAATTAAAATGCAAATTGTATATGATTTCATTCCTTGCAGCGACTACTTTGGTTGCACAGAAATTGAAACACTAGTGGCTGTGGTTGTGAAATTCATTCTCAAAGTAAAGCATTTATAACAATACCAGAAGGCAAGCTAGCTAGGTTTGTTCTCGGTTTTCCTTATCACAAGATTGACTTCATTTACTGCCTTTCCACATAAATATCTTCATTCATAAGCTCGTCTTGTTTAGTCAATATGTTATATATTTCAACACCATGCTGGAACTTTGTGGTGTTTTAGCTCCGAAATGGGTTTAAGTGTGAGTGGCGAACAGTCAACTTCAGGCCCGGATTTGAATGAGTTTCAGAATGTATTTCTGGGAGCTAAAAATAGTTTTGGAAACTACTAAGACAATAGTTGATGTTAGGCTTTTGAATCACTCGATTCCGATAGCGGGTGAATGAGAAGTTAATACCTAAATGCAGTGTAAAATGTGTGGAGTATTAATAAATGATGTGTATTCATTTGTCCTAAATTGGAAAAGTGACTCAAGTGAAATCACTACTTTTGCTTTGTGCTGGGCTGGGTCAATATATTATTTTTAGGCTAGCTGAACATTGGATTTTCTAAATTGAATCAAGTTCAGTTCAAATAAAACCGAACATAAGCATCATGCATCAGTTCAAACATCAGGCAGGTTCATCAATCTTTCTGTAGGTACCAGTTCGAAAAGGCATCGGTTGACAGTTTAACTGCAATCTAACCAAAATTATGAAAGGTAGCATCCCTTCTGCGAAATTCTGAAGCCATCTCTATTCTACATACGGAAAGTCTGCACAAGATTTTTCATGCATTCATAAGTCTCAGATAACAAGGTTGAATCAGTTCGACCGCTTGTTTGCATTGAAGTGCCGCAATCAAAACAAGTTAAAAAATGTTGTATTTTGGGAGACTTCTTGCCATAAACGTGGGAATTTAATCAGGGCAATTAAGTCTTTAGGACAACAGTCCACGCGCCTCTGTCGAACGAATAAGTTTCTGTTTTACTTTCGTTTTTTGCAATTTTTTCGTTCCATGTGTGTGGTATGTTTTATGAACAGATTTAAGTTCTTCTTCAGAACTTTATGTTTTCCTAATGTGCAATTGTCTCTCATGTGAATTTGAAAGAATAAGCCAATCACTGTATTTCCAACAATCTTAAGACTTTATTAGTTAGAACTATGAACATGTTTATGCAATGTGTAGATGTATAATTTGTTTCTAGAACATAATTTACATTTAGTTTGCATTCTAAAACATGTTCGAATATATACTGGTTTGATGTTTCTGAAGTAAATCAGGAATTATTTTTTGGAAAAATTCAAAACAGAAAAAAGTTATGTTGAACGGAAATTAATGTGATAAAACAGCATGTTTATGTGTGAACTTTCTGTAAAACTATTTTTATTGATATGTGCTATCTGAAACATCTTTCAAATTGTGTTGGTATTAATTCTGAAGATGTGAAATGACTATTAAAAACTCTACAACATAAAATGGTGAAAAAACAAAATGTTTTTATTTTAAATTAGAAATATGTAAACAAGATAGTGGAATGTTATTTATTGCCTTGTAGAGGATTTGAAAAAAGGCTTTATTGTAAAAAAGAACATATTGAAACTAGAAATATGTAAACAGGATAGTGGAATGTTTTATTGGGTAAAAAGCACAAGTGCTTATTCTACTACAATTTGAATTCTCTCATATTTAATTACAAAAATGAAAATATTTTTTTATCTGAACATCAAAAAATCGTAATTCTTTCAGCATATTTTTCTTTTTTCGTTCTCTTAATCAGACATCCCATTTGATATTTTTTGAAGTCATTTCGAGGTCATTTCCATCAAGAACAACAAAACAGTGGAGCACTGGATTTGAGGTAAATTCTACTGTACCAAACTGTGGATTTGGGGTAACGAACAGTGGAATTGTCCTTATCACCCAATTTGCATTTCTACTGTCATGATTCCTATTTTTCCTCGTAGTTGATATTTATTCCCACTCCCTTTAAAAATTATTTGGGTGTCATTTACTTAAAAATATTCCAAAATGTGTCATTTTCCGTAACTCTCTATTTATATTTTTCACATTTTCTGACACTCATTAACACAGATTTCTTATTTTCGAATTTCAATTTTCATAATGAAATGTTCAAAAATGAGATAAGTTGAATGCAAATTGCAATTAAGAATAATTTTCAACCATAATTATAATTTGAATAATACTACTGATGAGTCCGTATTTTGTGTTGTTTTATGTGCCTATTTTATATTTATTTTGTCGAGAGGTACTCTTTTCGGGTATGTTTTGATTGATTTTCAGGTTTTGGAAACTCGAGAGAGAAGCTGGAAGATTTTGGAATTATAGAGCGATTTTGGAAGATTTGTGGGAAGTTGGAGAAAAGAAGCTTTTAAATAATTCAGTGTTTCAGTTTTCACTTATGTCGGGATCCCGACTATTGAAAAGAAGACAAAATCTGTCGAAATCAACCGTGAATTATCGCTCTTTAATCACACTGGACGTTTCTTAATACAAAGACCCCTTTTTATAATTAAGTAGTTTATTATTATGATTATTATTAAGGAAAATTAGGGATAAGGACACAATCTGGAATATTTTTAAGTAACAGGACAACTACATATTTTTTATAGGAAGAAGGACAACTACATAATTTTTATAGCGAGAAGGACAAACAGTGAATCCTGAAAATCAGTGAATCTCCCCAGTGAATCCCGAAATCAGTGAATTTCGATAGTGAATTTCTACAGTGAATCTCGAAAATTAGTGAATTTCGACAATGAATTTTAAAAATTAGTGAATTTCGACAGTGAATTTCGGCAGTGAATTTGAACAGTGAATTTCGAACACAAGTGAATTTCGACAGTGAATAAATAGTTTTGTCCTTTATGCAAAAGTTTCAAAAGACTGTCCTTCTACTCAATTGATGAAATATTATTGTCCTTCTCCCTCATTCCCCCTTATTATTATTATTAATAAGGCTTTGAAGACCACATGGGCCTGCCCAAAAATGAGGATTCGGAATTAGAAAAGAGAATTATTATATTAGGTTTGATTTTTTGGGAATAAGAGGGAAAGAAGAGTAGTTTTGGACGAAAAAGAAAAAAAAGGGCTGCGCATACTGTGATCGCCAGCAACTTTTTTTCCTTTGATTTTTCATTGCTAAGGTACAAATTTTGCTTTACATCATTTTATTTTTATGAGTAGTTAGATTATTTTATTCCAGTTAATTGATAATTGAACTTCGATTTCATGTGATTATGAGATCTAAATGTTTTTCTCCTCGTTTGATTGGTAGTATTTATCTATTTTCTTCTTCCATGGATATAGGATTAGAATTATTCGTTAGTTGTTAGCGCGCGATAATTAAACGATTATTTTGATCTAGTACCAAAATCCATCTTAGGCGGTTGCATAAAAGATTGGGTTTTAGTGGTAAACAACACATTGTCTGCCGGTTCGTAGCCCGTAGGATTCCCTGTTGTGAAAATAGATGATATTATGGTTAAAATTAAGCCGGTTGGATTAAGACCTAGTAATTGGGTCTCTCTAATTTTTAAGGCTATCCAAACTCCAGGCGGTCGTTGCGGGGTGTGCCATAATTAGGCTGTAATTAGTGGCGGTTGTCCTAATTAACAAATTTCGGAGAGATTGATTGATTCATGGTTGTGGTCAACTATAACCAATTTATTAATAATTTAACGAGTCATCCTTGAATCGATGATCAATCATAGGAATTGCAAAAGGGAAACGATCAATTGACTGGAACTTTTCTTTGTTTATTTTTCTTTTCTTCGTTGGAAATTAGATGAAAAGAAAAATATTTTTTATTTTATAAATTTTAGAAGAAATAAGTCCACCGTTCCTTGTGGGTTCGACCCCTGCTTCCTCTATACTAGCTATAGAGGTAGTAGGTGATTTATCTTTGGTGGTTTGACGACCCACCAAATTTTGGCGCTGTTGCCGGGGAACGGTGCTAAGTGGTTTATTTCTTTTAGAATTTTGTATATAGTTTCTTTTTGTGTTGTTTTGTGTTTTCCTTGTTTGCAAGCATGTCAGGTTACCACTACGTAACTCCTATGGCAAATCGTGATGTGTATGGATACCGGGTGAATAATTCATATGAGGAGAGATGTTATGCTAGTGAGCCGAGATATCCGGATTGGAACTATGGTGAATCACATTATCAGCCGTCTAGTGAACTTGAAAGTCCGATACCTTGTTCAAATGAATCTCTTGAAGCCATGATGCAGTCTCTTACTAACAATCTAACGCAAATGCTCCGAAAAGATAATGCAGAGTTTCTACAAGATATTGGGCAAGAGATTTCACAGATCAGAGAAGAGCAAAGCGCATGGGTTCAAAATATGCAAGGGAAAATTGACGAGCTAAAAACTGAAGTGGATTGGCTTAAGGAACAAAGGTTAAAAATATCCCCTCTTTCTATATGGTATGATGATGAAGACGATTGTCCCATGATTGATCCAACACCGGAGATCGATGATGCTGATGACCAAGAAAATGGTGAAGAAATTCACCCGGTGTTGGATAAATTAGTGGATAATATGTCTAATCCTAAGGAAAATCACTTGGAGGTAATCATAGTTGAAGAGCCATTGGTGCCTAGAGTTGTTGAGATGGCCGTGGATATGCGAGTTAGCAAGAAGGAAGTAGTCTTCCCACTGGATCATTATATCATGAACTGGGAGGTGGAGGCCTCTAGTCCCGTTCTTCTTTTATTGGGAAGATACTTCATAAAAGTGCCTAGAGCCAAGGCACAGCTGATTCTTCCTAAAGATGAGATGGATGGCTCTCTTACCGAGTATGCAAAGAAGAATCATGAAAGAAAAACTATTCCATTTGATAATGGATAATGAGGTAAGTGTGTCTAGCCAAAGACATTAAAGAAAGACACTTGTTGGGAGGCAACCCAATTAAAATAAATTTGGTAATTTTGTTTTGTTTTGTTTTGTTTTTCAATTAGTAAGTGAAAAAAGAAGAGATTTACACTTTTTGGGGAGACTTTTGTCTAGTTTTGCAGGTGAAGAGCTGAATTTTGGGAAGAAAATGAAGGGCGCTTATTGGGAGGCAACCCAATAAAGTGTGGTAATTAGCTATGAATCGAAGGTTGAGAAGTTGGTGCCCATTTTGTTTAAGGTTTGAGGATGATTTAAATTGAGGATGAAAATTAAAAAGCTAGCTGGGAGAATAAATATACCAATGGATTTTAATGAATATTTCTGGAAAGCTCATAAGCATAATGGTAGGATCCTACACTGTGCAGTTGAGGATTTCTGGATTTTTTTTTAAAAGGCTGCTGGAAAGCTCACAGAAGGAAGGTAGGATCCTACCGTTCCTGAAATGAGAAATCCAGCATGTTTTTATAAGGTACTAGCTTACTTTCAAAATAGTGGGATCCTACCCATATTTCTCATACTTTCTTGGATAATAAATGTTAGCCACCCTCCTTCCGGCCTTAATCTACTCCACCCGCAAGCAACAACATCAAATCCGGAATGCTTTCCCTCCCGCACCACCCCGGACGAAATTCACTACATGGAAAGTGGAAACCATGATGATTTTCAAGGCTTATTTTTCACCGTCCCAAGGTCCGAATTGTAATGTATTCTCATCCCTTTTATTTTTATTTTATTTTATTTTATTTCATATTTAGATTAGTACTTCTTGCATATCATGCATACCATGTTAGATGCATCTCATGATATATTTTGCATTCTTCCTTCCACTTTCACCATATATTGGGGACAATTTATGATTTAAGTGTGGGGGAGTTTTTCATGCATTTGCATATTAGAATTGCATCTTTAGACATTTTAGGATTTCATAGCATCAATGTTGACCATATATGACACTTTACCAACTTTTTCATGTAAATCATGTGTGAAGTAATAATATTCAAATGGTACTTGACCAATGCAAGTACACACTTTTGTTGATACACACTCACCTTAGGTCACTTGTTTGTTAACTTTGGAGGTAAAATCATTGAGCCCTAATAAAAAGCCACTTAAAAGTGAGGATTTCACCTAGCCTAAGAGCGAACTCGCTCATATTTTCCTTTGAGTGGTATCCACACCTCAAATGTCGTTCTAGAATTTGCAATGACATGCATTTTGAGACCACATTTTTCAGGTTCGTTGCACTTAAATGATTGAGGCACCTAGGATTTAACCCCTTCTAGACCCACTTTTGTTGGCCTACCCGTGATATATACCCCTTAGTGAGCCCCTTTTAGCCTAGTCCCTTTCTTTGATTAAACTCCAGAAATTAAACCCATGGCCTTTTCTTATGATTTCCCCTCTCTTGTTGACCCTATTGTCAAGAGATTGTATGAATAGTTGCATGAAATTTTGGAGAAGAATCAAGAAGCGAGTATCTGGAGAAGTATGGCTCGAAGTTATATTATGAAGTGTATTGTAAAATATGGAGTAAAAAAGGAGATGAAATGTTGAAAAAAAAAAAAGAGAAAAAAAAGGAGCTTACATTGAAGGAGTGTTTTATACATTGAAGATGAAGGTTGTTTCTGCTAGCAATTTTTGCAAGCTTCTTCAGACATTTTTGTTTGCACTTCTCTATTCTTAAGATGTTGTGATAGATGTTGGAGCTGTTAGGTGTGATGCCCGAAAGACAATTTTTGTAATTGTTTTATTTAATAAATGAAATGATATTATTATTCATATTTATTATTCTCATAATCACCGATATGACAATAGTATTTACACTACAGAAAACCCTGAGTATATCGTTTATGTAATCACTTAACTCAGGGTATGAGATATACACGGGAGGATTGAGTTAGTGAAAATGTACTTAAAATACAATTAGTCCGTAGTAAAGTTAATCGAGAGTATCGGGTCTCCCCTTTAACGTACTATTAATGCGCCCATAACACGATAGGTGTGATCGTCTTATCCGGACTTTCGGTTAAGGGAACCTAATGGGGCATTTATATATGATAGATGTATCATATAGAAATTTGGACCGATTTGATCTGAGTTCTCAATATAATTCCGTAATTGAAGTCTTATCGAATCATTAGATGATCATATTATGGATATATCTTAATCTGAGGTGATCACGATCAAGCTGCTTGAATCGGTATGAGGTTTGACTTGACGGTTAAGGATTACACCGAGTCCGTGATCCGAATTACCCCATCTTGGCATTGTCTTTGGATTGAGTGAGTAGTACGTGTGTTATCACAGATACGGAATCCATTCCTTCCATTTATGGAAGTAGATGAAACGATTCCTTATGAGTTAATCCAGACATTGATCGATCCATGGAATTCATATTACAGCGATTAGCTACCGGTGAGTTATTTGAATTATTGATCACTAGGGGTTAATGGTAAGTAAGGACAAGATGTTACGAAAAGGGTTAACGGTAACTTCCCGATTTAGAATGAGCGATCTATGGAGGATTAATCCATATGAAATGATTATATCGGTGGACGCTTATTACTTTTTCGTGAGGAGATAAATATAATCTTATAATCGGAGGAGTGCGATCACGGGATTATGGTGGCATATTCTGTGATTGATTTATCGAATATAATTATTACGTTCATAAGATAATTATTTATTTGATTTATCGGAGTCACGATTATTAGTCCATGGTCCCGACGTGCCTCCTAATATAGCATGTATATTCTCGGACGTCGAATCCTAATAATATTAATTTAGTTCATGTTGGACTTTATTAAAGCGATATGTGAATTAATTGTTTGGTGGACTATTAAATTAGTTGGGCTAAATAATTAAATATGTGGAAAAGACATTTTCCATAATCTTGGCCCAATTATTGTGTAATGGCAAAATTAATATTGACTAGGTCAATATATGTTTGTGGCGCCACATGTGTCTTTATTTTGACAAGGAATTAGTTTTCTTGTGTGTTAAAAAAGCATTATGTGTATAAAATATTTATTGGATAAATATTTATGGTAAATAATAAAGATAAAAATATTCTTGATTTGTTCTAGAATATTTTGAGATTATCTTTTATTTAATAGGATTATTATAATTGATTTTGTATTAATTATAAAATCCTTGGAGACAAGGATTACTCTCTCATATAAAGAGAGTTCTAAGTCTAAACACACAATAAATTTCGACTTCTCCTCTTATAGAAGAAGTGATAATTTCGGCCAAGGGTTTAAGGGAAAATCTTGGAGATTTTCGGGTAGCATATCGGAGGGTTCGAAGTGAGAATTCCTTCCACCGGAATTGCTTGGATCACACGTGCGGAAGATCGTGGTGCTCTTCACATCTTCTTGCAATCTTTCCTTTGCGGTTCTTCAACTTGGATTTAGAGATCCAAGAGGTATGTTCTACAACCTCTTGTAGATGTAGATTCAATGTTTTATTACGTGTATTATATAGATCTAGATCCATAAATCGCTTCGGTGCGATGATATTTTCCTAACGAGTGGTATCGATCGCTAAGGGGATCTATATTTATTCGTATAAAATATTAGATCTAAGGAGTGGAATATGCACATGTAGATTGCATTATTTTCGTTTTTAATTTTATTATTTTGAAAATTTTATGATGAATGCTTGCGATTGTTGTGGTTGAAGAGATGGATTGGTGTTGGCATTGTTTACCCGTTAGATCTATTGTACACTCATATGAATGATGAAAATTCGTTCATATGAGTATAGGAAATTATGTAATTTATCTTTATTGCAAGTTTAATTTCCAGCAAATAGATCTAGTTTGTAGCTGTTTAGTATTTTTGTTTTTCCCGTTGATCGAACCGTTGAAACGAAGATCCCTCCGGTCAGAATCAAGATTAGAAGTAGATGAGCAACTCCACAAATTTTGGCGTCGATCAGGGTCCGTTTCGATATCCGTTTGATGCTGCGAAGAGGCTGCTGTAACAGAAAAACGCAGGATTCACAGATACACTACCTGTGACTTCCTCGATTTTCTGGGAGAGTTTGGACCGTTGAAACGAAACTCCGACCGTTCTGATTGATCAACTTGGAGTTTTGGAGGTACCATAAAAATTTCAGGTCGATCGGGATTCATCTCGATTCCCGATCTGCCTTAGGAAGTCCTTGATGCGGTGCAGTCAAAGTTAGATTCAGCAGCAAGTTGGGCGGTTAATTGGAGAAAATTGACAAGTCAAAGCTCCGATCCAACCGTACATATTGGAGTTCGAGAAGTGAAGAAAAGATCTGGAAAGTTTCGTCCCGATCCGAGTTCGTTTGGTTTCCCGATCATCGAAGAGTTCGAACAGCTGCAGTTTTTTGTTAGAAAGTAGTAAACCCTAGTTAGGGTTTTGGTTTTTTTTTTATTTTCTAATAGATTAGTTACGGGGGTGCCAACGATCCATCTCGGTGTTTAAATTTTCCGCAATTTTATTTTTATGTGTTTGATCATAAAATGACATAAAATCGGAATTGCCATGACATGCATCATATCATAAATCCACTCCATGCATACATGTAGAATTTTAATTTTGGCAATTAAAATAGGCATGTATACAAACTCGTGTAATTAGTTGAAATTTAATTAAAGCGTGGTAATTAATTAATTTAGTAACTAATTAAAGATCCGAGGACGGGTTATGAAATCGTTAGCCTTTCGTGTGTGTTCTCGGTGAACCGCCTTAAAGTTTGAAAACGAGATCACGTTTTCAATTCGTAGTGTCTACGAGATTGAATGATGGTAAAAGAACAATAAATCTTGGATAAAAGCGGTTCGCCTTTAGGTTGGGTGGTCAAGCGAGCTTCGCTCAAGCGACTTAACCCTCCTAGTGTGATGTATGCGGGGTCGGCAAGACTAAGCCAAACCGAGAGCGGAGGGTGATTCCTTCTAATCTCAATAGGGCTCTCTTGACCCGATTTCGTCCATTGTCACATATGTTCCAACGAATAGGAAGGGTAGGCTTGCCTACGTTACCGACACCATTCGGAATCCTTGATTTTATGTGCTTTTATGTTAACATCAAAAAGACGTGGTTAGTTAACCCACCACCACTTCCAAAATATTGAGTGGGAGCGCGAGGCGACGGCCAACCCCACGGCCTCTACTATAGATGCAAGTAAGTGAGAGAAGGGTGGCGCCTCGCGGCGCTTTGATTTCGTCCCCTACGAATGGTGTTCACCCCTATCAACATTCATGGCTTGGTCTCCGAAAGGATAGGATTTACGGGTACTCGTCGGGTCACCGACCTATCTCTACGACGGCACACTCGGGCGTACCTAAGAGATCGATATAGTAGGTCACACTCATCAAGGGTATTTTTGATAAATACCTAGGCTAAAAGGAAGGTAGTCAATGAATAAAGGGATGTTCGATTCTCGTGGGATGTCCGATTCTCACAAGTTATTCATTGATTTAACCGTTGATCTCTTTGACTACCTACTGAGATCGAGATGCAAGGTTAAAACCTTGGAATGGTAGAGTAGACTTACTTTTAGTTTACAATTCCTAAAATTTAATATAGTAGTGTTAAACTTGAATTAATATATGTCATTTTATTTACTGACATTATATCCCTTACTAAATTGCTTAAAAATTAATTGACTAGTATTGACTTTGTTAAAAAGTGGAAAGTAACTAGGACGTTGAACTAGTTAATTGATAATGCAATTATTTTTCGAAAGAGATATTTTCTCTTAAGCCTTTTAAAAATCGAGTGACATATAGATATGTCACTTAGTGTCACTCGTGCCAAGCGGAGACAAACTTAGGTGATTTCGGACTTTAAAATTCTTCTAGTGAATTTTGAGTGTGTAGTGATTACACGAGTAATTTTTTAATTGAAAAATCGGAAAACCATGAAGTGTTACTAGTTGGACGATATTTGGAATCGATGAACTAGTGGGAGCTTTATGATTTGTTGTTTTTCTAGAACATTAGAAAAGTGTAATCGACTACACACGTAATCGTTCTAATTGAAAAACCGGAAAGTCATGAAATGTTGCTAGTTAGGCGATATTTGGAATCGATGAACTAGTGGGAGTTTCTATGATTTGTTGTTTTTCGGAAACAATAGAACTATGTACGAAAGATTTTCTAATCGAAAAATCGGAAAATCATAAAATAGAGCATTCTTTGGTTAGGCGGTATTTGGAACCGATAAACTAGTGGGAGCTTTAATGTTATGATTTGTTGTTTTTACAGTACATTAGAAAATCCGAGAAGTCCCGACAAGTAACACTCAAAATAGACATCCCACGGTTCAAGAGTAGTGTCTACTCACACTGACTGCTAGTTCAAAAGCTGTTTCCATTTACGGAAAGTCAAGAATGGGAGAGTATGTCTAAGAGTGTTAGTCATCTAAAACTGAGTTGATTTTAAGGCTAAACCGAAAATTAATAAACTGAAAATCATAGGATAAGGATAGTGATTTCGGATCACCAACCTATGAATCCTTGGTGATTTTCTCTTAGGCTATGTTCTTTGGAAGAACGAGATAGTTGTGCATTAACGATTAATAGACAACGGGCAGTAATTTTAGCTAGAAAAGTGGGAGTGATATAAGGAAATGAATCTCGGATTCAATCCTTGGATATCGCGGAAAATTTATTTTCTGTTTAAGATTCGTTGGAACGAATGGATTTACCTTCTATTCGATAATTTGTTTGTCGTATAGAAAGTGAATATACCATTTGTAAAGTACGAATCCAAGACTCGGACTTTTGTTTGATAAAGTCAAAACCACTTAGAGCTATTTGAAATATGTATATAAAACACATCTTAAGAACTATTAAAAGCAATTGGTTTCTATATTTAGATAAACGCTTCTTCATATTCCATAGTTAGTGCATAGTCCTAAAAGACAAGACACAAGAGGCGGCTCAGGGTGATTCCTTTCTCCCGATCTGGTTATATTGTCTCAAAGGTTCAATGACTAAGTTTCCTTTCAATCGGGAAAGGATAATGGTTATAAAGAAGTAACATAGCTTGTTCATGACGACCTTGAGTCGATGAAAGATACAAGCTAGTAGGAGCTTCAGTAGTGACTTTGTGTCGATAACTATTCAAACACTCCGGTAAGTTTATCCAAAATATTTTATGGTGTCTCGGATTCATCGGAGATGGAGTATTCTATACTGAGAAATGGGCCATCACATAGTCCTGAGAGGCGATGTTCGGCTCGCCTCATAGTGAAATGCTTTCACTAAGGAAGAAACCATTGAATTGCCTTACATAGTTGTAGATGTGCTACAATACACTTCGCTTAACTCAATAAAGATATTGGAAGTGAAATAACGGTTTACATTGAAATGTAGAACCGAGAAGTCTACCTAGAATGTGCTTTGGAATTAACGGATAATGAGTGGATTCGGTTCACCCAAATTCCGTCAATATAAGCATTTAGCACATGATGCTTGATGGTAGGACTCGAATTTCACGTAATGCGTTCGGTCGATGACCAAATCGTGATATATCTTGAAGAATTGAGAGAAAGGTTCGTTATCGATTCTTGACATCTGGAAGGGACGGCTATCTTTGTTGCATCCTTTACGATAGAGTCTATGAACAACAAACCTTGAACCTTAGAGTACGGATACTCAAGGTAGTTACTTATCGATTAGATCAAACCACATCCAACTTTGGTTGTTGGTGATAACACTAAATCTTGCTAAACTAGATCGTAATTTCGATCCACCAAGAAAATAGTGGGAGTATGGTTTATCCATTACCCATTACGGTTTCTGCGGACTTTGTAACTGAGGATCGATTGATGACCTATGGCTCTTTTGTGAGCAAAGATATGATTACGATAATAGAGGTTGGTTTACAAGCCATAACCACGTGAATGGAGTTTGGTACTCAGAGTCGTTCATACTCTTGTAGAACCACCGAGTGTCTCAGCCCGAGTGGGAGTAATTGGATCTACACGGAAAAGAGTAGAATGAATTCGGTAATTCATGATTTCGTTCAAAAAAGCGAAAATAGGGGTGATTCCACGAGACTTTCTTGCCAAACAAGCGGAATCTGGATTCATTCGAACAGAAAGGTATTGCCTTATGAACTTATGACGGGATATTTATCAAGGCTTATGTCCTTTGTGGATAAAAAGCAAACCTCTTGGTCATTGGAAGTCATATATTTCTATAATATATGGATTTGACGAGAATATTGATAAGTCTTGTGTAGGCTGGATATCAATTTTAGTCTGATGAGTGAATATATACATATATATTAGTGTTTGTGAAGGATAACATTTGCACGGTTGGACTCAACATGGGTGTGTTATCTGCGATGAAATCGACAATGCCACAATTCTCTGCAGCAGAGATTTGGACAACATTACGAAGAGTTTGACTCGGTCGAATTCATTAGAATCGATCATTGGTTTCCCATCCATCTTATTGGTTAAGATGATGCATCTGTGTATGCAACATTCAACGAGGAAGTTCTACCCTATGCCTCCGGAATGACTCTCTAAATCTTTGGATAAAGAGAAATGGGATGGATTCTCTTTGTGACAAGAGATGGTCAGGTTATTGAACGTCAATTTTGATCGAATCTTAGATTCGGCAGTTAACAAAGCAAGTTTAGTATGTCCTTTAGTATCTTGAGAGAACGAGGAATAATATGCGGACATATTCATGTATGAGCTTGGATATGTGTGATACACTGATTTTGACTTTAAGTCAGATTGAGGATGATCGTTAAGTCGATCTCGGGCTCAGTGTTTACTCAGTACCACATGATCAGATGGACCGGCGACATTTCGATTCTACGGATCGCCTCGAGCCGACAACCTGACTGATCATTAAGACCCATGACATTCAGATATAGGTGCTCCCCGAGTCACTGACCTATCCTACGACGGCATACTCGGAGTGTACTTTGGAATCTGAAATGGTTGTGATAAGTTTTGTGGGTACTAAAATACGGGATGAGTCTCCATTGCTTTAGAGCAAGTGAGAGATGTAGTTTCTTTGTAGTTTTAAATAATAGGTGTGCTCTAAAACAATTAATCACAAGCTTTCGTGCAAGTGGGAGATTGTTAGGTGTGATGCCCGAAAGACAATTTTTGTAATTGTTTTATTTAATAAATGAAATGATATTATTATTCATATTTATTATTCTCATAATCACCGATGTGACAATAGTATTTACACTACAGAAAACCCCTGAGTATATCGTTTATGTAATCACTTAACTCGAGTGTATGAGATATACACGGGAGGATTGAGTTAGTGAAGATGTACTTAAAATACAATTAGTCCGTTGTAAAGTTAATCGAGAGTATCGGGTCTCCCTTTAACGCGTACTATTAATGCGCCCATAACACGATAGGTGTGATCGTCTTATCCGGACTTTCGGTTAAAAGGGAACCTAATGGGGCATTTATATATGATAGATGTATCATATAGAAATTTGGACCGATTTGATCCGAGTTCTCAATATAATTCCGTAATTGAAGTCTTATCGAATCATTAGATGATCATATTATGGATATATCTTAATCCTGAGGTGATCACGATCCAACTACTTGAATCGGTATGAGGTTTGACTTGACGGTTAAGGATTACACCGAGTCCGTGATCCGAATTACCCCATCTTGGCATTGTCTTTGGATTGAGTGAGTAGTACGTGTTATCACAGATACGGAATCCATTCCTTCCATTTATGGAAGTAGATAGACGATTCTTATGAGTTAATCAGACATTGATTGATCCATGGGATTCATATTACATCGATTAGCTACCGGTGAGTTATTTGAATTATTGATCACTAGGGGTTAATGGTAAGTAAGGACAAGATGTTACGAAAAGGGTTAACGGTAACTTCCGATTTAGAATGAGCGATCTATGGAGGATTAATCCATATGAAATGATTATATCGGTGGACGCTTATTACTTTCTCGTGAGGAGATAAATATAATCTTATAATCGGAGGAGTGCGATCACGGGATTATGGTGGCATATTCTGTGATTGATTTATCGAATATAATTATTACATTCATAAGATAATTATTTATTTGATTTATCGGAGCCGCTGATTATTAGTCCATGGTCCCCGACGTGCCTCTAATATAGCATGTATATTCTCGGACGTCGAATCCTAATAATATTAATTTAGTTCATGTTGGACTTTATTAAAACGATATGTGAATTAATTGTTTGGTGGACTATTAAATTAGTTGGGCTAAATAATTAAATATGTGGAAAAAAGACATTTTCCATAATCTTGCTCAAATTATTGTGTAATGGCAAAATTAATATTGACTAGGTCAATATATGTTTGTGGCGCCACATGTGTCTTTATTTTGACAAGGAATTAGTTTTCTTGTGTGTTAAAAAAGACATATGCATAAAATATTTATTGGATAAATATTTATGGTAAATAATAAAGATAAAAATATTCGTGATTTGTTCTAGAATATTTTGAGATTATCTTTTATTTAATAGGATTATTATAATTGATTTTGTATTAATTATAAAATCCTTGGAGGACAAGGATTACTCTCCTATATAAAGAGAGTTCTCCCAAGTCTAAACACACAATAAATTTCGACTTCTCCTCTTATAGAAGAAGTGATAATTTCGACCAAGGGGTTTAAGGGAAAATCTTGGAGATTTTCCGGTAGCATATCGGAGGGTTCGAGTCGAGAATTCCTTCCACCGGGAATTGCTTGGATCACACGTGCGGAAGATCGTGGTGCTCTTCACATCTTCTTGCAATCTTTCCCTATGCGGTTCTTCAACTTGGATTTAGAGATCCAAGAGGTATGTTCTACAACCCCCTTGTAGATGTAGATTCAATGTTTTATTACGTGTATTATATAGATCTAGATCCATAAATCGCTTCCGGTGCGATGATATTTTCCTAACAGGAGCCGTGCCGTGTTTCAATTGGAACCGTTCTTGGTGACTACGTGATTATTGGTGTGGTTATTCATGCATTCTCCTTGACAATTTAGCCCATATTATCCCTTTTCCTAACCTTGTTTTCAGTCCCTGGCCCCGTTACAACCTTTATAAAGACCTCATTATTTGTGCATTGGATTTTGAATGCATAGTGGTGGAGATTTGATTGATATGCAAACTTATGGTAATGCTTGGGTGTGTGTTGATTTGGAGGGTGTGTGAATTGTCCCTATGCATTATATTGAGAGTTTTACCAGTGAGGACAAGTTAAGACTCTTTTATTTTGCCACTTTAAAGTTTATGATTGAGTGAGTTAAAGTTAGTTGTATGAACACTAGTGTGTGAGTATATTGCTTGACTACCATTTGGCTTGCATTATCGAATGTGAGGTTGATGAGAAAGTTGGACGGGCATCATTATTGGAATTCTTTTGGTGCTTTGCATTCATATAGTTTTAGGTCATTCATATAGGGTTTAGGTTCATGCATTTTTCTTTTCTTATTTTCTGGGATTGAGAGTGCATTGCTTGGGGACAAGCAATACTCTAAGTGTGGGGGAGTGATGAGTCCGTATTTTGTGGTGTTTAATTTTATGTGCCTATTTTATATTTATTTTGTCGAGAGGTACTCTTTTTCGGGTATGTTTTGATTGATTTTCAGGTTTTGGAAACTCGAGAGAGAAGCTGGAGGATTTTGGGACTTATAGAGCTATTTTTGGAAGATTTGTGGGAAGTTGGAGAAAAGAAGCTTTAAATAATTCAAAGTTTCAGTTTTCACTTATGTCGGGATCCCGACTATTGAAGAGAAGACAAAATCTGTCAAAGTCAACTGTGAATTATCGCTCTTTAATCACACTGGACGTTTATTATTACAAGGACCCCTTTTTATAATTAAGTAGTTTATTATTATGATTCTTATTATTATTAATAAGGCTTTGAAGACTACATGGGCCTGCCCAAAAATGAGGATTCGGAATTAGAAAAGAGAATTATTATATTAGGTTTGATTTTTTGGGAATAAGAGGGAAAGAAGAGTAGTTTTGGACGAAAACGAAAAAAAAAAAGGGCTGCGCATACTGTGATCGCCAGCAACTTTTTTTCTTTTTTGATTTTTTCATTGCTAAGGTACAAATTTTGTTTTACATCATTTTATTTTTACGAGTGGTTAGATTATTTTATTCCAGTTAATTGATTATTGAATTCTCGATTTCATGTGATTATGAGATGTAAAAGTTTTTCTTATTGCTTGATTGTTAGTATTTATCTATTTTCTGATTCCATGGATATATGATTAGAATTATTCGTTAGTTGTTAGCGCACGATAATTAAACGATTATTTTGATCTAGTAACAAAATCCATCTTAGGTGGTTGCATAAAAGATTGGGTTTTAGTGGTAAACAACACATTTTCTGCCGGTTCGTAGCCCGTAGGATTCCCTGTTGTGAAAATAGATGATATTATGGTTAAAATTAAGCCGGTTGGATTAATACCTGCTTCAAAATTTGGTGGTCGTCAAACCACCAAAAATAAATCACCTACTACTTCCATAATATGGGGCTTTTTAGCTTTTTAGTGGTGTCCAAAAATACAAGTCATTCTCACAAAACAATACATTATTAAATCCATTATTTTCACTTTCACACTAAACAATGTTATATTATTAGACAGTTCTATTAAACAATTAAATATCTTGCATTGAAAAATATTAAAAAGTAACTCATTTATAAGGTTTTCATAAACTGTGTGAAATAGCCAAAAGGCCTTATATTATAGGACGGAAGGAGTATATCATATTTAATTTTTGCGTTTAATGTTGATAAAATAAAAATGGTGAAATTTTGAAGGGCAAACATAGTTTTGTGACCTTATATTGGTCGAATAATTAACTATTTTCGGTATTTAGAAAGTTGAATTAAAAACATTATAATTTAGTTATACATATCTCTTAGTAATATAAATTTTTTTATATATATTTTTAGCATGATTTGTTGATATGTTGTATCCATAAATTTTGAAATTAATCATGTTACCGTATCCATTTGATATCGTGTGACATGATGTGTCCGTATACGTGCATTATAGATTTTGATCGTTTTAAAAGAACAATGTCATTAAGTTCAGTATAAAAACTATCAGGGAAACAATAACTAAACAATGCGACCAAAAAAATGAAGCATTTAACAAAATTTTATTTTTATTTGTTGGATGAAAATTTGACTTATAAAAAAAATTAATGAGCCTGGTCCGCCCGTGATTTGTTTCTTTTTTTAGTTGAGAATGTATTATTGAAAAAAAAAAGACACAAAAGAAACCAACAGATGAGATGTTTTGTGTTTGAAGTAGTGGCAGCGGCTCTAGTCTAGGGTAACACACTATAGTGATCCGCCCTCTCTATTTAAGCCGTGGCGCCCGTCCTTCTGTATCCCATTCTCCGTATAAACACACTCTCTCCGTTAAAAATCACTTTTAGGCGGTGGATGAAGCAAGAACACTGGTAGCTGCTAGGGTAAAACTAGTTATCAGTTTCCTAAACAAAACAAGTTATCAAATTTGTAAGTGTGTTGTTGTTGCCGTCGTAGATTTTTTATAGTTAGTTGTTCCATGAATCTGATGTGTTCAGGGACTATCGAAGATTTTTTCGGATCCGACAATATTTTTTACATAAGCATGACCATTTTCTCCGACATCCGGTGAAAATTTCTTCTCTCCGGCACCAGGTGAAAATTTCAAATCTCCGGCACCAGGATGGAAATTTTATATCTCCGGTGTGTGAAAAATCAACAGAATCGGAAAAAAAAATCGTGGGAATTGAAATTGGAGTCACAGGAGAGATTAGTGTATGCTATTCACAAAATAGGATTAATGATATAATGATACATTTGTTTTCTATTTATTTTCACAGGAATCTGCACTACAAAAACCTTTCTTTAGATACTCGGCATAGAATATATATACTCGACATTGCTGTGACCTTGCTTCATACAAATTGAAAACTTGAATGGCCCACAACTATTATTGCATCAATGCATGTTGCTTTAACAAGATTGAGTGATCTCTCTGATTGGCATGATTCAATGCTATATTTAAAAGCCTTATATATCTTAACATGTAAAGGTTGTACATAATCTCAAATCTCATTGAATGAAAATAGGAAATTCTTTAATACTTCAGCTTAATTGAACTTGAAATGTTTATAAAGAGTAAAAATTTGGCTTAAGTCTACTCTGTTTTCATTTTGAAGAATACCCTTATTCGCTTATATATTCTGTTTTTTGGTATGGTTTTACATCTCGTTAAAATAGCACCGACTTGCTACGAATGATATATGTCAGGCTAAATATGCATCATGGTTTGTGTGCAATGTTGTGTGAGGAAGGTTTGATGGTTTGTTTTTTATATTTTTTTTAATAATGTTGCAACGCAGTCAAGTGTTAGTCGACTTGTTTGAACGTAGACTTTTTGGACATTGAATATTTTGATAAAATTTAAATTTCTTTGATTTAGAAATTTCTCACCGTTTGTTAGGTTTGGCTGAAGGTTAAAAGTTTGCTTTTGTTTACGTCACATTTTCATACTTGTTTATATAAAGCTTGCTTATGCAGATTGTGGAACTGAAGAAGCACAATGGATGGATTGCAAAGGTTGATTTGTAAAGAAGATTCGAGATATATAGAGAGTTTGCGCATACTATATTCAATTACAGAACGATCGTTGATCATGGCATATCATTATGTGTGGATCTACAACTCCACTCCCATCCTTCCCTTATTTCCGTGTAAGACCTAGCTCTAGTAATTCTTCAGTGATGGACCACAATGCCCCATACCAACATAACGTGACCTGAACGGAATCGGCTGGGTTCTCTGGTACCCTTATAAGATGCAAAATCCACTTTATGTTTATAGTGAAAATACTTCTTTTGAGGAAACCATTCCTGGCCAAATGTAGGCATACAGGAAAAGGCCACCTCCGGATCCGCCGATCTGGTCAACAAACCAGATATTGGTTGCTAGAGGATAGGTCAATTAGTTGCAAAACTCGTGCAAATGGTGCTATACCAAGGTTGACTGGTTGAGTACAATGGATGGAGTGCGCATATATATATATATATATATATATATATATATATATATGGGTATTTTCATTTGTAGAACAATGTTCTTTATGGGTTTTTTCCATTTTTTTTTTCTTCTATTAGTTGTTTTTTCTTCTCAGATCTTTATGGGAAAAATGGAATTTTAATCGGGTAACTTGTCAATTTTTCGATTTTAGTCCTTTTTAAACTCCGGTGAGAATTTTGGTCCGGTAACTTTTTAAAATTCGGATTTTCGATCGCTTTCGCCGGAATCTTGATGTGTCACTAAAATCCGAGATGTGTTGATGTGGCATTTTTTAATGTTTGCATGGCATTTTGTTAATGTTTGTGTGGCATTTCCTTTTTTTATTTTAGCCAAAAATCAAATAAATAACATTACAAAGCTGATGCTTCTCTTCCCCAAAATGCCAAATCCCTAAATCCAATTTCCCCCAAATCCCTAAATCGCATCTCCTTCCCTGTCGTCTCTTCTCCTCCCTCTCCCGGTCCTCGCATTTTCTGCTGTCGTCCACAGAATAAAGCTCATCTTTTGATTACGAAAGATATTGCACCTTAAAGAAAAGGTCGGTCATTTTTCTTACTCGTTTTGCATTGTTTTTTGGCCATATAAAGAACTAGTTCTGAGGTTTCATTTGCAAAATATTTAATTGGTCTCTATTTAGTTTTGGGCATTTCCAAGCCTGCAGACAGATTACATATTTCATTGATTTTTGAGATAAAGTTTTGAACTTTATCGACCGTTTGGGTTAATTTTGTTCTGTTTGCTTCTTGGTTTCTAAGCTGATGGTTGATGAGGTTAATGGAGTAAAAATTTCAGGCGTTTGAATGTGGGTTGTTCCTAAAAGTGTTGGAACATTTGTTTTTTAGCTAGCAAAGCCAGGTGGGACTACATTCATGTTTCATTTGATCTTAATGGAGTATTTTCAAATCACTCTGTTTTGGGTATATCTAGGGTTGTGGCTTGAAGTGTGCAGAATGGTTTTCCTTCAAATTGATACATCATACATGCAGAACCTAATTATAGATGAACCATTGCTATTTTTGTTATTCCTCTTCATTTCTAGCTTAAAAAAATTAATTATTAGTTGTGGATTTGATGATGATTTATTTGGAACATTTTGACATTCGTACCAACTTTTGGAACTTTTGGTTCATCTATAATTGTTCCACTTTTGATTTATTTGAACCGGATTTGGATTTTCTGTTTTTATGTAAGCTATTGATTTGGATTTTGTGTTTTTCCTACACTGTTTTGTAGGAAATGAGCACCTCCAGTCAAATCACATTTTATCGTAAATGTCGTAGTCCGACAACAATTGTAACATCTAATAGCACAAAGAATCCGGGAAGGCTTTATTACCGTTGCCCTTATTGTGCATTTTCTCATTGGGTTGTTGAGACGAACGCAGGATCAAGCGCAAGCACGAGCACAATCACACATAGAGTTCTGCCCCCTCGTGCAAATACAGTTGGAAATGTTGTAGTCATTTTACCCAATTCACTGGATTTTGTAATCAAAATTGTTATTTTGGTCAATCTTGTATTGCTTGCATTGAATCTTATGACTCATTTGTAAATTTTTTGTTGGACTATTGTGCACCCTTTCCTTTTGAGTTGATGAACTATTTGCTAAATTGTTTGTTGGATTATTGTGTGTATTTGGTAATTTAATGAAGTTAAGAAGGTTACCAAAAATGTTTGTATTTTTGTAATTTTGTTACATTTTGTATTGTGCAAAAGTTTTACCAAAAGTTGGTACAAAAAGTTACACAAAGAGTCATCGCTCCGAAATAGTTACATAAAAAGCATAACAGTCATAAAAATTACAAAATAGTTACAAAATAGTTACACAAATAGTCATCGATCCAAAATAGTTACATCAAAGTTATCAATGCAAAGTAGGTTGCATCCAAAATAGTTACATTCAAATTCCAAACTAGGAAGCATTCTACAGTTGTGACAATGCTTTGTACTTCTTCTTTATCCGTTCACTTGGGCCTTTCTCGGTTTGAACTTGGCATTGTTCAAAATGCTGATATGGCGTTGGAGCAGACATCAAACAATTTTTTTTAGCACCTTCTTTCCTCGTTACCTAAATTAAAGCATCATTATCAAACTTAAGAATTAAAAAGAAAAGCTAACAACAATTAACCCATGAAGAAATCATAACATTACCTTCAATTTAGAAGGCCTACTTGATTCCCAAAGCTTAGTATGTAATTGGCTACCACGCCACCAAATTCGAACATTGGTGACCATATATTGAGAAAGCACGATCTCCTCCTATCACAAGACAAATACAATTAAACATTTCAACCAAAATTCCAAGTTCAACCAAAATTCCAAGCACGATCTCAACCAAAATTCCAAGTTCAATAGCAAGATGTAATACATACCTGTTGTTCCGGTTGATCGTTTGGAGTTTCATGTTGATGACAAGTTTTCCTATTGTGCCCCTTGGATCCACATTTACCACATTTAATTGAATCTTGATGTCTTTTAAGGATTTGTTCATCTTTCCCCTTAGGCTTTCCTCTTGATCTCTTCTTCATCTTCTGTGATGGCTCATCATTTCCCTTTCTTCTAACCTTCTTTGGTCGACCAACACCCCTAATACCATCATTTGGTGGTTGTGGAGTTATGTTGTCCACAAATAATCTTCAGTAATGTTTAAATCAACCTTAAGCAATGTCAAAAACCACTCCCATGAGTTTCTATCCTCCTTAGTAACAACTGCTATGGCAATCGGAAATATGTTGTTATTAGGATCCACTGCAACCGCAGACAATAAAACCCCTCTATGTGGACCAGTTAAATGACACCCATCTAGCCCCAAAATGGTCTACATCCATCTAAGAACCCTTTCTTAAATGCATCCAAGCACATGTACAACTTATCAAATCGGGGCTCTTCATTCTCAACATCTTCAGTTTTCAATATGATAGTACTTCCTGGATTAGACCTTTTCACCTCCTCAATAAAATCCCACAACAAAGCTCATCGATCCACAAAGTCACATTGAATGATAGTAAGAGCCTTTCTTTTTGCCCTATATGCCTGATCTTCAGAAACTTGGCTTGATTTTCAGCAATGACATCTTCCCTAAACCCCTTTACACTTCTTTTAGGATCACTTTTAAACTTGCTCAAGTATTTTCCAGAAATCCAATCAGCTCTTATGTTTTTCACATGGAAACTTTTTGCACAAGTATGAACAGATTTGTATTTCCTAATCTGGAATTTGGTATCACTGGAACAATTAACCCATGAAGCAACCACTCACAATCCACATCGAGCATTTGGCATGCACCTCTCCTTATCATTTTTGTAATGTCTATGTTCTATTAGTCCTTTGACATGTAAGTGTATTGCTTTTCTAAGTATAGTCTTATTCTCAAAGTGCATTCCTAATTGAAATTCAGGATCATACAAATCAGTTGGGCTAAAAAAAGGGAATTTATGATTTACCTCCTCATCATCGTCATCATCCGAATCTTTTCCACTATGCAATTCAACATCATTGATGACCACATCTTCTTCACTAGAATCATCATCCGAACCTCTTCATCTTGAGCGATTTGAATTCTTTTGGTTTTCACGTTCGGTAGAAAATCCTTGAAACCATTCCACATCAAGGTCCACATATTTATCAAACCATTTATCATCCAAATTATCTTGAAAGTTTGCACATCATCCTCTAAGTTAAACTCTACATCATCCGTGTCTCCACTACACTCATTCTCAAGATCACCCTCTCCATCGACATTTTCATTCCCATTACCATCCCCTTGCTCGGTATCTACGGATTCATTCAATTCATCCACATAAAGTGACAAACTTCCATCTTCTTTAAACGTTTCATCAAACAGATCACTTAAATCCTTATCATCCCCTCTCAAAACAAACCCACCTGTCACATCATTATAGAGTCTAAACGGTTTTCTTACTCCTTCATTGGTAATAACACTACGCAAGATATGATATGTGAACACATCTTTTTTTACATTGTTGATGAGAACTTGTCTGCCACCAATGTACTTAGAGCATCTAGCTGTATGATGAAATGTACCATCAAAATGCAAAGTCACATTGATGCTTGGAGTTGGAAAACCTACAAAATAGAAACAAGAGAATGTGTTAAAAGAAAAACAATTTAACAAGAGAATGTGTTAAATGAGACATTTATTCAAAAAATGTGTTAAAACAGACATTTATCTAAAAGTACCCCTGTTTACAAGTTAAACTACTAAGTAAAAATGAATCAACTTAGTACATCAACCCACACATGTAAAAAACAATGGTCCATGCAGGCTTTTATATCATTCTTGTCGGAACTTGCAAGCTTTTACCAATTAAAAACACCAAATTGTGTTGATTTATAAAAGCAAGTGGTCCCAAAATCTAAAAAAAGCTAAAAAAAAAAAATGGTTGCTGCCGGATTGCAACAGAGACACATATGTATATATATAATTAAAGTGGTCCCCAACAGCCTAACAACCCAACAGCCCTACATATATAATTCTTGTCGGAAATTGCGTCTGTATATATATATACATAAAAAAAATTCTTGTCGGCAATTGCATGTATATATATTACTAAATGTCAGAAAACGTAGTTATTTTAAGAAAAAACTTACCATAGCCTGAATTGTCCATGCCGGATTTCTGATTATGCCCCATTTTTCCTTCAGCGTCACTCCTTGAATTCGGGATTTTGCCAAAAATGGTGTTTGAAGAAGATGGGTTTTTCGATCATTTTGGTTGGGTGGACGACGAGAGAAGAAGAAAAGCGATTGGGTTTCATAATTACGCCATTACTATGGTTGGAGGAGACGACCGGGACCGGGAGAGGAGAAGAAGAGACGACAGGGAGGAAGATGCGATTTAGGGATTTGGGAAATTGGATTTAGGGATTTGGCATTTTGGGAAGAAGAAGATCACTTTCAGAATGTTATTTATTTGATTTTTGGCTAAAAAAAAAAAAAACGAAATGCCACGCAAACATTAAAAATGCCACATCAACACATATCGCGGATTTTAGTGACACATCAAGATTCTATGCGAGAAGGATCAAAAATCGAATTTTAAAAGGTTACGGAGCAAAATTTCATTTGGAATTTTAAAAGCGACTAAAATCGAAAAATTGATGCTTATTCTGACTAAAATTCCATTTTTCCCGATCTTTATAGAATTGGAAGTTAAATTTTTTAATTTAAAATCTTGAAGCCAAAAGAGGTTCGTCATTCGTGTCCATTGCTATAGTTCTTGTTCTCCCATTGGCTGGTTGGATAACACCGTGATCTTTTCAACCCAGAGTGGTCGATTCTTCTGGGCTTATGATGCTGATATGGGAAGGACAAATGTTTAGACTATGGATGATGAATATTCTGGCGTTTATCTGTCTTTTTCAATGTTTTTCAAGTAGTATTATTTATTTAATTTTTTTTTTTTTTTTTGCAGCAAAATGAAAATTCTTATTAAAACAAGGGCCTCGGCAAGTAGTTGAAAAGGCCAAAATAGCATTAGTACATAAGCATAATAAAAACATAGAAGCCTATACGAAGCGGAAAATGAAACAACAACACTTAAAGGTGTACAAACAAAGCATATGCCAATCAGATTTTGTCAGAGCACACATCGGATCATAAAGCCAAATATTCCAGTCACCATGTAGATTAAAACTAAAACCCGTAATCCAAGCAAAGCTGGTCACTTTAAATTCTTTGAAACTTGGATCAACATCAAAAGGTTCAGCATGAAAAGTGGTATTATTTCTGGACATCCACAAGCTCCACATACTGAATTTCCTAATACTCTCTCATAGCCAAGAAACATTGTGAATGCTAAATGTTGTGAGGGTATAAGTGCAAACGATTTTCCAATCCAAATGAAAGTTGCCCGGAACGTCGAACCATATAAAAAGCCGTTCCCAGAAACTTCTTGTAAAGCTACAAAGGACAAACAAATGCTTCTAATTCTCCTCAAGAATATTACAAAAAGGACACATTGCGTTTGGACGGGAGATGCCTCTCCTAACTAGATTCGATTTTGTAGGTAATCTGCAATTAGACACTTTCCAAAAGAACATATTGACTTTCGATGGCACCAGGTTGGTCCACTTTGTTGGGATAGAGTTAGGATTGCTAATGCCAGCGAATGTTTCAGTTTCCATTAACTTATTTTAAGGGTAGCAACCTTAAAATTGTCGCTCGCCCATAAAGTGCAAGAGTGATATTAATGGAAAAATTGAAAATTTGGTCATGTAACTGGACACGTTATTACATTTAATCATGTTTTTTTCTCCAGTTACATAGTTAGTTCTGTAAGTGGGTTTTTATTGCAAAATTGGTCCTACACACCGGCAAATGTTGACTGGGCTAATTTTCCAGCTAATGTTAATGCCATGTCACCCAAAAATTGACATGTCACAAAACCATTTCCATGCTAGCACCACGTTAGCAATTTTTTTGCAAAGAATAAAAAATTGAACCAAGACAGATTCGACGCGACAACCTATAACTAAAAGCCCAAGAACTTGGCAATCGGAGCTAAAGATTCAATTCGCTTAGTATGACACAACATATATGTTATAACAGGATAGGGAATCCAGATGAAAGATAGATAATTAACAGATGCAATCTAACAGTAATAATCAACAAAAATAACAGAAACAAGAAGAATCCAAGATTTAACGTGGTTTCCGGCGTTGTGCCAACTACTCCACGGACAAATAAAAGATATTTTACTGCACTGAATTTCAGATTGATACACACTTTACAATGATCAATACAGTTGGTATTTACAAGCACATATTCCTAAACCCTAACCGCCAAGAATCTTTGTCGGATTTCCATAAATGCCCCAGATGTTAGGTCCCTCTGCCTCAGCTGACCATTTCCCAGATGTAGAACTCAGCTGCATCCAAAACCTCAGTAGGCCTCAGTAGGCTGCTGACACCATAAGAAACTCAGCAGACTTCCCTGCTGACTTTCTCCGACTTGGATACTCTTCTTAGTTGACCATCACTCTGCAAACTACCAGATTAGTTCTACCGTATGTAGAGTTTAAATCACTTTGGTGACAAATCTCCACCTTGACTTGAACTCTCATTCACAGTCCACCATATTCCATAAACAGCTGTACTTGTACTAGATGCATTCATCAATGCCAGATGTACTGTACCAGATTACTCCACATAATCCACTCAGCTGACCTGCCGCCCTCAGTTGAGCTTCCAGATTTCCAGATTATAAGCTTTGAATATTCAGCAAGTCCAGACATAACTGAAACTTTATCTACTGAAACGGTTTAGTGAACATATCAGCAGGGTTATCCTTGGTGGTGATCTTCTTCATTACAACCCTCTTCTCATTTCTCAGAAAATAGTACCTCACATCAATATGCTTGGTTCTCTCATGATGAACCTAATCCTTAGCTAGACAAATTGAACTCAAATTGTCACAATAAATCTCATCTTGATCTTGATGTAGTCCTAAATCACTCACTAGTCCCTTCAACCAGATACCCTCATTGGCTACTTCAGTAAGAGCCATATATTCTGCCTCAGTAGTTGGTAAAACCACTGTATCCTAAAGAGTTTCTTTCCAGCTGAAAAATGAGTTCCCCAATGTGAAAACATAACCAGTCATTGATTTCCTACCGTCCACATCTCCTGCATAATCAACATCACAATACCCTGTGATCAGACCTTGAGTATCACCTCCATAAATGACACCAACATCAATTGTACCCTTATGGTACCTGAACATTCTTTCACAACTTTCCACTGTTCCTTTCCAGGTTGAGTCATGAACCTGCTGACAACACTGACTGCCTGAGCCAGATCAGGCCTAGTGCATACCATGGCATACATTAGACAACCATCTACACTAGCATAAGGAATTTTTGACAAATACTCCTTCTCCTCTGCCTATTGTGAAGCATAAACAGACAAATGAATATTAGATGTTATAAGAGTATCAATTGGCTTTGCAGCAGACATGCCAAATCTGGACAATATCTTCGATATATAACCCTGCTGAGATAAAAACAGTTACTTCTAACCTCTATCTCTCTATATATCCATGCCTAAAATGTTCTAGGCTGCACCCAAATCTTTCATTCAAACTCAGCATTGAGAAGGTTCTTTAGATTTTGAACATCAGACTTCCTTTCAGCAGCTATCAACATATCATCCACATACAAGGCAAGATAAATATGTGATCCATCTCTCAGCTGGCTTTGATACACACAAAAGTTCTACAGACTTCTATTATAACCCAACTGGATCATGTAACTGTCAAACCTTTTATACCACTGCCCAGGAGTCTACTTCAGTCCATACAAGGACCTCTTTAAATTGCACACAAAGTCTTCCTTGACAGGAACTTGAAATCCTTCTGGCTGAGTCATGTATATCTCTTTTTCTACCTCACCATGTAGAAAAGTTGTCTTCGCATCTAACTGCTCAAGTTCAAGATCCTGATGTGCCATCATTGCTAGTAACACTCTGATTGAATTGTGCCTGATCACTGGTGAGAATATCTCATCAAAGTCTACCCCTTCTTTCTGACTGAACCCTCTTGCAACCAAACGTGCCTTATACTTGACCGCATCTGCCTTAGTCATTCCTTCCTTATTCTTGAAGATCCATTTTCAAGTAACAACTCTCCTATCAGCTGGATGTTTAACTTGATCCCAAGTCTGATTCTTCAATAATGACTCTATTTCATCTCCTATGGTAGCAATCCATTAAGATGCTTCAGAACATGTCACTTATTCCCTGTAAGTAGAAGGTTCAAAACCATTCACTTCTTCTACAACTTGAAGTGCATAACCAACCATATCAACAAACCCATGACTCTTGGAAAGTACCTCAACATTTGGTCTTCTAGCTCTGCTGACAACTATACTTTGCTGACCAATGTTCCCCGTTTGATGCTCAGCTGACTGGATTGGATCAGACTCTGGTTCAGGAACCAGATCAGATGACTGCTGACTTGGATCAGCTGAGTGTTGCATCTCAGATGACTCCACTTGTTTCACAGCCCTGCCAGATTCAGCACTGGTTTCAGATTCAACAGACGTTCCCACTGATGAGCTAATCATAGAATTTTCATCAAAGACTACATCTCTACTGAGTATGACCCTTTTATCTACTAATGACCAAATTCTATAACCTTTCACCCCATCTCCATACCCTACAAAAACTCATTTCTTGGCCCCTGGTTCCAGCTTCTCTTCACTCACATGATAGTCAATTATGCTCCAAAAACCCTTTGAATTGAGTAGTTAGCAGGCTTTCCTGACCACATCTCATTGGTTAAGCTCGGAGATATACTTTTTCCCCGCCATCAAACTCTAAAGGTCTTCTACGAACATCAGCGCAACTTTTCTGATGGCCTTGGCTGCCTTCAAGTTCATTTTTACTAGAAAAACCCTCTCTTTAGTTTTTTCAACCAATTCCGGCCCGGTGAGTTGCTTCTCCCCAACATCATCCCAAAACAGCGGCATTCGGCATCTTTTACCATAAAAAATTTCAAACGGAGGCATACCCAAACTTGCATGATAACTGTTGTGGTAGACAAACTCACCCACAGGTAGGTAATCATCCCATGATCCACCTACTTCCAAAATACAAGTTCTTAGCATATCTTCAAGTGTTTGGATTGTTCTTTCTGATTTTCCATCCGTTTGAGGATGAAGGCTGTACTCAAGTCCAACGTTGTACCCAAAGCCTTTTGCAAAATCTTTCAAAAAAGACCTATGAACTAACTATCACAATCGGAAGCTATCGAGATAGGTACTCCATTCAATTTTATTATATTATCCAAATAAAGTGTAGTCATCTTTTTCAGTGACATGTGAACTTTTGTAGGTATGAAATGAGCCGACTCTGTTAATCTATCCAGAATGACCCAAATCATATCATGTCCACTCTTTGGCTTTGGCAAACCGGTAATGAAATCCATTGTGATTTTATCCATTTTCCATTCGGGGATATCTAAAGGTTTAAGCATATGTTCCGATTTCCTATGCTCAGCCTTGACTTTCTGACACGTATCACATTCAGGCACAAATTTAGCTATCTCTATACATCTTTGTACCTCTTTCATGCACTGCAAAGTCGATTCTGTGTGCTTCATCCATAACTCTCTATCTTAGGTCACCTACATTAGGCACACATAACCGATCATGTTACCAAAGATTTCCACTCTTGTCTAGTACATAACCTACTGTAGGCTTTTCTCTTGCAACTCTTTTCAGGTCCACCAAGCCTTCATCTTTCTTACCCTGGATATCATCAATCAACTCTGACCTAGCCAACAACGGTGCCATAAACTGTTGATCCCCAAACTGGTCAAAACCCTGGATTTTCAGCCCGTCTAACTGCTCTACCACATCTTGAACCCCTGAAACCACATATACTGGATTTCTACTCAATGCATCTGCAACCACATTCACTTTAACCGGATGGTACTGAATGTCTAAATCATAATCGTTCATGAACTCTAACCATCTGCGTTGCCTCATATTCAAATTCACTTGAGTGAAGAAGTACTTTAGGCTTTTGTGGTCCGTGAAGATTCTTGCCTTGACTCCATACAAGCAGTGCCTCCAAGTCTTTAAAGCAAACACTACTGCTTCCAACTCTAGGTCATGTGTTGGATAGGTACTCATGTACCTTTAACTGTCTAAATACGTAAGCAATCACTTTGCCTCCTTGCATCAACACACAACCTAATCCTTGTCCCAAAGCATCGATGTAGACATTATCAATATCAAAGATCTCCAGAACTGCTAAAACCGGTGCTGAAGTCAAACTATCTTCCAAATTCTGAAAATCTATCTCACACTCACTACTCCATTCAAACATCACATTCTGTGTAAGTTTGATGAGTGGTGTGTCTATCTTGGAAAAGTCTTGCACGAACTTCCTGTAGTATCCGGCTAACCCCAAAAAACATCTTACCTCTGAAACTGTGGTAGGTCTTGGCCATTTCTCAACTGCTTCTATCTTTTCAAGATCTACTTGTAGGACATCCCCAGATATCACATGCCCCAGAAAACTTACTTGCTTCAACCAAAACACACATTTCGAAAACATAGCAAATAACTGTTTTTCTTTCAATGTCTTCAACATGGTTCTTATGTGTTCTTCATGCTATTTCTCATCCTGTGAGTATATGAGGATATCATCTATGAATACTATCAAAAACTAATAAAAGTAAGGTATGAACACTCGTTGCATCAAGTCCATGAATGCCGATGGAGCATTAGTGAGTCCAAAATGCATGACCAAAAACTCATAATGTCTATACCTTGTGCTAAAGGCTGTCTTTGGTATATCTGCCACTTTGATCTTCAACTGATGATAACCGGATCTAAGGTCGATCTTAGAAAACACTCTATTTCTTTGCAACTGATTAAACAAGTCATCAATCCTTGGTAGTGGATACTTGTTCTTGATGGTGAGGTTATTCACGGCTCATTAATCTATACACATACCGTCCTTCTTCATTACAAACAAGACAAGGCCTCCTCAAGGTGAAGTACTTGGCTGAATGATATTCCTTTCTAACATATCCTTTAACTTAACTTTCAATTCCTATAATTCAGCCGGTGCCATCCTATAAGATGCTTTTGCTACTGGTGCGGCCCCCGGTACTAACTTGATCTCAAACTCGATCTCCCTATCTGGCATATTACCTGGTAACTCATCTAGGAAAAATTTGGGGTATTCTTTGAGTATAGGAGTTTCTTCCAACTCAGGCTTAACTTGCTCTACATCCATTGCATACAACCAGTAACCTTCACAACCTTTTTGACATGCTCTTATAGCCTTAACTACTGAGATTATCGGATGCCGCTTCTTACTCGGCTTGTACACATTACCTTGAAAGGTCTTAGAAGATTTTCCGGTAACTTTAAAGGTTACTCTCTTTTCCTTATAGTCCAAGTGCACATAGTTCTTGGACAGCCAATCTATTCCCAAGATCACATCAAAGTTCGTAAAGTCCAACACTGTAAGGTCACTCTTACACCGATAAGATCCTACATGAATGGCTACTTGAGGTATCACCTTCGTCAATTTAGTAACTCTTCCTAACGGTGTAGTTACTTCCAATGTATTCCTTCAGCTTCCATAGGTAAATTTAGTTTCTAAGCAACCTTAGTTGACACAAAAGTGCTAGATGCTCCGGTTCAAATAAAGCCTTAATTGCTAGATTGTCTAATATTATCGTACTTGAGATAACATTGTCATCTGGCTCCGCAACCTCTGACTCCGTAGCAAAAACTCAAACCAGTCGGCTTTAACTTCCTTTATCGCTTGCTTGACCTTGATTTTCTTTACCTATCTTGGTTGGACAGTTCCTTGCAAGGTATCCTGGATCTCCACAGTAGTAACAGCTGCCCGTGCTAGCCTTGCATTCACCCGAATAGTGCCTCTTGCATTTCTGACAAAGGGGTCACTCGCTGAAGGTGTCATTGACAAGGATGCCGATGTCTTCTTAAAGTTCTATTGAGGTGCTGCCCGGCTACTTCCTTCACTAGTCCCAAACGTTCTCTTTGCACCAACTATCACAGAGGGTTTGTTCTTTAAAGTTTCCACTTCTATGGCCATGTTCAATAATTCCGCCATATTCATCAGCGTAGCTCCAATCATTCTGGCTTGAAACTCATGAGATAAACCATTCCTATAAAGGGCCATTTTCTTCTCCTCAACTCTAATGATTTCCGGATAGAACCTTCCCAACTCATTGAAGCGGTTAGTGTATTGAGACACAGACATGTGTAGACCTTGACTATGTCTTAAGAATTGATCGATTTTCTTGGCTTGCTTGAACCGCTGGTGGGAAGTATTCATTTTAAAACAAGTCCTTAAACTCTGTCCAAATGGTAATCTTACCTCGGCTACTTTCTATAGCCTCAAACCAACTCTCAGCCGTGTTTAACAGGAACCCTACAGCTAACTGAGCCATCTTCGTTTCAGGCACATTCACATTTCTACATGCCTTCTCAAAGCTCCACAACAACATATCTGCCTCGGCTGGTTCCACATTCCCATGGAAGTCTTGCATACGGTTTCTCTTTAGTTGGGTGTACCAATCCACTGGTGGTGCTTGCTCATTCACCGGTGGTCTAACCGGAAGGAGAACAGGTAGGTAAACCGGTGGATGAACATGTGGGTAACCATAAGGTGCTTGCGGTGCTTAAGGTGGATAAGGTGGTGGATATGGTTGTTGAGGTTGAGCCACGGGTGGTGCTTGTTGATAAGGGTGGTACCTTGGATGGTGTGGCAGAGTGTGGTAAAGTTTGTGTAGTGGGTTTGATGCGATACGATGCCAAGGGATCGACGAAAGGAATCAATGAGAGCAAGAAACCTTAACCTAACTGAGCAGCAGTGTAGGAAGAGGGCCAAGAACAACTCAACGCTTTGCTCAAGAACGCTGATAAGCTCTCAAAAGGGGTGCATTCTCTACGACAAAGAGATCACTCACTCGCAAGTGATTTTTAAGCCAAATCGACTTTAACAAGAGAAACTTCTCAATCTATTGATAATGATTTTCATAATTGATTGTCCCCTAATAATATAAGTAGAATGCCTTTATATAGGCTACACAATAAACGACAAATAACTTCCTAAGCAATGTGGGATAAATTACATAGTAATTTTTGCCACTTTATTTTGCACTAAACCTAACCTGACCCAAATAAGCCCAAATGGTTTTTATTTGCTAAAAATAAACAACTGGCCCAATATACTAACATGTGGGCTACTTTTGACATGGGCAATTCCTAACCCTATCTACTCCGACAATGGCAGTAGACAATATATACGCAAGCTATCCTCCTTACTTGGTCCATAATAGCCCATACACATAAAGAACTAGAATTGCCGATATTGAGCGTTACCTCATACCGCTAACCCGCCTAGACAGCTGTCGACATTGACCAGCATGTTCCTAAGGTCCATCAAGACAATGTCCTAATTAAAACTTCACTTGCGGTCCTTCATGTTAATTTACGAATTACGAATACTAGATTGGCCAGACCTATTACTCGTTTTAATTATTCCTGCCGATCAACGTAGCTGATGCAGAACCACAAAATTAGAATTTACTAGGTATTCAGATCTAACGATAAAGACCGTCGCAGATCTGAAGAGCGCAACCCATAATTCTGTGTTTCAAATCAACGAATCGAATAAAGATTAAGGTTCGTTTAATTAATTCATAGATGATTAGATGCAAGCATAATCTAGATCTAACACAAGAACAATCATGAATCTAAGAAAGAAATAAACATTGGAATAGATCTTACCCATGACGAAGAGTAGATCTACTCTTCTATTCTCTCTCTCTCCGGCGATTCGAATCGATCCTTAAAGATCGTAAACCAAGCACAATTCAATAATGAAATACGCATAACTTATTTGCAAGAATAAAAAAAGAAAAGAAAAGAAGACTTTATTCCCAAAAGACTACATTGTATCTAGTTGATGAAGAACAAGTAAAAAGATGAAGAATGGAGATGAATGGATGATGAATACAATTTCGCAGCTCTTAATGGCTTTATGTAGGTGTGTAAACCGACTTAGGGGTAAACCCTATGCTTGGAGGACAAGAAAACGCGTTTCTGGAAGATTCTGGGCCTCGGTAACCCCAGGGTAACTCCCGGGTTACCGAGGGTATGTTCGTCCTTTTCCTGCTGCCGACTTAACTTGGAATACCCTAGGCCTAGTTTCGGTATTTGGATCATAACTTGGTCTACGCAACTCCGATTTGGGTGATTAAAAGTGTGTTAGAATCCTTGTTTCCAGACCTAAAACTTTCATGAATATGTACCAGCCCAATTCGTCTTGTAAAGCGTTTGTAAAATGCATTGCAAGATCACCAATCAGATTCTCGGGTCCAATATCCACTCGAAACACTTCAACCTTCAGCTCGGTTTAGTTCTCTATCAATTAACTCTTATATTAAGCCCAAATGATGGTTCGAACACTCGTTTATCTGTCAATAAAATCATAGCACACAAAGTAGCTTCTATTTCTAGCGTACAACGCATAAAATACACGGTTAATACGCATAATACCAATTTAGTCACCCCGGACGTGGCTTAGTGACATTTAGCTAATTAACCCATGATTTCATACATATTATCCCCATTGAGAACACAAATCCGTGGTAGATTGATGGTAAATAATGGTACCAATTTGACCGTCATCAACTACCCCCCACTTTGCTTTTGATCGTCCCGAGCAAAAACCAAATCAAACAAACCCCATAAACAATTACAAACTAATTAAGAACAGACTTATTCAAGAAATCTAAATAAGAGGAGGGTCAACACATATCCATCAGTAATCCATTAAGCACTATCTCATAGTAGAACCGATGTGTGTGTGCAATAACTCTCAAACAACAATGACGCAGACAGAATCACATTATGTCAACAAGGATGTCAGGCAAAACATATATCATGCATCATTCCATAAGTTCCTCATTAATCATCACTTACCAATGCATGTGTCGAGTGATAAATCTTTTGTGATAGTGCATTCAAGAAAAGAATGAAGTTATAGAGACCCCACAATCCTTACTTATCAATTTGCACACTCGCTCCTCTTGCCTTCAGACTCAGGCAAACAACATGAAACCTTACTTGGGCCAGGAGGACGCGGGAACTGAGCATCGCTCTTAAGTCCTCGTTTGTTTCTTTTTATGCAAGGGTCGTGCCTTTTTACACGAGTTCGCTTCCCTCCCTGCCTTTATTGCATATCTATTTTTTATCATTTCATTTTTTTCTCTTTTTTTTTTTGGCAGATTTCCTCACTTTTTTTTCTCTCTCTCTCTCACAAGTCCGTTTTGTCCCGGTTTACCTTGTTTAGCATTCAAGTTGCTACCATCATCCTACAACAATTGATTAAAGTATATCCACCGATAAATATCGATTCCCGGTCTAGAATAACTCTTCATCTCATCCAAATACTTCTCATTCAGATTGCGTGCTCAAAAATTGAATGCAACGGTAAAATAATAATTAATAAGTCACTACTTCATGCAATCATAACACAGTCTCATTCTTTCATAGTAAATTGAATAATGCGTCATCTATACTACATACTGGAAAAATGAGTTATACGTGCTTAAAAAGGTAGATTCCACAACAAGATAGATGATTAATAAACCACTACTTCAAATAGTTGACAAACCCCTTATTCATCATTAATGAATTAAGTATATAATTAAGCAGTTTCAACGGTTTAAGGTTTTTATTTTATTCAATTCAAAAAAATCGAAATTCATAAAAGTAAGTGTTTTCATGTCCCAAATTTTTCAAACTAAGTGTCGCCTACCCCCCACTTTAACACTCAACATTGTCCTCAATGTGAAAAGTAAAGCAAAAGAAAAGTAGGAAGAAGAAGAACACTTAGCTTTGGAAAATGAAGAACTCGGCTACTGTCTGAAGCAAATCTGAATTGGAACCAAAGTTGTCTTCTCCGAATGACTAATCTGCACTAGGTCGGCTTATACAAACAATTCTTGCACAAAGGCCATTAGTACCGCGAGACGCGAATAAGTAACAAAAATTATGTCATGTGGCAGTAAATAGCACAACTATATGGAGGAAGTGCAATAAACAATTTAAGCCAATACATAACAACTTAATTACCTAAACACAACAAAACTATTACAAGACTCCAAATAAAAATAAAAAGACTAAAGACTCAAAATAATAATCAAATAATCATGTGAAGTAAAAAAAAAAAAACTCCCGCACATCCTTTGCTCAACAGCCTTAGGAACACGGCGATGAAAAAAAAACCTATTCATTTTTATTTGCTCATCGAAAAGAAAAAAAAATTTAACAAAAAGGGTTAACTATAAATTAATGGCTATGCCTAACAATTAAATAAATTGTCCCCGGAAACAGTGCCAAAAACTTGATCGCGTGTAAATCGCTTAACACACACGAAATACTAGCAAGAGTACTAGGTCAATCGTAGTATAGCAAGAGCGAGTCAAGGTCGATCTCACAGAGACTATTATTTAATAATGCTAAACACAACCACAATTCATAGGTCTACCGGATAGGGGTGGTCATTGACCAACATAATAGAAAAGTAAATAACATAGATGCAAATAAACCAGTCATCAATCATATATTGGAAAGGCATTAACCAAACTATTCATAACTAATCTCCCCTTAATCCTTATGGGATCCATATTTGTAATTAAGCTACGGGTGCAATTCCTAACCCTATCTACTCCGACAATGGCAGTAGACAATCTATACGCAAGCTACCCTCCTTACTTGGTCCGTAATAGGCCATACGCATAACGAACTAGAATTGCCGATATTGAGCGTTACCTCATACCTTTAACCCGCCTAGACAGCTGTCGACATTGACCAGCGCGATCCTAGGGTCCATCAAGACTATGTCCTAATTAACACTTCACTTGTAGTCCTTAATGTTAATTTATGAATTACGAATACTAGATTGGACAGACCTATTACTCGTTTTAATTATTCCTGCCGATCAACGTAGCTGATGCAGAACCATAGAATTAGGATTTACTAGGTATTCAGATCTAGCGATAAAGACCGTCGCAGATCTGAAGAGCGCAACCCATATATTAACCAATCGAATAAAGATTAAGGTTCGTTTAATTAATTCATAGATGATTAGATGCAAGCATAATCTAGATCTAGCACAAGAACAATCATGAATCTAAGAAATAAACAAACATTGGAATAGATCTTACCCATGACGAAGAACATATCTACTCTTCTATTCTCTCTCCCTCATGTGATTCGAATCGATCCATGAAGATCGTAAACCAAGCACAATTCAATAATGAAAGACTCATGAATTATTTGTATGAAGAAAAGAAGAAAAGAAAAGAAGACTTTATTCCCAAAAGACTACATTGTATCTAGTTGATGAAGAACAAGTAAGAAGATGAAGAATGGAGATGAATGGATGATGAATACAATTTCGCAGCTCTTAATGGCTTTATATAGGTGTATAAACCGACTTAGGGGTATACCCTATGCTTGGAGGACAAGAAAACGTGTTTCTAGAAGATTATGGACCTCGGTAAACCGAGGGTAACTCCCGGGTTACCGAGGGTATGTTCGTCTTTTTCCTGCTGCCGACTTAACTTGGAATACCCTAGGCCCAGCTTCGGTATTTGGACCATAACTTGGTCTACGCAATTCTGATTTGGGTGATTCAAAGTGTGTTGGAATCCTACAAATTTCGTGAAGATGTACAAGCCCAATTCGTCTTGTAATGTGTCGTAAACTGCATTGCAAGATCACCAATCGGATTCTTGGGTCCAATATCCACTCGAAACACTTCAACCTTCAGCTCGGTTAAGTTCTCTATCGATTAACTCTTATATTCAGCCCAAATGATGCTTCGAACACTCAATCATCTGTCAATAAAATCATAGCACACAAAGTAGCTTCTATTTCTAGCAAATAACGCATAAAATACACGGGTAATACGCATAATACCAATTTAGTCACCCCGGACGTGGCTTAGTGACATTTAGCTAATTAACCCATGATTTCATACATATTATCCCCAATGAGAACAAAAATCCGGGGTATATTCATGGTAAATAATGGTACCAATTTGGACGTCATCAACTACCCCCCACTTTGCCTTTGATTGTCCCGAGCAAAAACAAAATCAAACAAACCCCATAAACAATTACAAACTAATTAAGAACAGACTTATTCAAGAAATCTAAATAAGATGAGGGTCAACACATATCCATCAGTAATCCATTAAGCACTATCTCATAGTAGAACCGACGTGTGTGTGCAATAACTCTCAAACAACAGTGACGCAGACAGAATCACATTATATCAACAAGGATGTCAGGCAAAACATATATCATGCATCATTCCATAAGTTCCCCATTAATCATCACTTACCAATGCATCAATGTGCCGTGTGATAAATCTTCTGTGATAGTGAATTCAAGAAAAGAATGAAGTTATAGAGACCCCACAATCCTTACTTATCAATGTGCACACTCGCTCCTCTTGCCTTCAGACTCAGGCAAACAACATGAAACCTTACTTGGGCCAGGCTTGGCGGGTTTGGCTAGGTAACATAATGGAAATGTGTCAGACTGAAAATCCTGGAATGATGGTTCGACCCCATCCTTGGCCTCGAGGAGTGGGGTGAAACGAGGTTGTTAATAATAAATTACCTAGAGAAATAGAACTCAACGGGTACTTTTTCCTAGAATCCGACAAACAAAAAAGGATGCAATGACTCAGGCTAGCTACCTATGCCTTTTTTACTACATGAGGGAGGAAAAGAAGAGCAAGAAGGCTAGGTCCCAGCCTCGTCCGCCGGTCCGGCGTCGGTACCTCAACACAAGTGGACAACGATGCCGTCCATTTTCATTTCGTGAAAGTCACCGGCAGAGGAAAGGGCTGTAGGTGATAGCGCGTTCTGCTTCTTATCTAGAGAGGGGGGCTGAAATCCTTTCTATTGGTTCGTGCGTGGCAGCTGGTATAGATGAAGAAAGGCGGGCCGCCGCTTGGGATGGGAATGGCTCAGCCCACATGCATCATTTGATGAAAGCACTCCAGTCGCCTCCGATGATTAGTTGAAAAAAGCAGCTTACTAGCCTCTTCCTTTCAGTATTCATAACCTACGGCTCATATAATACTAACCACTCCACTCTTCTTAGCTATAGATCGGACAAGCACACTGGTGGGCTCGGTACGCTTTTGAGTTTCTACAGCTATCGACTTGGGCAAAAGCAGGTGGTTAAACAGGAAACCGCTTCTTTCGGCTACTGAGGATCCCTTTGTGGTCCCACTGCTCAAATCTTCTTTCGCGAGACGAAAAGCGTCCTTCCTTCATGAGTAGGTCCGATACATAGAATAGGCCTAGGTCGATTAGAGGTTCGGCTTCCTTCTCCCCCACCCACCTTTTAGCGTTCTGAAAAGAAAAAAAAGAAGATAAATTGTGCCCCAAGAGAGACCGCCCTCTGATAACGGTCATTTTACGCCTGTTATTCTATGGTTTTTATCCCCGATTCTAGTTTGAAAGAACTATAATATAGCAATAATTAGTCGTAATATGCTGAATTTACTTATGCCAAGGGTTACGATTCATTATTGTGTATTTAAAGGTTTTAAATACACAATAATGAAGACCGTGTTTTATGCTAAATTTGCAGTGGGCTATTTGAGGAAGCAGAAAGGAGGAATTCGGGGAAGGATTAATGGATTGCAGACATGTTCAGGCGGCCCAAGACAAAAACGAGAGGATGCCCAGAAGACGGAAGGCTCGGTCGACCGAGCCTATGCATTCGGTCGACCGAGTGTCCACGAAGCCCATCAGAAGTCCAATGCATCCTTTGAGGCGGTTAGGGTTCAATAATGTCAGCATTTAAGTCGGTCTTCTTAAGTCGGCTGTAGCTCTATATAAACACAAGTCCTTTGTATTTTTTTTTACACACACCAATACCAATTCATTCATTTATGCATACAAGCAAATAAGGATTCATTAGGCTTGTGGAAGAGCTGGGGGTGCAATAATGTAAGCCCTAGTTTCTCTTCTTGTTTTCTTTTAGTAATTAATTTCCCAATTATGCTTTGATTGTTTGAGTAGTTATTCATAGCTAGATGATGTAGATCTAGGCTATGATGTTAGGGAAGTGATGATGCCTTGTCTATGAGGATCTCATACCCTACATCCTCTTCCTAAGATTTATGGATGAATCTACGTGTTTAATTTACGTGTATTTAGGTTAATTTATATAATGACCTGATGATTCACTATATAATCCGATTCGTATGAGAAACGCTGAGAAATATATTCAGGGGTGTAATCTGGGGAGTGGAGCACTCGGGTGACTGAGTGGTGTCACTCGGTCGACCGAGCCTATGCATTCGGTCGACCGAGAGCCTCTAACCCTGCTTCACCCGTTAATCAGTCACGTCTGTATGATTAGATTAGCTTAATTGAATCTGTTATCTCAGTAGGTATGGCTATGGCTACATTACTCGGTTAATTTAATTAAAACGTGTAAAAAGGAAATAATGATATAAAACTCTTAGGTAGGCTTATGAATTGATCTTCACGGATGTTGGCGTTATCTAGGAAGGTTTATATTAGGGAATTGCGCGCACCTTGTTTATCGTAGATCGTAAACTAGCATGAGATTATAACTTGGTAATTGTTAGTTGGACGAGAGTTTGAGTGATCGTTTAGGAAATGCACGCCTAACCATAGGAATGTTTGCCTAGGCGAGGTGTACGGTTAATATCGGCATCCTTAGAGTCGTAAGCGTGTGATTTATATGAGATGGAGGCACTTAAAAGGCGAAGTCACGTAACAATATCACAGTGATCTAGTGACCTACCGGTGCTACGTCATGTTTTAGAGGATGACTCCCGTAGCCAATATAAACAGATATGAACGGATTAATAGTTGATAAGTCTCGTTGTTATATAAATTGTCTAGATCAAAATGATTACGGTTATAATTGGGCAGTTGATTACGTTATTTGTTTACATGTTATTTGTTTATACGTTTAAATGTGTATTTCTTTTCTCGTATCCTATGTTGGTCATAGACCGTCATAGTCAAACGAAATAAATAGGTTGACTGTTTAAGTTAGGATCCACAAATTGATTCTCTGTGGGATCGACCTCGACTCTATCTAGCTATACTGCGATTGAACCTAGTTCACTTGCTAGTGGTTATTTAGGCATCGAGTTAATTTAACTTGACCTCAATCAAGTTTTTGGCGCCGTTGCCGGGGAATCAGTGGTCCAATTGCTTAAATAATCTACTTAATTATTTCGTTTTTCTGTTTTCTTTCATAATTTTTTTTTATTATTTATATATATATGTATAATAAAATAATCTGTATGTTCGGTCGACCGAACGTTATCACTCGGTCGACCGAGCCCATTTTCTATTTTCTGACAGCTGTCTTCCCCCTGAGATTCTATTTTTTTTTCTCAGTTAGTAGGTTATAAGCCTAGCAACAGTATGAGTAATCATACTGCATGTTAGTTCAATGACCGTTTGTTGTTTTTCTTATGATGCAGTTAATCGGAAGGAATCACTCAAGCGAACTGTTCAGCAAAATGTTATCACATCAGTTTTCTAAGGCTCGAGGAGAAGAAGTCTTGGTGCTGAGAACCAAAACCACACCAAGAAAGCAGTTGATACCTAAACTCAAGGAGAGAATAGCGAAGATGAGGGCAAGAATTCAAGAAGCTAAGAAGTCAAAAGAGTCTAAAGAAGCTTACATATACAGGTGTATGTCCAAGTTAAATCATGAAGAGATATATTCAGATTCAGACTCAGGATATGACTACATGCATCACATGTCAGATATAGAATCTGATTCTGAGGTTAGCATAGACCTAAATCGCCTATAGTCGTCATCCCCAGAGATGCACGTAGCATATTGAGAATGAAGCTCGGTTGATGCGAAACTAGATGACCAGGAGAATTTATGGTAGAGGTTACCTTAGAAAGAACATGCCTAGGGTTGGCTTTGATAGATTCTGGCTCGAGTCTGAACATTTTCCTGAAGAGTTTTTGTGAGAGAAATCTAATCCTTACCCCCACAAATACACCGTTGCAAGTTAGGTTTGCGGATAGGACCAGAACGATCATGTCTGGAAATATGAATAATATGATCATTGGCATAGGACAGCTCAGGGTTAAGATATATATAGTTGTTATGGATATAGATGAGCACCCTCACTGCCCTATCATTTTAGGGAGAGCCTTTATCAATACTTCTAGAGCCCTAATTCGTATGTCCAGGCGTGAGATTACATTTTTCGATGCTAAGGGTTCTGAGACCTATGGGATGAGGAGTCCAGATTTCCCTATTCCGGTGAGCGTGAATGTTATAGGAGGTGGTAATTCGAAACCAGATTTGACTCCGGACTCAGAAAAAAGTGTTGATGACGAGAAAGAAGAAAGAGATGAGACCCTTACAGTTCTGAGTCGTGAGAAAGCTGTCGAGCCTGCACCTGTTCTAGGAAATCATAATCCTGAAGGCCTGCTTTTCTCCAGACCCAAGGCTAGAAGGAAGCAAACAAAGAAACGAACCCGTAGAGTTCGCGCTAAAGAGAGCTCATCTAGTTCTGAGACAATCACGAAAGTTGGAGCTTGCTTGGATGGACAGTTCGACTGTCTTTTCATTGGACTCACATCTCGCGGAAAGGCACTCGTGCAAAAGGACAGCAAGACATTTTCGGTAAAGGCTAACCGGGTGAAAACCTGGCAAGCCAAGAGCAGTTCGTAGAAAGTGATGATTTTTGGAGAGTCGAGCTACTGACTTAAACTGTCGAACTATTTCTATTTTTCATCATTTTATTTCATTTTTATAAAAAAATAAAAGTAGCATGAAACGATAAGAAGTTTTTATTTTTTATTTTTACCGTGTTCCGACGACTGCTAAGTTAAGGATGTGCAAAAAATCTTTTTTTTATTCGAATCGTTTTTACGTGAAGTAGGGTGTAGTAACCGAGTCTTTGTAAAAAAATGTTGATTAAGGAAATAGAAATGCGTTATTTTTTTTAAAAAAAAAAAATGCTGTGGGCCAGATTGTTTGATTTTGTTGAAAAGAATGAGATTGTTTTTGTGCTTGAGACAACTTGTCGGTTGGGTTAATTTTTGCGGTAGGAATTGAAAAAGTGAAATAATAGTTTTGACATTGGTTATATGTTGTAGTTAATTTCCAGTGTGTCAAAATTAAATGGTCAACACCATTTATTTCTACATATCCACATACACCTTTCCCTCTTCCCAATTTCTTTATTCTTTCAATTTAAACTTTCAAATTCCACCTTTACACCTCATCAATCCCAAACCATTCTTATCCACCAATCACATTCCACTTTTCAATTTCCCTTTTTCTATTTAACCCAATCATCCTCTTCTCCATTTTCTTCATCCATATTCTCCACCTACCTTTTCCCCAAATCCTTGTAGAAATCAAATGGAAATATTTTGAAAATCTTCATCCATTACACCATCTCACTCACTTTTCATCTTTCAATCGTAAAGGAGTTGTCGAAACTTTTACGATCGCCAAATCATCCATCGGGAGGATCTGAGCGTAAACAAAGCAACACTGGATTAGCCACCAGTCCGGATCGCATTCAGCACTCGGTCAACCGAGTGATTACTCTCGGTCGACCGAGAGTCGCCCTGCTGCTGCCGTCCGCTGCTGTGCCGCTGTCTGTCAGAATGCCACCAAGAAGACGCAGAGCCGCCCAATTTGTGGCAGTTGAAGGCAACATACCATTAATCAACGGGGTACCACAATTCGTGAGTCGGGAGGTATATGTTTCATTTATAAATAATTTCTCGAATGCCCCTGTACATCGAGCTCGAGGACTGGATTTGGATAATTGTGGAGATGAGCTTTTGGAATTGGTGGAAAGTTATCAGTGGCGAGATGTCGTGGCGCCCCCCGGCCGAGTCAACGTCAATTAGGTAAGGGAATTTTATGCTTACTTACGCGTACATCCCGATACCAATATTGTTACCATTCGTGGACGACCGATTGTAATTTCTCCGGGAACGTTTAATGCTTATTTTGGTCTGGATATCTCGGAGGACAGGCCAGAGTATATGGTGACATTTGACGGGTCCGACGCTTGGTTGGAGGAAGTTGGTGCCTATCTGGGGATAGAATGGACTATAGGAGAGGTTGCCCGCACATTTGCGGAACCTGATTTCAGGAGATGGGAGGATAAATGCCTTCATCGGCTTATCCGTTCTAATCACTTTCCGGCCAAGCATGTATCTACGGTCTATTATGCCCATGCCACTCTGCTTTATTGGTTATACATTGGATGGCCTGTGAATGTAGGGGCATTGATACGCAAGGAAATGACAGACGATGCTCTCAAGCCGCGGCACACCTTACCTTTTGGTTCACTGATTACATTCATGTGAGGAGGAGAGAGTGCAGTGTTAGGCAGCGATTCCTATGTGGAGCCAATGCCTATCTTATCTTTAGATTCTGTGGCACCACCTATCGTTCATGGCCATGATCAAGACCAAGCAGGGGAGCCCGAGGACGATGCTGCCGAAGCCGGCCCGCACAATTTGCAACTAGCACCATTCAATCCTACTTGGGATTAAGCATTTATATTTCCGTATTTGCATTTCCTATGATTAACGCGTTTTTTTATTTGGAATTGGTTCTACTAGTATGTCGTGTTATATAGAGTAGGTTTCCCTACTTCCTAAATTCGAACTCATGTAATGTTTTGGACTTGCTGAAATATATTGACATGTAATCATGAATTTATGGACTTGAAAATGTTTAAGGAATTCGTTATCCCTTTTACGGTCCCTTTTTCTGATTATTACTGTTTGGACTGATCCTGTAACGAGTTTCAAGCTTTGTTTAAGATGCATGTTGCAGTGATTATTCTTCTGCCTTGCTAGCGGCCAATGTCTGTGCCTATTAGACTTTGCCGAATTCCCAAGACTTGTTCAACTTCCACGCTTATCTAGAGCAAAGTTCCTTTTCTTAGTTTTTTCTTTTTCCGATTTTTATACATTGAGGACAATGCATGTTTAAGTGGGGGGTACGAGTCACTTAGCTCAAACAAGTTTCCACATATCAAAGAATTTTAAAATGTGTGAATTTTAAAAAAATTTCGCGTTAACTTAGAATCACATTTACCATGGTGAGTTCCTGATAATTATATCTAATAAGAAATAAACCATATTTCATGAGTACGTGATCACTTTATACTTCTGCGATTTATTGATTAGTAAACTTAATGATATTCATATTGTCCATTGCGAGTAGTTGTTTATTATTCAATTATTCGAGAAATGAATCGAGTTGTACTACGCTTATTATAAAAATGAAAAAATTATGTGTACATTGCATAGATAATTGGTTATGCTTACCTAGTGTCAAATTTATCGTCTGATGTGTTCCTAAAGATTCTAGCCCCAAAAGCTGAGTAATAAGCTTGAGATGCACCTGTGTTGATAATACTGAAACACTGGACTTGTAGTAAGTTACCAAAGTAGCCTCGCGTTTGTGGTAATATTTGATGCTATATTTGATCTGAGATAGGGGGATACGAAAAAGTTTTCTCCCTTGAGATTTGTAGTATTCGAAGATATGGAAAATTGAAATTTTTTTACTTCTATAGAGGCCTTGAATATTTTTCTCGGTCTCCAAGTCCAAAAACCCGATAGATACGCTCTTGCTTATTGCTCTAGTGCTTCAAAAAGCTAATGGGAAAATTGATGTTGATACGATAAGACGGCAAGGTTTGCATAAACTCTAATCTTGCTACGAAAATTTAAAACTCAATGCACATGCACACATCACTTCGATTCATGATGAATAGTGGATAATGGATATCTGATGAGCATAGAGGGTATGAGTTGATTCGAGTTTCTTGTGTCAGTATACTGTGACCACGGGAAAATAGTTTATGGGGAATGACTTATTGATATTTTGATCGGGACGATCAAAGGCTAAGTGGGGGGTAGTTGATAACGGTCATTTTACGCCCGTTATTCTATGGTTTTTATCCCCAATTCTAGTATGAAAGAACTATAATATAGCAATAATTAGCCGTAATATGCTGAATTTACTTATGCCAAGGGTTACGATTCATTATTGTGTATTTAAAGGTTTTATTGTATTGTTTGATATTACAGACCGTGTTTTATGCTAAATTTGCAGTGGGCTATTTGAGGAAGCAGAAAGGAGGAATTCGGGGAAGGATTAATGGATTGCAGACATGTTCAGGCGGCCCAAGACAAAAACGAGAGGAAGCCCAGAAGACAGAAGGCTCGGTCGACCGAGCCTATGCATTCGGTCGACCGAGTTTCCACGAAGCCCAACAGAAGTCCAATGCATCCTTTGAGTCGGCTAGGGTTCAATAATGTCAGCATTTAAGTCGGTCTTCTTAAGTCAGCTGTAGCTCTATATAAACACAAGTCCTTGGTATTTTTTTACACACACCAATACCAATTCATTCATTTATGCCTACAAGCAAATAAGGATTCATTAGGCTTGTGGAAGAGCTGGGGGTGCAATAATGTAAGCCCTAGTTTCTCTTCTTGTTTTCTTTTAGTAATTAATATCCCAATTATGCTTTGATTGTTTGAGTAGTTATTCATAGCTAGATGATGTAGATCTAGGCTATGACGTTAGGGAAGTGATGATGCCTTGTCTATGAGGATCTCATACCCTGCGTCCTCTTCCTAAGATTTATGGATGAATCTACGTGTTTAATTTACGTGTATTTAGGTTAATTTATATAATGTCCTGATGATTCACTATATAATCTGATTCGTATGAGAAACGCTGAGAAATATATGCAGGGGTGTAATCTGGGGAGTGGAGAACTCGGGTGACTGAGTGGTGTCACTCGGTCGACCGAGCCTATGCATTCGGTCGACCGAGAGCCTCTAACCCTGCTTCACCCGTTAATCAGTCACGTCTTTATGATTAGATTAGCTTAATTGAATCTGTTATCTTAGTAGGTATGGCTATGGCTACGTTACTCGCTTAATTTAATTAAAATGTGTAAAAAGGAAATACCAATATAAAACTCTTAGGTAGGCTTATGAATTGATCTTCACGGACGTTCAGCGTTATCTAGGAAGGTTTATATTAGGGAATTGCACGCACCTTGTTTATATGTAGATCGTAAACTAGCATGAGATTATAACTTGGTAATTGTTAGTTGGACGAGAGTTTGAGTGATCGTTTAGGAAGTACGCCTAACCAAAGGAATGTTGCCTAGACGAGGTGTACGGTTAATATCGGCATCCTTAGAGTCGTAAGCGTGTGAGTTATATGAGATGGAGGCACTTAAAAGGAGAAGTCACGTAACAATATCACAGTGATCTAGTGACCTACCGGTGCTACGTCAAGTTTTAGAGGAAGACTCCCATAGCCAATATAAACAGATATGAACGGATTAATAGTTGATAAGTCTCGTTGTTATATAAAATGTCTAGATCCAAATGATTACGGTTATAATTGGGCAGTTGATTATGTTATTTGTTTACATTTATTTGTTTATACGTTTAAATGTGACTTTCTTTTCTCGTATCCTATGTTGGTCATAGACCGTCTTTGTCAAACGAAATAAATAGGTTGACTGTTTAAGTTAGGATCCACAAATTGATTCTCTGTGGGATTGACCTCGACTCTATCTAGCTATACTGCGATTGAACCTAGTTCACTTGCTAGTGGTTATTTAGGCATCGAGTTAATTTAACTTGACCTCAATCACCCTCTCTCAGGCCAGCAGTCTTCTACTTTTAGTCTACTTCTCTATGTCGGGCTTCCCTCTTTTCTGGGCTCTGCTCGCTCGTCTACGCTCCAACCCAGCAAGTCAAAATGGAAATTACATCTCACCTTGCTTGCATTAAGATTTAAAACTTGTCGTAAAAAAAAGGCAATCAATTAGAATCAAGAAAAAAAAATGGAAATAGTGAATCAAGATCTCCCTATCTTTATCTCTATCCACGGAGATCACTGATCAAAGAGCGAGCAACCGCCAGGTTTAATGATTTGGTGGGATCCACAGATGTCGTGGCTGGTGAACCACTTCTTATTTTTCCACGAAGATTAAGACAAAACCTAGTTTGGATGGAACTGAACAAGATTTGGCGAACGAAAAAAAAGGTCAAAGTCCTTCTTTTTAGGAGAATAAAAGGAGGTTTTTCAGTATACATCGCATGTTTCGTAGCTTTTCTTCCATTCCGAATGCGTCGGCTCAAAGGGAGATCGAATAATCGATTCACCATTGAGAGCATTAAAGCCAAAAATAAAAAGATGAATATTGTGATAAAGTTTTATCTGGCATTAACTTGGACCCACGTGCATCTAAAGCACCTTTTACTAGGATCAATGTAGTTGTATGTAAACCCAGAGCAATGGCATGATGAACCAAAAAGTCTCCAGGTCCTATTGTTAAGAATAATGAATTACTATTTTCATTAATAGCATTTAACCAGCCGGGAAACCAGATGCTTCGACCCGCATTGAATGTCGGTCCACTTGTTGAAGATAAAAGTACATTGAACCCATATGAAGTTTTACCATGAGCTGATTGTATCCATTGAGCAAATATGGGTTCTATAAAGATTTGTTTTTCTGGAGTACTAAAGGCAACAAAAAAGACTGAACTGAGCAAAGGAAGCCCTATGAGTCACTGAAGGCAGTAAATGCCTTGATCTATCTATAGAGGGAGCAAAAAACGGGCTTTGCTCCCCTTTCCAATATGAAGAAAGAAATAAGGGTCAAAGTTTAGACCGCTCACAATAGTTCTATCTATTGAAAGGATGATTAAAGAGGCGATCAGAAAAGTTCGGTCAGCTGCCCCTCAACCGCATTAGGGGTCTTCTTCACTTCTATCCTCCCTAGTTGTATCAGTTCTATTAGGATCAGTATTAGTGGCAGCTCCCACAATGGAAACCTCTGTCTGTCATTTACACCGATGTATCGTACTCTATGTGAATTCTCCTACCATTTCTCCTCCGATTTTAGTTCCCCCTGTTACTACTGTATTTGAAATAGAAAGCAAGGATAGTCGCAGGCTAACTGCCAATCTCTGGATTCGGGGACTGAGCATCGCTCTTAAGTCCTCGTTTGTTTCTTTTTATGCGAGGGTCGTGCCCTTTTTGCACGAGTTCGCTTCCCACACTGCCTTTATTGTATATCTGTTTTTTTTCATTTCATATTTTTCTCCTTTTTTCTTTTTATGGCAGATTTCCTCACTATTTTTTACATTCTCTCTCTCTCTCTCTCACAAGTCCGTTTTGTCCCGGTTTACCTTGTTTAGCATTCAAGTTGCTACCATCATCCTACAACAATTGGTTAAAGTATATCCACCGACAAATATCGATTCCCGTTCTAGGATAACTCTTCATCTTATGCAAATACTTCTCATTCAGATTGCGTGCTCAAAAATTGAATGCAACTGTAAAATAATAATTAATAAGTCACTACTTCATGCAATCATAACACATGCTCATTCTTTATTACTACATTGAATAACGCGTCATCTATACTACATACTGAAAAAATGAGTTATACGTGCTTAAAAGGGTAGATTCCACAACAAGATAGATGATTAATAAACCACTACTTCAAATAGTTGACAAACCCCTTATTCATCATTAATGAATTAAGTATGTAATTAAGCAGTTTCAACGGTTTAAGGTTTTTATTTCATTCAATTCAAAAAAATCAAAATTCACAAAAGTTAGTGTATGTATGTCCCAATTTTTTCAAACTAAGTGTCACCTACCCCTACTTTAAAACTCAACATTGTCCCCAATGTGAAAAGTAAAGAAAAAAAAAGTAGGAAGAAGAAGAACACTTAGCTTTGGAAAATGAAGAACTCGGCTACTGTCTGAAGCAAATCATATCACTGAATTGGAACCAAAGTTGTCTTCTCCGAATGACTAATCTGCACTAGGTCGGCTTATACAAATAATTCTTGCACAAAGGCCATTAGTACCGCGAGACGCGAATAAGTAACAAAATAATTATGTCATGTGGCAGTAAATAGCACAACTATATAGAGGAAGTGCAATAAACAATTTAAGCCAATACATAACAACTTAATTACCTAAACTCAACAAAACTATTACAAGACTCCAAATAAAAATAAAAAGACTAAAGACTCAAAATAATAATCAAATAATCATGTGAAGTAAAAAAAAACTCCCGCACATCCTTTGCTCAACAGCTTTAGGAACACGGCGAAGAAAATAAAACCTTCTCATTTTTATTTGATCATCGAAAAGAAAAAAAAATTTAACAAAAAGGGTTAACTATAAATTAATGGCTACGCCTAACAATTAAATAAATAGTCCCCGGGAACGGCGCCAAAAACTTGATCGCGTGTAAATCGCTTAACACACACAAAATACTAGCAAGAGTAATAGGTCAATCGTAGTATAGCAAGGGCGAGTCAAGGTCGATCCCACAAAGACTATTATTTAATAATGCTAAACACTACCACAATTCATAGGTCAACCGGATAGGGGTGGTCATTGACCAACATAATAGAAACGTAAATAACATAAATGCAAATAAACCAGTCATCAATCATATATTGGAAAGGCATTAACCAAACTATTCATAACTAATATCCCCTTAATCCTTATCGGATCCATATTTGTAATTAAGCTACGGGTGCAATTCTTAACCCTATCTACTCCGATAATGGCAGTAGACAATCTATACGCAAGCTACCCTCCTTACTTGGTCCGTAATATCCCATACACATAACGAACTAGAATTGCCGATATTGAATGTTACCTCATACCGCTAACCCGCCTAGACAGCTGTTGACATAGACCAGCACGTTCCAAGGGCCTATCAAGACTATGTCCTAATTAACACTTTACTTGCAGTCCTTCATGTTAATTTTATGAATTACGAATAATTGGCCAGACCTATTACTCGTTTTAATTATTCCTGCCGATCTATGTAGCTGATGCAGAACCATAGAATTAGGATTTACTAGGTATTCAGATCTAGCGATAAAGACCGTCGCTGATCTGAAGAGCGCAACCCATATATTAACGAATCGAATAAAGATTAAGGTTCATTTAATTAATTCATATATGATTAGATGCAAGCATAATCTAGATCTAACACAAGAACAATCATGAATCTAAGAAAGAAATAAACATTGGAATAGATCTTACCCATGACGAAGAACAGATCTACTCTTCTATTCTCTCTCCCTCCGGCGATTCGAATCGATCCATGAAGATCGTAAACCAAGCACAATTCAATAATGAAAGACTCATGAATTATTTGCAAGAAGAAAAGAAGAAAAGAAAAGAAGACTTTATTCCCAAAAGACTACATTGTATCTAGTTGATGAAGAACAAGTAAAAAGATGAAGAATGGAGATGAATGGATGATGAATACAATTTCGCAGCTCTTAATGGCTTTATATAGGTGTATAAACTGACTTAGGGGTAAACCCAATGCTTGGAGGACAAGAAACACGTTTCTGGAAGATTCTGGGCCTCGGTAAACCGAGGGTAACTCCCGGGTTGCCGAGGGTATGTTCTTCTTTTTCCTGCTGCCGACTTAACTTGGAATACCCTAGGCCCAGTTTCGGTATTTGGACCATAACTTGGTCTACACAACTCCGATTTGGGTGATTCAAAGTGAGTTGGAATCCTTGTTTCCAGACCTATAACGTTTATGAAGATGTACAAGCCCAATTTGTCTTTTATAGCGTCGTATAAGGCATTGAAAGATCACCAATCAGATTCTCGGGTCTAATATCCACTCGAAACACTTCAACCTTCTGCTCGGTTCAGTTCTCTATCGATTAACTCTTATATCCAGCCCGAATGATGCTTCGAACACTCGTTCATCTGTCAATAAAATCATAGCACACAAAGTAGCTTCTATTCCTAGCAAATATTGCATAAAATACACGGTTAATACGCATAATACCAAATTATTCACCCCGGACATGGCTTAGTGACATTTAGGTAATTAGCCCATGATTTCATACATATTATCCCCATTGAGAACACAAATCCGGGGTACATTGATGGTAAATAATGGTACCAATTTGACCGTCATCATGTACACCTTGTTGAATCTTTTGAGTCTCTTGTTGGACAGTTTGCTGCAAAGAAGAGGTCAGATTCTTCATCATTTTTTCCATAGAGGGCCCAGAAGGTGCCGGTGCTTGTGGTTGCTGATATTGCGGTTGAGGCAAAAATTGTTGTTGTGTTCCTTATGGCTTATAGCTGAAGTTAGGATGATCCCTCCAACCTGGATTATAAGTATTCGAATACAGATCATGCTTCATATGTTGCTGCCCTTGGAAACCACCAACCACGTTTACTTGCTCAATATCATCATCTCGCAAAGTAGGACACATATCAGTTTGGTGTCCCACCATCGAGCATACACCATAAGTCTTCACTAGATGTATGCCCTGCTTCCATATTCTCTTCCAATGATGTTAACGTGTCAAGGCGTTGGTCAATGGCAGAGAAGTTTGCTTCATTCAGTGTTTGTGCCACATCCTCTCTTGAGCGAAAATGTTGTGCATTACCCGCCATGGTTTCAATCAACTTCTTGGCATTCTCACATGTTTGGTTCATGAAAGCTCCACCGCTTGCTGCTTCAATTATTTTCCTTTCCTTTAGTACAAGTCCCTCCTAGAAATACTGAATGAGTAATTGTTCTGGAATTTGATGAAGTGGACAACTTGCAAGCAAATGGTTGAACCTCTCCCAATAGTCAAATAATGTTTCCCCTGGCTGCTGTCTGATTCCACATATATCTTTTTTGATGTTAGAAGCTCGTGAAGCGAGGAAGAATCTTTCCATAAACTTTTCCCTCATGGCAGCCCATGTTGTAATAGATCCGGAAGGAAGCGAATAGAACCAACTCTTGGCTTTTCCTTATAAGGGGTATGCAAAAGTTCTGAGCTTCATTTGATCCTCTATCTTACCTTGAAGTCTCTGTGTGGTACAAGCCAAATGGTGATCCATTAAGTGCTTATAAGGATCTTCTACTGCCGATCCATGATACTTAGGTAGTGCGTGCATCAGTGATGCCCTGTAATAACAACAAATAAATCAGCCACATGAGTAATAAGGTGGAATTGGAGAAATAAGGAGTTTAAAGCATGCTGGATTGTGCAAAGTTACAAGTGATTTGAAGGCCTCTTGTTTTATTTCAAATATGGTTGTTTAATTATAAAGATTTGGTCAGTTATTGCTCCAAAATATCACATGTGGTGTTAGAAATAAACGAGGTCAAGTCTAAATAAAAGCTAGTCAATGTTCTATAAGCACATATGCTATTTCTAAGGAATTGTAATTTTATGTATTGACTTCAAGCAGATTTCTATGAGCAATATCAGTCCTTATTCTACTATTTAACACCTTTCCTTGTGACCTTGAATATTCCTGAGAGCAACATCAATAAAAACAAATCTTTTCCAGTTTTTCTTAAGGTATCAGAGCTAAAATCCCCTTTCTAAGTCACACAAATCAAACACAAATGAACATATCATCATCTAGATCTGTTCACAGCTCAATCAAACCAAACACAAAACACACAAAAACCAACAACAAGTAGAATCAGACATTTCAGTCATGACTATACTATCTTTGTATGTCAGCAACTTTGTCACACTCAAATTATCACATACAAACTACCCCCTATGGAGGGAAAAAGAACTTGCCCTTGCTGAAAGCCAGGATTTGGTTGGTCATCTAACTAATGAGACACCAGCACCTGCACAACAAATCAAGAGTACCATTCCAGCAACACCAGAAGGCACCATGCCAGCCACAGAAGTCATGATACCAAATCCAGAATATTCAAAATGGAAGAAATCTGACAGATTACTTAGAGGATGGATAATTGGCACACTATCTGAAGAGTCACTAGGACTAGTGATTGGACAAGACACTGCTCATGGTGTATGAGAAGCCCTAAAAGGTGCATATGCACAGGATTCACAGGAAAGAGAATTCACTCTAAAACAACAGCTCACATATCTAAAAAAGGATGAGGCGAAGACTATCACAGAACACATCAGGGAATTTAAGGGCTTGTGTGACAGTTTAGCAGCCATTGGTAAGCCTGTTTTTGATTCTGAAAAGGTTTATTTTTTACTAACAAGTTTGGGACCTAGCTATGAAACATTCACCACCACCATGCTCAATCCACCAAGGCCATCCTATGCTGAATTGGTGGCTCACCTTCAGAATCGGGACCAAAGGAGAAGCTGGTTCTCCACTCACATTCCTCAAACACAACAGGCCACTCCACAAATGTCTTTCTATAGCCAAAATCAGACAAGGCAGAATGCACACTACAAAAACACAAGCAATCAGGACAGCAGGTTTGAGTCCACAGGAAGAGGATTTCAAGATCAACAATCCATGGGTAACAACTCCCAATCAAACCCTCAAATAGGTACAAATCAAAGGAAGCCCCCACCACCAGGTGAAAGGAGAATGACTAATGCAGAAAGAGAGATGTATCTGAATGAAAGATGCCAATACTGTGGTGTCATGGGACACATAGCAAAAATCTGCTGGTGGATTCCAAAGAAGGACCAACACAACAACCAATTACCCCATGCTCTTGCTGCCCTCACCTTGGACAACAGCATTGTAGATATTGAGTGGATCCCAAACACTGGTGCCACTCATCACATGACTGGACAATTAGGTATGCTCACAAATATCTCAAAAACTATTGGTTCTGATGCTGTTATTATAGGAGATGGTATTGCTTTACCAATCACTGCCACTTGAAACCACACACTTAGACAAGCACACACGTACATTCCACTAAAAGATGTTCTCATTGTACCACAACTCACAAAGAATCTACTGTTTGTCAGTCAACTCACCTCTGATAAACCAGTTACTTGTGAGTTCACTAATAATTCCGCTTTTATAAAGGACCAGCCAACTGGAATGACAATGATAACAGGGAAAAGAAAGGGTGATCTTTATGTCATCCAAAACAGTCCAGAGTTGTACTTCTCCAACAGGTTCAAATCTGGATCAAGTGATATATGGCACCAAAGATTAGGTCACAGTCAAGTTTCTACTGTTCAACATCTTCAAGCCAATGGTTTCATTGATGTCTTAGGAAAAATAAATGCACATCACATATGTGAAAGCTGCCAGTTAGGGAAACTTAGCAGATTACCTTTTTATGATTCTGAACAAACTACTACTTGTCCTTTTGAAATAATCCATTGTGACCTATGGAGTCCAGCTCTTGTTAAATCCTTTGGTGGTTTCTCTTATTATGCTTGTTTTGTGGATGATTATACAAAATTTACTTGGTTTGTGCCTTTAGTTCAATAATCTGACTTTTATGCCACATATATACAATTTGAGAGCCATGTTAAAAGGCAATTTGACAAGAACATAAAAATTTTCCACTCAGACTGTGGAGGAGAGTTTGTAAACCATAAGATGCATGATCACTTCACCAAAACTGGCATTTTACATCAATTGTCTTGCCCTCATACACCTCAACAAACAGGCATGGTTGAAAGGAGACATAGGACCATCAGAGAATTAGGAATGACCATGTTGTTTCACAGCTCGCTACCTCTGTATTTATGGACAGAAGCTTTTGCTACTGCTGTTTTTATCATGAACAGAATTCCTCATCATCATTGAATAATGACTCACCTTATCACAAATTGTACCAAAAACACCTTGTCTATACCTCCTTCAGAGTTTTTGGCACCAGATGCTATCCCTACACCTGGGACACTAAGCACAATATGTTTGATCCAAAAACTATACCCTGTGTGTTTATAGGATATAGTATTCAACACAAAGGATACAAATGTTATCATCCATCTACTAGAAAAGTCATCATATCCAGGCATGTTGTTTTTGATGAAACTAACTTCCCTTATAAATCCTCCACACCTTCCACCAGTCCATCAAATTTTCTTGTCAGTGTTTTTGAAGATTGGACTATGTCACCAATTCCTGATCACCATTCACATCAAAATCCTCCTTCACCTCATCCTACTGATACAAACATTCCTGACATACCACTTCCTCCTATAACAGAATCCACTCCTGATGTTTCTATCCAAGATGACAATACTGATATACCTTCACCTCAAAGTCCTGCTTCACTTACACCTCAATCACCTGACTCACCTATTACCCAATCAGCAATTCCAATCCCTCATCCAATGGTTACCAGGTCACAATTAGGCATTTTAAACCAAATCCCAAGTATTCTCTCACTGTCTCACACTTTCCTGATGTCCCTAGAGAACCAAAAACTGTTGCTGCTGCTCTAAAACATTCTGACTGGAAAACTGCAATGCAAGAAGAAATCCAAGTTCTTCATGATAATCACACTTGGGACCTAGTTCCTAAGACCTTCAATATGCATGTAATAGGCTCAAAATGGGTATTCAAAGCTAAATTGAAACCAGATGGCACTCTTGAAAGATTAAAAGCCAGGTTGTTGCAAAAGGTTACAACCAGGTGGATGGTGTAGATTATACTAAAACTTACTCACCTGTAATCAAACTTGGCACAATTAGACTTGTGTTGTCTATTGCTTTGCATAAAAATTGGTAGGTTAGACAGCTAGATGTAAAAAATGCCTTCTTGCATGGTTCAGTAAATGAAGTCATCTACATGACACAACCACCAGGTATGCATGATCCTCTCTTACCTACTCATGTTTACAAACTTAAAAAAGCACTGTATGGACTCAAATAGGCTCCAAGAGCCTAGTTTGATAGATTTAGTTCTTTCTTAATTGCATATGGTTTTTACTGTAGTGTGGCAGATCCCTCACTCTTCATTTATCACACCAACACTGGTTCTTTATATCTACTTCGTTATGTTGATGATATGCTGTTAACAGGCTCAAAAGATGACCATCTCACTTCATTCATTCACACACTCAGTGTTGAATTTGCAATGAAGGATTTAGGTCCAATTCATCATTTCCTTGGTGTTGAGATTTTTTTCCACAGGAAACAAGATGTTCATGTCTCAAGCACATTATGGCCTTACCATCTTAGAAAGGGCATACATGGTAGACTGTAAACCAGTTGCAACACCACTTGAAGCAAATCCACAACCAGATTTAGTTGCACCCCTATTGGCTAATCCAACTGAATACAGACAACTCATTGGCTCATTACAATATCTGACATTCACTAGACCTGATTTGGCCTACAGTGTGAACTATACTTCTCAGTTCTTACATGCTCCCACAATAGCTCACCTAAAAATAGCTCACAGGATGCTCAGATATGTCAAAGGGACCATCTCACTTGCTTTTCAACTCACATCAGATTCTCCTCTTGCCCTATCTTCTTATTCTGATGCAGAGTGGGCAGGTTGTCCTACAACAAGACGTTCTACTGCAGGTTATTACACTTACCTTAGAACTAATCTCATCTCTTGGTGTGCCAAGAAACAACCAACCGTTTCTAGATCCAGTACAGAAGCTGAATATAGAGCTCTTGCACACACAGCAGCTGAGGTGACTTGGATCCAATATCTGTTTCAAGATCTTCATCTACCAAATATGTGTCCTCCTACTCTTTACTGTGACAATCTCAGTGCTCTACATATGACTATTAATCCAGTGTTTCATGCCGTTACTAAACACATTGAATTAGACTATCATTTTGTAAGAGAACAGGTAGCCCAAGGAAAACTTGTGACTAAGCATGTCCCAACATTTCTACAGGTGGCTGATCTTTTTACAAAACCAGTAACACGTTATTCCCTTCAACAATTCATCACCAAACTTTGTCTTTACCGCAAGACAAGTTTGAGGGAGGGTAATAACAACAAATAAATCAGCCACAGGAGTAATAAGGTGGAATTGGAGAAATTAGGAGTTTAAAGTATGCTGGATTGTGCAAAGTTACAAGTGATTCGAAGGCCTCTTGTTTTATTTCAAATATGGTAGTTTAATTATAAAGATTTGGTCAGTTATTGCTCCAATATAGCACATGTGGTGTTAGAAATAAATGAGGTCAAGTCTAAATAAAAGCTAGTCAATGTTCTATAAGCACATGTGCTATTTCTAAGGAATTGTAATTTTCTGTATTGACTCCAAGCAGATTTCTAGGAGCAATATCAGTCCATATTCTACTATTTAACACATTTCCTTGTAACCTTGAATATTACTGAGAGCTACATCAATAAAAACAAATCTTTTCCAATTTTTCTTACCCTGAACTCAAATGGCTGGTCCATCTCCGGGAATGCTATGCATATAGGATGTTGATCAAAATCCGGAGCTTCCATTTCTTTTAACGTTTTTGCAGGCTCTTGATTCACTGCCATCTCTTCACACTCAGTTTCAGATAAAACCTCTTCTTCGGTTGATGAATCTGCTATAACCGTATCTAGTGCAATATCAGGTGAAGACGTGGATGCCTCGAGTTGCCTCTTAGCCTTTTTTGCTTCCTTTGTCAGCTTTTTTGCTGTCTTCTCGATTTCTGGATCAAATATCAATTCACCTGTTCTGGAAGATCTAGGCTTGCACTGAAACGATTAGTGTGATAGAGTCCTAAAAAGAAATAATACAACAGCCGTTCCCCGGCAACGGCGTGAAAATTTGGTGTTTCGTTAAACCACCAAAAATAAACACCTCCATCATATATAACTAGTATAGTGGAAGCAGGGATCGAATCCTCAGGGAACGGAAGATTATTTCTTTCAGAACAAAAATATAAAAATCCAATTTGTGGTGAATTAACTAAACGTGCAATAACTAAAATAAACAATTCTAATAATCTAGAAACTGTGATATCAAGTAGTGACAAAAATCAATAATAGGAAGGCTCCAGCTGAAGTTGATTATTTCCACCTCGATTTCCTCGACTGCTCATTGACGCAAAAATACTCATTAATTATTAATTAACCAGTTACAGTTACCGACATGTGCCAAGCAACCAGCCTCTTCTAAATTGGATAATTAAGACACGGTCGTTAATTATATGCTAACCGAAAGACACTCCTAGACACGGTCATAAGAGTTTGGTTTTCCGGCAGCATTAATATTTAAGAGACCCAATTCTGAATATTAACACACACGTGGGTTAATTTTAATCCAGATTATTCACCTTCGTGGTAGCGGATTAACCAGCTACGAACAAGTACAATCATACCACTCGTCACCTTATTAAAACTAATAAGCAATTACGGACTTATCGTTTCAATTGACAATCGATTAACTAGTTATATCAATTACCCTGCAGAAATAATTAACCCAACAAATAATCGAAAAGAAATTATAGCAGAAGATGAACAAATACTAATAAATCAACGAGGAAGAAACACAATTTGATCTCACAGTCAATTGCATCGAGGTTTCAATAATTCTTCAACTGGAATAAAAGAAATTAAAAACTAACCATTGTTGTAGCAATCACAAAATAATTATAAAAATCTCCAATGATGTTTGCTCACAATGAATAGAAATAAAAATAGCAGAGCAGCTGCAGTCCCCTTTCTTTTTCTTGCTCAGTTCGTACCCTAGCTGTTATGTCTCAAAATTCTAATAAGCCTAAGAAATATAGTCCGGTTGTGATTCACGCCATTTGCTCACCAAAATGGGTCCCGTGTCCCATTTATTAATCAACCAATCAAAAATAAGATATATCAGTCAATAGAAAATAAGGTGTCTTCCACCAATCAGCAAGGACCTTCATTTAAACGTCTCTTGTGCTTTCAGATTCAAACTAGTGAAATGGTATGATCATACCATTTATAGGCTCTTCTTTTAACACTCCAAACTTATCAAAACGTGAAACATCTCTCTTCTGTTCTAGCGGTAACATCATCCTTCGGCTACTCCTCTCTTCACGCATTCCACGACACAAAACACTAATTTAAGTCATTATCATTGTCAATCCTACAAAACAACACCAAACACCCAGGAAAAGCGCATATCTCCCTAGAAATAACCTCGGAAAAGCAATAAAATATCGATCAAATATTTTCCTATCACTCGGGTATTTTTTTTTATACAATATAAGAATAGAAATACAAACATACTAAAGAAAGATATATCTTACAACCACGATAAAAGCTTACAACCGTACGATGTAATAAAAGTAAAGTTATCTTACAAGAGTTTCAAAGGAAAATACAACATGTCTTGAAAAAGAAAGTACAACATAGTTTAGTACAAAGTTTAACATCCAAAGAAAGTCAACATAGCATAAAAGCATAATCATATATCATCCTCGAAGTCCTCATTGAACGTTTGCTCAACCTGTTCATCTTCTCAACCCCAAACACAAACAAACATGTATTTGAGGTATGTACAAAAGTACTTAGCAAGAAACAGAAGCTAATGCATTAATTAAGTTTCATAAAGAAAGAATTTACATAATTATTAAGTTATCTTTATATGCCTGACTCCATTCTAGGGTTCACTTCATGCTCATCAACATGGCGTGACTAACTGTTTCTAACATAACTCAAGTTTGTTACACCGGCACTCAAGGGCACTACGCATGGTGCTACTCACCACGAAGTATCGTTTGCAACCTATTAGTGGATCACACCAATAGCCACGGATTAAGACCCGATAGTGTACGGATTAGCCATTCACTTTATAAACGGCTAAATGGCAGGGGGACTTCGCCGAACGTGTACACTATCGGGTCTTAACCCGTGGCTATCGGTGTGATCCACTGATAAGTTGCAAACGATACCTCGTGGTGGGTAGCACCATGCGTTGTGCCCTTGAGTGCCGATGTGACAAAGATAAGTTAAGTTAGAAACGTTTAGTCACGACATGTTGATGAGCATGAAGTGAACCCTAGAATTGAGTCGGCCTCATAAAGATAACTTAAGAATAATTAATGAACCTTTCAAAATATTTGATAAGACTTAATTTTACATTAGCTTCTTCTTCTTGATAAGTACTTTGTACTTACCTCAATTGCATATGTTTTTTTGTGTGCTTTTGGGGTGAGAAGACGAACATGTTGTCCTTGAGCTCGTTGAGGAGTTCGATGATGTTTTGATGACGTTGGTGCTGATGATGATTTCTTTTACTTTCTTTTAAAGGTTGTATTATAGTATGTTGTAGATTCTTAAATAGCATGTTGTACGTTTATTCCAAGTTTGAAAGACAATGGTTGTATCTTTCTTCTGTAACATCGTACGTTGTAAGCTATTCTTTTCTACCCTTAGTCGGTTTGTATTCTATTCTAGTGGTATTTATGATTTTACCCGAGCTTTTTGGGCTTCCGTTGCTTTAATTTTGATACGACGACGTAGAGGCTGGCGTATAATATTGGAGTTATTTAATGTTATACACGCCGATCGTTCTCTTCCGGATAAGGACTCGGTATCCGGGAGCAGGGCGTTACAGTTGGTATCAGAGAGAAGCGTTCCTTGCTTTTCTAGGCTTCCTTCCTTAAGATAAGATCTCTTTAAACCACTTAGAACCGTTCTGATCCTTTCCTAATCTTTCAGAATGACAGGAAACCCGTATAAATTTCCTTGCTAACCTAAGCTTCTGTTCCTAAGATAGGATATCTTAGATCCCTTAGAAATTTTTCCGACCTCCCTTAATCTGGGTAGTAAATCCTCGTAAAACTAAGAATCCTTTTACCGTGGTCAAGTTGCACTAGGACAAAGTGAAGAGTCTCATTTGGCGAAGGTTAGGTTGAGTTCTAAGCTCACATCTTTTATGTGATGCCCTCAAGTTTGTTCCTTCTCGGATCCTTAATAGAATCCTTATCTTCTTTCGACCTTTCAGACGTTTCTCTCTTTGCTATTTTCTTTGAGGATTTAAAGTTTCCTTATTGCGACATTTTGATCTAATCATTTCTCCTATTTTATAAATTGGTGTTATGCAAAACGAGTAAACGATTTTATTCATGTTTCTATAAGTCTTGTAATACCCGTTCTGGTGTTCTAAAAATTCTGTAAATTTTCAGTCACTTAGAAAATTGCCTTGTCTACAATTTCTCTTTTGGCATCAACTTAGTTTTCAGTATGGATTGTTCATAAATTGCTTAACAAGGAGGAGTACTCTGTTCAGAATATTCTGCAGCGGTACCCTTACTTATGAATCTGTTTTGAATGAGCTAAACCCCTTAAAATGACTTGAACTTTTGATATGTTGTAGAAAACTCTCTACCCTGAAAATTTTGTTTTGAAGTCAAGTGCAAATTCTTTCTGGTTTGAGTACAATCTGGCAAACGATGCAGATTATAAATTTATGAAATTTTTGACAGCTTGCAGCAGTCGACGAAAATAATTATTTTAACCAACTTATACTTTTCCAAGAATTCTGAATTTTGAGTAGCATATGTAAAACCTGCATACCTACAACTTTTATGTTTACATCATGTTCAAAATCAGTTTCGTTTGTCCTGTGCAAGTCAATCATTCCATGGTTGATGTATGCATCTAAACTTTTAAAACCATTTAAGTACTTGTTCATGAAAGTCTAGACAACATTCTTTCACCTTTGAAGTTTAGGTGTAGGGTTAGAGGTGTTGGGAAGGCTTTGTAGCATAAGACTTTTAACTTAGTTGTTATCCAAAATAAGAATTTTAGTAGGTAGGTATTAAGTGTTGTAGATTTAATACCTTTTCGTGATTTAGAAACAATTATATGGTGATTTTCCAATACCACGTTTTCTTTAACGAGGTGCTCTTTATAATCACTCGGTTTCATACTTGGCTACCTAAAATTTCAAATGTTTCCCCATTATTACTATTTGCAATCCATGTCCAAGCTAAATAATCCATTTGAAACTTTTGAACTCGTAAAAGTCCTTTCATTGCGTAAGTTTTGTTTTCCAAGTGTGCACATACTTTGATGTGTCTTATTTTTTTTTTTTATGAAGATGTTTTCATAGTGTCAAATGCTTGATTTAAGGAAACAAGTTTCTCATCCTTCGAACTATTTGAACTGGCAACTGCATATCCTTTCATTGCATCATGTTTAGCAAATTCGGGTCAATTTTTGCATCCTAGTGATTACCTTCAATGCATCCCCTACAAGATATTTTAGTGTAGAAAACTTTTTATTTAAAGACTCAAATCTTTTATTAGAATTTTATACCATTTCGAAAACCGGTTGAAAGATCAAACTTTCTCAAAACATTCATTTTAATTACATATCCTTTTGTCTTCCGGTAAGAATACATGAACAATCATTTATTACCTAAGTGTCATTTAATAACTCCAGACTACTTTTAGAAAATTATATATATACATATGTTCAAAAGTCCTATCGATAATTACTTTCAAAGTACTGCATCTTTTACTCCCTTACGATTTTTTTTTTTGAATAAGCGAGTAGTCGAACCTCTTTCACGTCTTATGCATGCCTGTTAAAGTTATGTTTTGATAAAGAATTTTAGCCTGAAACTTATTTGGTTGAGAGTATTCTTTGACCAATTTTTGCTACAAGTGTTAAGCTGTTTGTCTTATTTTAAATCTTTCTTTTTCAAATTGGAAGAAATGACTTTCTGATTTTCTTTTTAAACAACAAAGGGTTATCTTCATCCCTTTGAACATTTTCACCCTCGGTGTAAATATTTTGATAATTTCACAATATACCTTCTTGTGTTAGTCCTTGAACGACACGAAAACATGCATTATTTGAAACTCTTGTGTTTTTTTTGCTCAGTCGTCACTTATGATTTATTCACGAAGCACTTCTGTGATTTACCTTTATCATTGAAACTTTGGAGAAGATGTTCCCCATTTTCAAAAAAAAAAAGAAGTTATTTTATGCATACATGTTTGAACAAGATTTGAAACTTCTTCCCTTTCAGACCTTTTATGTTGAACTCTTTAATAGCGAAGTAAGAAAATTTATTCTTTTGCATTCAACCATACCAATTACTTCAAGTGAAAGGAAAATGTTTTCAAACTGGGCTGTTATGGCATGATCTTTTGGTTGCAACAAATGTCCCATCCAGAGAACTTTTGTTTTATTGATTTTATCACAAGTAGCCTCATATTGGTAAATTTTACGTGTCAGCCATTTGGGCTAACTATACAAATTTTGTACTATATGCATGAGAACCAAATTCAAACTGTCTTTCATTTTTGTGAATATGTCTCAAGATTTCCTAATGCTATCTTCCTTAGTAGTTTCAGTTCTCAAGAGATTTTTTTTCTTTCTATAACCATTCTTACCTTTCTTCTGAAATCAAGGAGAGGGTACGTTTAAACAATTGTTTCTTGAATATGTTTTGCTTAAATAAATTCTTTTACAACTCCAGTCTTCTTTTGGACTATAAAATTTTGGTTGTTGATAAACTCACTGTCAAGAGTTGTTTCTTGTCTATGGAAAAGCCTTATAAGTTTGGTAGAAGATGTTTATATGGTTTCCTTTTTGAAGACTAATAAAGATTGAAGTATGTCTATGGTTTGGGTGTGTTATAGATGGATTAGAGCTGGATTGATAACAAGACGGAGTTGAAGTTCCTCAAGTTAATAGCTAGTTTCTTGAAGGTAAGACGGATGTATAGGTCAAGCAACCCTTGTATAAGTATGGAAACAGCTGTAAGGGTGACAAAGTGGACGAATAACCTAGAAGAATACTACTTGTTAATTAGTGGATTGACTTATGACTTTCGGGACTAAGTGTTATAGGAGGAGTTTAAGGAGTTAGGTTAGTAGAGTTGAGTATAAGGTAGATGAAATGTGTGAATAAGCTAGTGTGGTACTTGGGTTTGAAGTACAATATCAGTTGCGCTGGACGTATTGAAGGCTTGATGTTGAAAATACTAAGGTCAAGTCAATCGGAGATAACGTTTGTTTTTTTTTTTTTTGAAAGTGAGTTAGAAGTAGGCTAGCTGGTATCTAAGATGAAAGTGGAGTTGGTTCTGGTAAGTTTCGAGGGCGAAACTTCTTTAAGGGGGGAAGAATGTAACATCCCGACTTTTCAGAAAAGGGCAAAAGAGTCTTTTAACAAAAATTCATATTTTTGCATTATTTTAATTAAAAGATTTGAAGTATTATATATATATATATATATATATATATATATATATATATATATATATATATATATATATATATATATATATATAAGGGATTTAATTTTGTTGGGAATTTTATTTGGGATTAATAAAGTTATTAGGAGTTAATGGGAGGTTTTATTTTTGGATTTAACTATCCCATTAACAAAGGGAGTTACCAAAACAGAAATAAGAATTTAGAACGTTTTCCTTCATCGTTGAAAGCAAAGGGTAAAGGGAGAAGAGACTTCTCCAAATTTCTTTCTCGATCCTTGACGGTTTTCAGAACGACGGATGGATTCGGAATCAGTGGATGAAGGTGATCGTTTTGGTACAAGAAAGTTGAAGCTTTGGAAAGGTAATAGAAAAGCTCTAGTTTAGAATCTTTAGTTTCTGAACCTTTCTTGTCATTTTAAGTTGTTCAATTCGTAGATTAGTTTGAGTAGAAACCTACGATCATAGTTAATTTAGAATTAATTGTTGATCGTCTAGGTTTTTGGTGGAAGTTTCAGAGTTGTTGCTGTTTGCTTGCTTTTTGCTTGCTTTTGCTTTGGATTTAAGATAAGAGGCTCTTCATATTGTTTAATTAAGATCTTATGTTGTTAAGGTTGTGTTTTGGGTATAAATTGTGGTGTTTTGATGTTGAAATCATGTTTAAATGTGGTCATGCTTTTGCTTAATGAGATGTGATGTTAAAGTAGAGATTTTCTTCTTGTTATGATGTCGGGATTGATGTTAAACATGTTTGGTTTGGGTTAGAAATCGAAAAGGGTGAAGAAAACGTGTTTAGAGAGTTTGTGCGTTTAGTGTGCGCGACATTGACTAGCCGTGCGCACATTTTTAAGGTGAATGTGTAGTTGAGGAGTGCGCGACATTCCCTAGAATGTGCACTCACTTGCGGTGGCTGAATGTAAACTTTTGCCCAATGTGCACACATTCCCTGGAATGTGCGCACATTACCCTGCTTTTGATAAATAGGTTGTTTTAAGGTATGGTATGAGTCTTAAATGTTGTTGCATGATTTAATAACATTAATTAAACATGAACAAGCCTCGATTAAGCTTCTGATGCGTTTAGTTCCGGCACCGAATGTACTCTTCAAGGGAGTTGAAGTTCGGGACCGTCGGAAGGGTTTTAATGGCTTGTGCTTTGATGAATTAGTATTCATCAATGTCTGTGTATGTGCTAGGCCTTGTCCATGTCTAGCGGTCAAGGAGAGAGTAATAGAGGTGAGGGAGATTAATTGAAAATACTTAGGTGCTAGTTAACAATTAATAATAAACGTACGTGTGTAGTTAAAAGACTAAACATCGTAACATTCTTGGTAAGGCACCTAGCTATATCGCGATGTGTGGGCGGTCAGATAAAGTGAATAACTCTGCTGGCCTATAAACGGCTAAATGGCAGGGGGACTTCGCCGAACGTGTACACTATCGGGTCTTAACCCGTGGCTATCGGTGTGATCCACTGATAGGTTGCAAACGATACCTCGTGGTGGGTAGCACCATGCGTTGTGCCCTTGAGTGCCGATGTGACAAAGATAAGTTAAGTCAGAAACGTTTAGTCACGACATGTTGATGAGCATGAAGTGAACCCTCGAATTGAGTCGGCCTCATAAAGATAACTTAATAATAATTAATGAACCTTTCAATTCGTGATAAGAATTAATTTTACATTAGCTTCTTCTTCTTGCTAAGTACTTTGTACTTACCTCAATTGCATATGTTGTTTTGTGTGCTTTTGGGGTGAGAAGACGAACCGGTTGTCCTTGAGCTCGTTGAGGAGTTTGATGATGTTTTGATGACGTTGTTGCTGATGATGATTTCATTTACTTTCTTTTAAAGGTTGTACTATAGTATGTTGTAGATTCTTAAATAGCATGTTGTACGTTTATTCCAAGTTTGAAAGACAATGGTTGTATCTTTCTTCTGTAACATCGTACGTTGTAAGCTTTTCTTTTCTACCCTTAGTCGGTTTGTATTCTATTCTAGTGGTATTTATGATTTTACCCGAGCCTTTTGGGCTTCCGTTGCTTTAATTTTGATACGACGACGTAGAGGCTGGCGTATAATATTGGAGTTATTTAATGTTATACGCGCCGAGCGTTCTCTTCCGGATAAGGGCTCGGTATCCGGGAGCGGGGCGTTACATTCGTGATTGTCGCTATGGTTCTTTTCTGACTTGAGTCGTTGGTTCTTATGGACTATGGATGACGATATTTGGGGTGTATGCTTTGTGTAGGCTTAAAAACATTTAGTTACAAGTGTATATGTTCTTATCAATAGATTTAAATTCAGAAGTTGTAAATGTATAAATACACTAAACCTGCAACATGTTAATATTGAATGAAATATATTATTTCCAGAATTCTCTATTTTAGTGGAATTCTTCTGCTGCTGCTAATTAGTAGCATGGTTTATTATATCGTCATTCTCTATGAATGTTATTCATTCGCCGCTAGAACTTGACCTAAGAATGATATTATTTTCAAACTCCCAATGCGAAGTCCGCAATTCATGTCCAAACCATGAATTTAATACAAAATTCTTCATTTTCCTCTATGGAATGGATTGGTTGAATCTTTAGAAGGAAAACTTAGTGTTGTATACAAATGGGCAAGAATGGAAGGGCTAACGTTGAGTTCGTATATATCGAAGGAAGAGAAGACTCAAAGCCAATAACCAGCAAAATAACTGGCTGTCATTTCAAGGAAACCTTGAAGTTGTAGTTCTTTGTGATGATAAGGCAGAGAAATTGAGGTAAAAAACTTCTTCTATAGCAACATGATAAGGTGTGCTTAAAAATAGGACCTAGTTTAGTGTAGTAGAGATAAACGTGCAAAGATGTTTAAAGCAAGCGGTAGCTAATACATCGAGAGCTTGGTACTTTTTAAAGCTCAAGATCATGCAAAACAAGACAAGCGTGCAAATGGTGTTGAAACATATAACAGATTGACAAAACAAGACTTATGTGTTTACAACATGTTGATAAAGCGATAGCTAAAACTTAGAACCCGGTTAAACAAGACTTATGTGTTTTCAAAAATGCTTTTTCGATTAATGATCAAGTTGCAAGGTGGAATAAGATATTACCTTCAACAGTGAATCTTTTTATGCGGAAAGCAAGCCTCAAAAGAATTCCCACAAACCGAACCTAATTTGTCGTGGAGTGGCAATTCATGATGCTTTTTGTCCATTATGTTATGAGTTTGAAGAATCGATTAATCATCTCTTATATGCTTGTGACGTGTCTTTGTTGATTTGGTCACATATTCTAAGTTGGTGTAAGATTTATGGGCTAGATGCTTACTCATTTTGTGATTTTTTTTCTTGTGTGACCTAGGAGTGTCTCTTCGAATTTGGCATATTATTTATGGTTAGCTATTGTTGGTGTCACGGCTTGGGTAATTTGGTTGCATAGGAACAAAGTCATTTTTCAGTTCCATGTTTTAAATCCGGAAATGATATTCAGAGATATTCAGAGGATTTCATTTTCTTGGTTATCAAATTTCAAGGGACTCAGGAAGATGGAGTGGAAAGAATGGAAGTCAAATCCGTTGTCGGCAGCAGCATAAAAGGTTGGCTTAGGTTGCTCTTTGTTAAAAGAAATGGTAGTGAAATTTGTTGATTTTGGGAGGTAACATGCACACTTCGGCAGGAAGTGCATTGTGTAGCTATGCTTTGGGTCACATTTAATTTTGGTAATTGGGAGATTGTATTTTTGCACCTTAGACAATTTTTGTAAACTTTTTAGCATCTTGCGGATTAATGAAAAATTTTGGCTGTTAAAAAAAAATACTTTGAACCCGGTACTTCTGCTAAAGATCGTGCAAATGGTGTGTTGGAGATATAGTACTTCTTTGCTTATTTTTACAAATTCAAATGAGGCAATTGCACATTAGGAAACATAAGGTTCTTAAGAAGAAATTAAATCTGCAGCATTTATATTCATAAAAAATGTACTACACACATGAGACGAAAAAATGAAGAAAACGAAAGTAAAATAGAAACATATTCGTTAGTCTGAGGCGTGTAGAACGCTATCTTTAAAACGTTATTTCCCCTATTAAATGCCCACGATTATGGCCATAAGACTCTTAAGATACATCAGTCTTTACCTTGTTCTGATTGTGGCACTTCAATGCAAACAAGCGGTCGAACTGATTCGGCCTTGCTATCACAGACTTATGAATGCAGAAACAAACTTGGGTATTTTCATTCAATGCGTTGGAATTATATAGGTAGAATAAAGATGGCTTCAAAATTTCGCAGAAGGGATGCTACCTTTCGGAATTTCGGTTAGATAGCCATTAAACTGTCAACCAATGCCTATTCGTACTGGTGTTTATAGAAAGATTCATGAACCTGCCTAGTGTTCAAACTGATGCATGATGATTTTTTTTCAGTTTTCTTCAAATTGAACTTGATTCGATTTAGAAAATCCAATGTTGAGTTAGCCCAAAAATAAAATAAAATCCAATGTTGAGCTAGTGCGAAAATAATATGTTGACCCAGCCCAGCCCAAAGCAGAAGCCACAAGCTACAAACCCCAAGCACGAGCCGGCTATACGGCGGCTGCGGCGCGCGCGTGTATGGGTTTTTGAACAAACACACATCTACGTCTTTCCTCATTCACAAAATTCTCTTGCCCCTTGGGGCTTGACCCTAAGTGCTACACTACTCCTTAAGTAGTGATTTTAGTTGAGTCTCTTTTCAAATGTGGGACAAATGAATACACATTATTCATTAATACTCCACACATTTACTCTACCTTTAGGCATTAATTTATCTTTCACCCGATGTAAGAATCTTCGGATTCAAAAACCTAACATCAACTATTGTCTTAGTAGTTTCCAAACTGTTTTTAGCTCCTGAAATTCATTCCGTAACTCATTCAAATCTGGGCCTGAAGTTGATTGTTTGCCACTTACACTTAAACCCATTTCGGAGCAAAAACACCATAAAGTTCCAACAATTCCCCACATGAATGAAAATTAATTCATATGCTATGCAGACTCTATAGAGATAACAAACAGAGCTCTATTGCATCGGCGATGTGCTTTGCTTCCTTGAACCTTCCCTAGTAGAATACCATCGGACATACTCGGCTAAGTGGTGAACTAGGTCTTGACTGCTCAGGCTTTGGTGCATGCCTAGACAATAATACCTACACAATATACCACATGGCTTTCTCGTAGCTCTCATGGTTGTGTCCATTTTGGCTCTGGATCACCTTGATTTTAGAAAGTGTGTTATCGAATTCAGCCCACAAATTCTCATAGACGCAGCTCCACTTCCACTTATATAGGTGACCGCCTATAAAGAGTACTCTGCAATAGCCCACTTGGCTTAACAAAGATATAGAAATTAGTAAAAACTTTATGCTTAACCTGAACCTTCAGCAGACAGCACTTTTGTTCTATCAGAATGGGTAAGTGCTAACTGTCCCTCATAACTTAGTTTTGAACCATGATCTTAAGATCTCCAGTTACTATGGTTGGGTTTCCATTAAAATGGAACATGCATAATAGGCTTCAATTCCATTCCGTTGCTCAAAACATTGATACCCGGTCTCTAGCTTAACCTTCTTTATAAGCGGATCCGCAAGATTCTCCTTCGACTTAATACAGTCGAGGAAATCAAACCTTTAGAGATCAATTCTTATATGGTATTGTGTCTACGATATATGAACTGTAACTTACAATTTTCCATATTACAGTTTGCTTGTTCAATCACTTACCGACTATTGCTTGCTAATAACAGTGATATATTTTGGGCCACACACAACATCTTTTCCATTATTTCTGAATCAATTCAACTTCATTTTCATTTCTTGCTTTCGTTACATCACTTTATTTAGGTAAATTTCATTCACCCTCACATTTCCAATAATTCAATGAAGTTTTAGTCAAGAAGATAATTATCCCCCACAAGTTTTGGGTAAACCTCAAGTTAATCATCATTTCGCAAAATTAATTGATAAGATAAGTGTAGTTCAACGATTTGATGAATGTTGTTTGTACCAAACAAAATTCATTAAACCTTGACTCACACTTTTCCACCATGGTCACCCTGAATTGATTAATTTACTTATTATTTCGATTTAAGTGCATCAACAAACGCATAAACAACTTCATATTTACATCTTGAAATACATCACAATACCGAAACAAAATCTATAATTAATATGAATGTAACAACAAAATATGTACATATATTCATAATAATAACATGACACCATAACAGGTACAAAAATTATGGTGTTTACTCAAGCACCTACATACAAATTTATACGGATATTACACACAATAATAATGTATAATTAAATTTTTTATTACAACCCATGAATTTAAATTCAAATTCATCAAAAGAAGTTCATTCATGAAGTTCTCGCAATCATTACATGGACAAATTCAATTCATCCATAGTCTCAGTGACAATTTCTTCCACGTTTGCTAGCTCAACCATTCGAGGTTTTTGGCATTCATTCCTACGGTGTCCTTTTTCCCGCAATTAAAGCATTTACCATTGAATTGCTTTGCCTCTTTATTGCCTTTAGAACATTCATCCTTGAACATCCTTTTATGGACTTTGCCACTTTTGCACCCGAATTGGACTCCACCATATGTGCCTTGGATTGTCCTATGTGTCCTCCTCTATCAAGTTGTTGGTTGTTCTCTTCAACACGCAACTTTACCACCAACTTGTTCATCGTTGTCTCCTTATTATTGTGCTTCAAATAATTCTTGAAATCTCTCCACGAAGAAGTTTCCCAATTATTGCAACAACTTTTAATGGTTCATTAATAACCAAACCTTTCTCGTGACATTCGAAGATAATAATATGCAATTCCTCCATTTGGCTGACAATGGTTTGGGATTCTTGTATTCCATAAACATGTCCACAGTGTACTTCCTTTTCCTTGCATCTTCTGTTTTAATTGTAATTCATCTCAAGTGCCTGCCACAAGTCATTAGCAGTCTTGTACATACACTAAATAGTATATAATGAATTTTCAAGACAATCCAAAATATGATTTTTGCATAAGAAATTAGAATGTTTCCATGCATATAATACTGTCAGAGAAGCCTTACGATTCTCTCCCTCTTGTATCTCAGGAGGGTTTTCATTCAGTCAACAAACCATATTCAAAGTTGTTACATAAAAAAAATTTTGATGCCACCATTTGAAGTTCTACATGTTCAACTTATCTGGCTTTTCATGATAGGATGAACTGCTTTCTTGCACCGATGCAACAACAGATTGCACAATTGTTGGTGTTAGAACGCCTGACAAAGAGGTTCCTTCCATTCCTATTATTTTCTAAAAACAGGAGATCAACAATCAAAGTTGCAAAACAGACTCTGTAATGCACACTTTTCTGATAATAGTATATCGCAATTTTAAGAAATCACGAACACTTTAAACAAACGAGATGAACATTTTTGTAATCTACAGCACCAAATAAACAATAATCATTCTACAAATTTTCAGAAACGAACGAGTAATTACAAAGTATTTTGGACTACAACACAATGTATGCAATTTTTCAGAAAGGTGTGACTATTTTTATATTGTTTAATGCAGAACACTTTCAAACCAAAATTCATATCGTTCTTACAAGTAAACTCTAAGCACACACGTACTTGTCGAATCATATTAACACAACAATCATGGTTAACATAATTTTTCAAAACGTATACAAGATAACACCTTGCAATTTCATATAAAAAATCATATTTTTTCACAATTTCATGTCGTAGTTTTTAATAGTCATTTCACATCTTCGAATTAATTCCAACACAATTTGAAAGATGTTTCCTATAGCACATATCATGTAACATAGTTTTACATAAAGTTCGCACATAAACATGTTGTTGTATCATGATAGTAAAATATTTGATGGCATTTCATGTGCTTATTTATATTTATTTTATCGGAGATTCTATTTTTGGTGTGTTTTGGATGAATTTCCGGTTTTAGGAGCTCGTGAGCTATAATGGAAATATTTGAGATTTTTTTTGAGATTTTTATAGAAAGCTCAAGGAGAAGAAACGATGAAGAATTTTGGGGTGTGATCGAACTGTTGCACTTATGTGTTACGAGCGCCATCACCGATCTCGAGCCAAATAACTATTATTAATAAAGTGGTTAAGACTTGATTATTATTAAGGATTATTATTAAATTTTAGGTTATTAGATTATTTTAATATAAAATGAAAAAGAAAAAATAATAATAATTGGGCTTGGCCCAAAATAGGACTAGAGTACTTTAATCCCGGTACGTGAATTTGCTGAAGGATGAACCTATCACGGCATTGAGGGTACGGACAGAAGGGACGAAGACGGCTGCAACCAATTCTATTTCCATCCTTTTTGTGCGAACAAAATAACCGAGCACTACATCATCTCTTTGATAATTTATTTTGTTATGTCTGCAATAATGATTAGTTTTTAATTGCATTAATTTCCACTTAAAGTGTTATTGAAATCTCGATTGATGCGAATGTGTGACCTAATCATTGATATCTTGATTTTTATTCGTTTTCCGAACATAAAATTGATGACTATATATTTGATTTAGTTGTTTCGCATGATAATTAATTCAATTAATTAGTTGATTGTCGATTAAAATGATAAATACGTCAACGCTTATTGCTTTTGATAGGTGGTAAGTGATATGATTTTGCGGTTCAGTAGTCCGTCAAATACTATCATGAAAATGAATAATCTCGGTTAAAATTAATCTGGTTGGATTAGTACCTTTAATTGGGTCTCTCAAATCTTAATTCTTCCGGGATTCCAAATTCTTATGATCGTGTCTAGGGGTATCTTCCAGTCAGAGAATAATTGACGATTGTGTCTTGATTATCGAATTTAGGAGAGATTGGTCACTTGGCGGTTGTCGGTGACTATAAACAGATTTATTTATAAATTAGTGAGTCATTCTTACGTCAATAATCAATCGAGTAAATCGAGGGGAAAATAACTACTTTAACTGTTATTGATTTTATCGTTATTTTCATATCGTTTTTTGTCTCGATTATTAGAACCCTTTATTTTAAGGGTAATGATAGAATTACTCCCTCAAATCTACATCATTTTTACTCCCAACATAATCTTGTGGTTGTGATTTTTTCAATTTTTTTGAATTTCTTTTACAAGTGAAAAACATGTGGTAAGATGACGATTGTGTAAAAATGGTGTAGACTTGAGGGAGTAGCTCTATCACTCCCCTTATTTTAATTATTGTAATAGTAGTCAATTCACAACCACTTGGATATCTTTATTATTATTCTGAAAGAAATAATCAATTGTTCCTTTAGGAATTGATCCTTACGTCCGGTATACTCGTTATACAGGTTGGAGGTGTTTATTTTTGGTTGTTTAAGGACATTCCATATCACATTAACACATGAATTTCCGTTCAACATAAATATTTTCTACTTCGAATTTTCCTAAAAATAATTCCTGATTATACTTAGAAACATCAAACCAATATATATTTGAATGCATTTCAGAATGCAAATTAAATGTATTATGTTTTAGAAACAAATTATACATCTACACATTCCATAAAAATGTTCACAGTTTTAATGAATAAAGTCTTAAAATTGTGGGAGATATAGTACTGGTTTGCTTATTCTTTCAAATTCACATGAGGAAATGTATATTAGAAAATATAAAGTTCTGAAGAAGAAATTAAATTTGCAGCATTTATATTCATAAAAAATATAATGCACACATGGAACGAAATAATGCGAAAAACGAAATGTACTTCTTTTTCTCTGCATCTTCTGTTTTGTAGTTCGTCTCAAGTGCCTGCCACAAATAATTAGCAGTTTTGTACACACAATAAACAGTATACAAGGACTTTTCAAGACAATTCAAAATATAGTTTTTGCACAAGAACTCATAATGTTTCCATGCATCTAATGTTGTCATAGAAGCCTTCCGATTCCTCCCTCTTTTATCCCATGAGGGTTTTTATTCGCCAACGAGCGGATACAAAATTGTTAAATAAAACAACATTTTTCCTTGCATCGATGCAACAACAAAGTTGTACAACCGTTGGTCTTAGAACGCTTGACAAAGAGGTTCCTTCCATTTATGTTATTTTCTACAAACGGAAGATCAACAATCAAAGTTGCAAAAGCAGTTACGTAATACACACTTTTCCGATAATAGTTTATCGCGATTTTGAAAAATGAAGAACACTTTAAACAAATGATATGAACAGTTCTATAATCTACAGCACCAAATAAACAATTTTCGTTCTTTATCTTTTCTATAACGAACATATAATTACTAAGTATTTAGACTACAACACAATGTAGGCAATTTTTTCACAAAGTTGTGACTATTTTTATATTGTTTAATGCACAACACTTTCCAACTGAAATTCATATCATTCTTACAAGTAAACTCTAAGAACATACTTGTAGAATCATATTAACACAAAAATCATGTTGTTTGAAAGGGTTTATCGTTAAAAAATACAATTAGAACATAGAAATATGCAAGGAGAGTTTGAATTTTTTTTCAGGTACAAATGATATGTCTTTATTCCACTGTGATTTAAATTCTCTCGCATTCAACTACCCAAACGAATATATCTTTTGATCTGATTGTCGAAAGATGGCTATTCTTTCATCACGTTTTTCCTTTTTTCATCCTCTTTATTTAGACATCTCATTTAATATTTTTTCTACGTTATTTTTGAGTTCATTTTTGTAAAAAAAAAAAAAGAACATATAAACAGTGAAATAATGAAACATTGGCTTTGAGGCCAGTTCTACTGCATCAAACAGTGGATTTGGGGTTATGAACAATGAATTTGTCATTATCACCCAATTTATATTTCCACTATCCAGATTCCTTTTTTTTTTTTCCTATTTTTTGTCCTTTTAAACCACTCTCCCTACAAGTAATTATAGTATCAATTTATGAGGTCTAACTGTTGAATCAATTCATAATATACATGACAAACTATATGGTAAGTTGTGACTCATTGATACAAGTGATTAAAGAAGAATAAATGATTGTTTGATCTCATGTTCGAGTTTTTATTTATTATAAGCAGATAAGAGAGCTCGAGATGTCCGTTAGTCATAATTAAAATGCAAATTGTATATGATTTCATTCCTTGCAGCGACTACTTTTGTTGCACATAAATTGAAACACTAGTGGCTGTGGTTGTGAAATCCATTCTCAAAGTAAAGCATTTATAACAATACCAGAAGGCAAGGTAGCTAGGTTTGTTCTCGGTTTTCCTTATCATAAGATTGACTTCATTTACTGCCCCTCCACATAAATATCTCCATTCATATGCTCGTTTTGTTTAGTCAATCTATTATATGTTTCAACACCATGTTGGAACTTTATGGTGTTTTAGCTTTGAAATGAGTTTAAATGTAAGTGGCGAACAGTCAACTTCAGGCCAGGATTTGAATGAGTTTCAGAATGTATTTCTGGGAGCTAAAAATTGTTTTGGAAACTACTAAAACAATAGTTGATGTTAGGTTTTTGAATCACTCGATTCCGATAGCGGGTGAATGAGAAATTAATACCTAAATGTTGAGTAAAATGTGTGGAGTATTAATGAATAATATGTATTCATTTGTCCCAAATTGGAAAAGAGACTCAAGTGAAATCACTACTTTTGCTTTGTGCTGGGCTGGATCAATATATTATTTTTAGGCCAACGCAACATTGGATTTTCTAAATTGAATCAAGTTTAGTTCAAATAAAACCGAACAGAAGCATGATGCATCAGTTCAAACATCAGACAGGTTCAAGAATCTTTCTCAGATATACGATTCGAAAAAGGCATCGGTTAACAGTTTAACTGCAATCTAACCAAAATTATGAAAGGTAGCATCCCTTCTGCGAAATTCTGAAGCCATCTTTATTCTACATACGGAACCTCTGCACAAGCTTTTTCCAGCATTCTTAAGTCTGAGATAACAATGTTGAATCAGTTCGACCGCTTGTTCGCATTGAAGTGCCGCAATCAAAACAAGGTAAAAAATGTTGTATCTTGGGAGACTTCTTGCCATAAACGTGGGCATTTAATCGGGGCGGTGAAGTCTTAATTAAGGACAACGTTCTATGCGCCTCTGTCGAACGAATAAGTTTCGTTGTACTTTCATTTTTTTGCATTTTTCCGTTCCATGTGTGCGGTATGTTTTACGATTATAAATGTTGTCGATTTAAGTTCTTCTTGTAACTTTATGTTTTCCTAATGTGCAATTGTCTCATGTGAATTTGAAAGAATAAGACAATCACTATATTTCCAATAATCTTAAGACTTTATTAGTTAGAACTATGAACATGTTTATGCAATGTGTAGATGTATAATTTGTTTCTAGAACATTATTTACACTTAGTTTGCATTCTAAAACACGTTCAAATATATCTTTTAGTTAGATGTTTCAAGTAAATCGAGAAATTATTTTAGGAAAAATTTAAAACAGAAAAAATTTATGTTGAACGGAAATTAATGTGATACAACAACATGTTTATGTGTGAACTTTCTGTAAAACTATTTTTCTTGATATGTGCTATCTGAAACATCTTCCAAATTGTGTTGTTATTAATTTTGAGATGTGAAATGACTATTAAAAACTCTGCAACATAAAATGGTGAAAAAAAAATGTTTTTATTTTAAACTAGAAATATGTAAACATGACAGTGGAATGTTGTTGGACTTATTTCTTTGTTTTGATGATGAGTGCCATACTAGCTGTTATAGTGCAAAGGCAAAAAGATGTCTAGATAAAATGTATAGGTTTATTAGAGTTTGATTCATAAATAGGTTGGATCAAACAAGCATCGTAAAGGTCAGTCGATTGTTTATCGCCAGATCGGTCAAATCGATGAGAGTAGATAGGTCGAGTGGTGATGCGGAACCCGCCAAGATCAAGATCAAAGGTGAGGTTCAAACTCGAGAAATGAAGGCTAAGGGATCAAACTTAGTATTTAAAGTCAAGGATATGGAATCGAATTTAGGCAAGTCTGTGATGACCTAAAGCGATTACATATTACCTTGTGTGTAGAAGGTCTAAGTTCCATAAGTTGGATGATGTTTGGAACTTAGTTATAATTAAAATGATGTAATCTAACTACACAAATAAAAGTTAGATAAAAGAAATCATTTGACCTTGGATTTTATACACAAAGCAAAGAAAGGTATTCAGCCAGATCGATTGATACTTCAAAGCAGATCGACAAACTGCCGATATATATCTCGATTTATTCAAGATTATTTTGGAAGATTACATGAATAAGGACAGCCAACTACCTCTGACTTATCAAGAAAATCAAAGGCTAAGATTAAAAAGACGTTGGGATGATCCTTATTTTTATCCATTGGATACAAGTCAAAGGGTGGGACAGATCGCCTTTGTCAAAAAGTAGTCCCGGCAAGTGTCGATCCTATGAATAGTGACGAGAATGCAAGTGTGCAGATGGGACAAATACAAGGAACGGTCACATTTGAATTTCAAATGCAAGTCACATGCATTCCTACCTATAAATAGAAGACTTTCAACTCAAGAAAAGATGATGAATTTTTGGGATAAACTTTAAGTAACAATACTGCTGAAGAACACCCTGCTGAACTTCATCGAGCTTAAGGTCTTTGCTCTAGTTATTTTCTTCAAGTGCATTACGTGTTCAAGCTACATCAAGCATACATACACACTGAAAGGCGCAGTCATTGATTATATCATCCTAATCAAAGCTGCTTTGAATTGAATCATTTATTTGATTCATTCTTTATTTTATAAAGAACTCTTCAAGACAGTGAAGCATCCGTGGAGTGTGAAAGATCTGTTGGTTTGTGGTGGAGGTGGTGAAGAGGCAATTCTACCCTTCAAGGACCAGTGGAAGACTCGGGAGCAACAATCCTACCATTCCCCTTGGCGATTTGTGAAGCCATAGTCATTGGTGAAGGACAAACAACTTAGGAATCTTTGTAATGACTACATCAAAGATCTCTAGTGAATTTCCTCCAACATCACAGGAGAAGAGTGGACGTCTGGATTACATCACCTGGAACCACTATAAAAATCGCCTACTTACTTACTTTCGCTTTTACTTTCTGCACTTGTTTTATTTCACTCATCAACTCTTTGAATCTAGCAAATCGAAATCACACACTGCACACTAATGAGTATCTAATACTTAGTATCATATTTAACAACAAGTAACAAGGCTTAATTTTGATATTTTCCATTTGCACAAATTCAAAAAATCGAATCATCAATAGACTATCTTTTTTTATCGACACTTATCGAAGTCTCGTGAGACTCTGAAGTATCGCAGATTACTTTGAAGTTGCAGAATTTGTTAACTCCAAAGTTTTAAGTGTTAAGTTTATTCACCCCCTCTAAACTTAACCAAAGCCTTTTTAAGGGACCAACAATTGGTATCGGAGCAGTGCTTCTGTTCTGAAGGAATCCTACTTGTTGTGCTTGTGAAAATTCTTTAAAACCTTCTTTCAAGTTACTGATTCTCAAGACTTGCATCATGGACAACACACAGTATGCTAGAACTATGTTGATGTGTTCTCTTGATAGATTTGATGAGTATAAACGTCGAATGCAGGCATATCTTGCTGCTACTCATGATGAGATGATGGATGTACTAATCGAAGGACTTTGGAGATTACAAAGGCGATAGCAGATTGGTGTGATACAACCGAGTACATTCCTAAACCAAAAAGAGAATGGAAGCGAGAAGGCAGAAAAGAGCAAACCTCAACAACATTGCTATTGATATCATTTACGTAACCTTGGATAGCAATATGTACATGAAGGTCAAAGATTGCAAGGCGCAAAGGAACTTTGGGACAAGATTCACTTGATCTGTGAAGGCACCGATGCAATAAAGAAGAACAAAATCGGCAGTAGCGTAAAGAGGTTCCAAAAGTTCAAAATATCGCCAAATGAAACCATTGAGCAAATGGAGTCCAGATTCAATGCAATCTGGATGAACTTACCCCTTTGAGTGTAAGTTATTCAAAAGAGGAAATAAACACCAAAATCTTGGAAGCTCTACACGCAAAAGATGTTTGGAAAATAAAGGTGATTTGCCATTGAAGAAATGAGGAAATTGCATGAAGAAGACACCTTCAAGTTGTTCTCGATCTTAAGGCATATGAATTTAGCAAGAAGTGGTGCTCAAATCGAAAAGGAAGAGCCAAAGACCATCTGCATTGGGCGCTTCACATCATCATGAAGAAACATCAGGAGGACAGGATGATATGCTAGATGAAATGCAAGAGCAAATTGCCCTCTTGAGCAAGAAAATCGAATGATGAAGACCTGGAAGGCCCCTACAAGAAATTTCACAAAGAGGCCCTCTTGAAAGAAGGAAAGAAGAACCAATGAAAGATAATGACTATCTATGCTTTCATTGCAAGAAACCGTGACACTTCAGACTGATTGTCCCGAGTTGAAACAAGGCAAGGAACTCGATTATCTTTGCTTCAATCTGTAAGAAGCCTGGACATTTTAGACTGATTGTCGGACTCATCAAGACCAAGAGTCAACAAAGAAGACATGGCAAGAAGGCTATGGTTCTTTGAAGATGAATCAGGATATGAAGTGGAATCAAAAGGAAATGAATCGGATGACACAAAGATCAGTTCTTGCCGATATGGAGGATTATGCTTTGATGGCCAATATGGATGAAAGCGAGGAGGTATACAACATCTTTGTATCTATAAACACTCTCGCTGGAAGTGATTGTGAATCAACCTGTGGTTCAAATCCTAGAAATTTCGACAACACATGAAGATAATACAATCTGGTTATGAGGTTGTGAAGGTTGAAAAAGAAGCTCTTGAATTGGAAGTTGGAAGATTGAAAGTTTGAATTAAGGGTTCTCAAAGGTAAAGAAAAGGATGTTGGATGTAATCAGTAGTAAGTCTGTTTGAACATCCAGTGATCTCTGAATCTACGAACTGCTCGATAAAACTTGTTTTATATTTATTTTACCGGAACACCCCAAGTATAAGGATCATAGTATAGGGTGTTACCGAGTCGTCCTAAGGGAATCGTACAATTATCGGATTAAAATATAGCTGTTATAAATAATGTCACAACTTAATTATTAACTAAAATTAAATTTTATACTAATTAAACTAGGGTTTATGCTAATTATGAACAGTAAAAACGACGATGAACAGTAACTTCGATGAATAGTAAATTTGCAGAAAATTAACAATTAACAACTAGAATTTAAAACAACTAACTTAGCAATCAACGATTTATACTAATGATTCGATTTATCAAGTAATTAAAACAACGGCAAGGCAACGGGGATCCACCGATCAACCAACCCAACCCCAACTAGACGGCAAGCTAAAGATATAATTTTTAGTAACGATCAATCACGAATTCGATTAAATTTCTAAGCGAATTCTAGGGTTTCGTTTTCTTTTTCAAGTAAAACAAAACGACATGCAAAACACGATCACGAGATTATTTCTAATACTTTACTCAAATAATTATAAACGATCTCTCGAATTATAATTAAGTGCATCAATTGAAAAGATCACAACTTTGAACAATATTTTCATGTAAATTCAAATCAAACGATAGTTTCATCGATCTCTCGATTCGAATAAAACATAAGCAATACAAAACAAATTCTAATTGACGAAAAACGATAACTTTACTCACTAAAAGTACGGCTAAAAATCTCTCTAGTTGGTGTTGATGTTGATCGGTTTCATCCGTTGTCCCACCGCGATGTGCTTAGCCAATAATCATGTTGTTAGCCATGATTATTGGGTTGAGAAATTCATCCCTAATTAGGCTTTGTGTAATTTGGAAAATAATTTGCGTCGCTGCTTTTTGCGTCTATGATGTGGCTGTATCAAAATTGTGTTCTTAGGGTTTGATTTGCTGCCGTTTAAATAGATATGAGAGGCGGCTGCTTTTTAATTTAAGTCGGCTGAATAATTCTTTTTTAGGAATGAAACTTCTAAAATTCATATCTTGAGTTGTAGACCTCCAAAAATTATGATCCGAATGTCATAATTAAGCTCTCGGAAAACTCTACAACTTTCATTAAGGACTCTTCTTCAGAAAACGCCTTTTGACTAGCCCGTCGTATTCCGAGTATATTTCGGGATTTTCCACTTACCCAAATTGATTAGCCACTTGATCACCATTTGAGTTGTAGAAGTCCGATTGACGTAATTCAAAGTGCGTTGGAAAGCTCTTTCAAAGATCTACAATTTTCATGAAGAAGTCCTCCCCTGAAAATGCCTCTAAGCTGGGTCAAATCTCAGTCGAAAATATGTAACGATTTAAGTACTTAGGAAAACTTGCTCCGTTGAACTCGTAAACTTGTGGCATCTTCTTCTAACCCTCTAAACACCTCTTTTAGACCGAAGATATGCATCTACAAGATATCCAAAATATTGCAAAGTGTAACAACATCCAAATAAACATAAAACCAACGATAAGAACACATAAATCAGCCACTTTTGCAATTTATTATCTTTAAAACTTATTTGCTCAGTTTATCCTTTTGGCGAGTGATTTTCTATAAAAATCACTAAAACACGGGAGATAATGTTACGAAACAACTCGATAAAAACCATAAAATTAGTCGTAAACAACTCCCCCACACTTAGACTTTTGCTCGTCCCGAGCAAAACAATCAAAACTAGCTCACTTTATATGCAATCCAAATAGATCCCTAACTCACGTAACAAAAGATACAACAACTATAGCAAGTGCTACCAACATAGAGATAGATTCGGTGTGTGTGTGACAAGCCCTTTTAAATCTTCACAATCGTCTCAAACAATACCCTTTCAAATAATTTAATGACTATCCTAGGTATAGACAGTAATTGTTCCACACAAAGTCTTCCCGTGCACTCAGTAGGATAATCCCTACAGCATATCATTCAGCTTATACTGGGTATAAGTTCAACGATAACAAAGTCTTTAATTTAATTTTTTTTCACTTTCTTTTGTTTCTTCTTTTTCTTTTGACGCACATCAAAATGAGCTCTTACCCGTCATGGTAGAATAGGATGTTTCGGGATAACACCCTACCTTACTCAAATCATAGGGTAGCTTTTCCTGACTGTCGTGAGCTTTTGGTCATCATAGTGGTGTAGGACATTTCGAGATAATGCCCTACCGCACTCCAATCATTAACCAGCTTTCGACACACCCATTTATTTATTATTAACTCAACTTTTTTCAAAAACATTAGTTACGTTTCACTTATCACATTCAAACCTTCAGATATTCACAGTGCATGTTCTGAACTTAGGTGTTACTTCACTGTTACTATTAAGAACAAATCTCTCTAAGATGAATCACTAAAATAATGAAAGGATATAGTTCAAAAGTTTTTCTTTGATATCAAAGGCTTTCGTGAGTGTGAAATGAATACTATCTCAAATCAAGAAAAGCATGCTATAATTATCTCTCAAAGTCACATAAAATCATTGTCGAAACTACAACTAGCAAGCCATTTGTTTCAATTACATGCTCAAGATTTACAATTATCCAAGTGTACTTTGAAATTTTTTAAAATTTCACCATTTAACAAAGATCACAAATATTTACTCATACTGTCGAAAATAAAGCATGAATTGCACCCCCCCACACTTAAATCACATTATGTCCTCAGAATGTGCAAATAAAAGAGAAGAATACTTAGCTGGTTCCAAAGATGGTTGTCGGCCAGTAGATTGGCAGTGGTCAGGCCGGAGCATGAATAAACCATTTGACTCAGATCGTCGAGCAGACAACATTGAAAGTAATAACTTGCGAACCTGCTCAAACGTATATGCAACACTCGACATAACAGATAATCTCGGGGTATACGGGGTATATGAGTAAACATGTAGACACATAAAACAACCACAAATAGGACAAGGATAACCAACACACAACTCACCAAAGTTTTATTCCTAATAACTGAAAAACTTAACTAAAAAGAAATACTTAAAAGACTAGGCTGCCTCCTAGTAGCGCTTCTTTTATGTCATTAGCTTGACAGAGTGAACCAAGTCAACCTGGATCAGGCCACTTGGGTTTGAGGCTAACCACTTCTCTGTCAGAATCAGAATGACTAGGACATAAATGGTTTTCGCCACAACAACAACAAGTCAAGTGCGCGATAAGATCATGAAATTTTTCTCTCCAGCATTTATTAATCGACTCTTTTCTTCTTGTTCTTGTTTCGCAGATCTGGTGAGGTATGCTAACATGAGCTCGGGAACATCGGCGTAAGTATCCGCAAGGTTAGGGGTAATAATGTCATCATCCACTCCGAAGAAGTCGGATGGAATCTCTTCACAAATAAACGACTCAACCGTTTCATTTCTCTTTTGAAAGTATAGTACTTTGTGCTTTTCCTTGGGTTGCCCAAAATACTTTTTGAGTCTGTGACCATTGACCTTAAACGGTTGATCGCCGTATTCTTTCAACGTAATGGCTCCACCAGGATGAACATCAAGAATCTCAAAGGGCCGGACCATCTAGATTTAAGCTTACCAAAGAAAAAGATGGAGTCTCGGTGTTATACAAACAAAGCCATGTCTCCCACTTTGAATTCCCGATCTTTAATCTTAGCATCGTGGAGCGCGCCGTTCTTTCCTTGCTGATTTTGGCGTTCTCGTAGGCCCCGAGTGCGAATTCATCGAGCTCGTGTAGTTGCAATAATCTTTCTCCCCCACAGAGTTGGCTATCGAAGTTTAAGAATTTAATAGCCCAAGAAGCCTGCGTGCTCTCACTCGACCTGGTAGATGGCAAGCCTTGCCATAAACTATTTGGAAGGGTGACGTACCCATAGGGGTCTTAAACGCGGTGCGATAAGCCCAAAGTGCGTCGTCCAACTTCAGACTCCAGTTGGATCTATTTGAATTCACCATTTTCTCCAAGGTCCGCTTAAGGCTCCGGTTGCTTACCTCGACTTGGCCACTGGTTTGGGGGTGGTATGGTGTACCAATTTTATGCTTGACACCATATCTCTCAAGAATTTTATCCAGTGGTGCATTATAGAAATGCGAACCTTCATCACTGATAAGGGCTCTAGGACAGCCAAATCTAGTAAAGATATTCTTTTGCAAGAATTTCTTTACAACTTTGTGATCATTGGTTTGGGTGGCTATGGCCTCTACCCACTTGGAAACGTAGTCTACACTGAGACGAGAATATATTTGTTCGAGCACGATGATGGGAACGGTCCCATAAAATCAATGCCCTGACATCAAAGACTTCACATTCCAAGATAGGCCTCAAAGGCATCTCCATCCTATTCCGAGTCTCCCTACTCTTTGGCATCCGTCACGACCCTTGCAAAGGCTTGGCATCTTTAAACAAAGTAGGCCAAGTAAAACCAGCTTGAAGGATTTTTGTGACTATCTTAGGTGCTCCGTAGTGTCCACCAAGCGGGACCACTATGACATTGCTCCAAGATATCCAATTGTTCATGCTCCGAACGCACCTTCTAAGCAACCCGTCCTTGCGGACTTTAAATGATATGGATCCTCCCATACGAGATATTTTAAGTCATTGAAAAATTTCTTCTTTTCACGACACGTCATCTCTTCTAAATGCCCACTTGCTAAGTAGTTGGCGTAATCGCATACCACGGCCTCTCGTCTCTAGCTTCATTAATTGCTCACCGGAAAGTCAATGCCTATCTCCTTAGGGACTTCGCCACCCTCATTAACTAGGCGAGATAAGTGGTCACTACAACATTATCACTACCCTTCTTGTCCTTAATTTCAAGGTCAAATTCCTGTAGTATCAGAATCCATCTGAGTAACCTTGGTTTAGCGTCTACTTTGCCCATAAGGTAGCGTAGTGCTGTGTGATCTGTCCACACCACCACCTTGGACCCTAAAAGATAACTTCTGAATTTGTCAATAGCAAAAACGACTGCCAAGAATTCCTTCTCGGTAGTGGCGTAATTGCATTGAGCTGGGTTCAAAGTGCGGCTAGCATAGTAAATCGGCCTGAACTTTTGTCAATTCTCGCCCCTAGAATCGCGCGCTGCGTAGTTAGAGGCATCGCACATTAATTCAAAAGGTTTAGTCGAAAAGTGCGATTAAAATGGGGGCACGGTAAGCTTATCCTTTAAGCTATTAAAAGCTTTCTTACACCCATCATCAAACAAGAACTCCACTTCCTCTTTAAGCAGGTTGGATAACGGCTTTGCTATCGTTGAAAAGTCTTTAATGAAACGTCGATAGAAGCCAACATGTCCCAGAAATCCTCGTACCTCCTTCACCTGCCTCTCGAGTACGACATTTTCTCAATGGCTTCTACTTTAGCCTTATCCACTGAATACCATCAATGGACACCTTGTGTCCCAAAACAATCCCCTTCTTCGACTAGAAAATGGCATTTCTCCCGATTAAGCACCAAATTTTTCTCACCACAACGTTGGAGTACCATATCTAGATTCTTTAAAATTTCATCAAAACTGTCGCCATAGACTGAGAAATCATCCATGAAGACCTCCATGCATTGCTCCACAAGTCCATCAAAAATGGCCAACATGCACCGTTGAAAAGTCGCGGGTGCATTGCATAAACCGAAAGGCATTCTGCGAAAAGCAAAAGTGCCAGATGGACACGTAAAAGTTGTCTTCTCTTGGTCATTAGGGTCGATGGCTATCCGGAAGTAACCAGAATATCCATCGAGGAAACAATAATACTTATGACCACTCGGTCTTTCTAGCGCTTGGTCAATGAAGGCGGGAAATGATCCTTAGCGGTGACTTCGTTTAATCGGCGATAATCAATGCAAACTCTATAGCGATCACAAGGCGTAAGGCAACTTCTCCCCTTTTTCGTTCTTTTTCCACCGTAATTCCCCCTTCTTTGGCACAACTTGAGTAGGGTGACCCACTCACTATCGGCTATGGCATAAATAATTCCCATGTCAAGCCATTTGATGATCTCCTTTTTGACAACCTCGCATGTGCGGATTTAGCCTCCTTTGAGGTTGTCTAACCTTCTTTTTGCTCCTTCCTCCGTTCGAATCTTATGCATGCACACGCCTGGTGATTCCTCCGATATCGCCCCCACCGCCATCCGAACGCGAGGATATGTTTCTCAAGCACTTTGATCAATTCTGCCTCTTGCTCCGGCTCGAGTGTAGATGAGATGATCAAGGGCAACTTATCACCGTTTTAAGAAGATGTATTTCAGGTGCTGCGGAAGTGGTTTTAACTCTAAGTCAGTAGGCGGTTGCTCGATGCTAGATTTTAAGGGACCACCTTTTTCCTTGTGAGCTTGGACCGGTTGACTGAAAAACACCTCGTCTTCCTGAGGTCTAACCCAGAAAGATATTGAACGATATCATCTAAAGTAATCTTCCTATCAGCTTCCGTCTTTTCTTTCTTATGCTTAACCATCTTCTTAAGTTCTTCTTCTTCAAGCTCTTCGCAAGTCGTTCCCAATCATCCAAATCCCAATGAGCGTTTCTCTCCGTAAATCTATTTCGTCCCAACTACCCATTAAAACTTCTTCTTACGCAAGGTTAAAGTCAATTTGGTTGAGCTCTTTCAAATAATCGCCATCCTGGAATGTCCTGATTTTCCGTTCACTCTTAGGCTCGGTGTGCACAAGTTGTTGAGTTATAACATCCAGTGGCTCCTATCTCCGTGAGTTCTTCATCGTGGTCAGTCCATCTCCATAGATTGCTTCAATGAATAAAACCTCCTGGGTTGGGGCTTCCGCAACTTTTTCCTTGCCGAGAGTAATGTAGTGTCCTCTATCCTCGAGTGATTTGGCGGTTGGAAGTCAATGGTGGAGGCGAAGTGTTTAAGAAAGGCCGCCCAGAATCGTGGGCATCTCCTTGTCGATCGGTAATCCAAAGATGACCCGGTCGATTGGAAAAACTAAATGTTTAACATGGATAAGGACGTTGTTAACACAACCGGTGCTAAACGACTAGTTCGGTCCACTAATCAAGAGAGGCGGGCGCTCCTTTAGCCTTTTGTCCAGCCCGAGACTCTTGCCGGCGTTCAATGGCATCACATTGACAGAGGCCCTGAATCGCATAAGACATTGTGGAACGTGTGGCCTTCAATCGCACAGAGATTGAAGGTCGTCCGGGTCACCTCGCTTAATTACAACGCTCTGTGAAACCGTTGAACACTCTTCTCTTAGCACTTCCTCTCGCCATTTCCTTTAGCTTCTTTTTACTTCCACAGGCATCCTTAAGATACTTACAACACTTAGGCATCTCGGTTAATACCTCAAAGCCAAGTGGCATAGTCACCATAGTATCTCTAAGCATCTTCCTCACTCCGTCATCTGTTTGTCAGAGTTTAGGATATTCTCTCTTTTCTTTGCTGGATAAGGAAGGGTTTTCGAATGATTAATCATAGGTTGACTTTTAATGGCTTCATCCTCCTTATCCTTCCATTTGACGAACTTCTCAGTTTTCTTTTTAGTCAAGTGTTCGGCTACCTGACTTCTCTTCTCAGCATCCTCATCACTATCCCCCGAAGAATCATCATCATCCAGCTCTTCCTCACTGTTGCTTACTTTGGCATTTATCTTCTGATTGCCCCCTCCTGAACTTATGGCGTCAGGAGGGGCTACTCGTTTCCCGACATCTTTTCGGGTCCAGCTGTCTTACCGCTTCTGAGGGTGACTGCATTCAACTCCTCCTCTCCATACTCCCACTGAGGTGTGATGGCAGTGCAAGCATTGATATCCGCCTTAGGTTTTTATCTCAGTATAACTAGGCGTCTTCTGGAGGTGCGCTCGCTTGTTGATCACCATCCGACCTATCTCTCTACATCGTTTTTGACCGGTGGCTAGTGTTTTCACCAATTCTACTAGCTCATCAAATTTCTTCGAGAGGACATAGGTGGGTGTTGATTTTCCGCATTGAGCCCGATTACCTTGGGGTTTTTGGTTGTTGGAGTTGAAGGAGGGATTGGAGTTGGATGCACCAGGTGGTGTATAATAACTATTTCACGGATTTCTGAATAGTTGCGGTTTTGATTGTAGCTCGATTGACCCGCATTTTGATTGGAGCCTCTGAAAGGTTGATTACGGTTCTCCATAGCATGCACTTCTTCATCCATCATATTTCCGGCTTGCATGCCCAAGTGATTTACATCTGGCGGCCCTTCTTGTCGCTTCATTTGTAGGTTAGCTAGTTGCTTGCTCATTAATTCCATTTGAGCAACTAGCATTTTTGTCTCCGAGTTACTTTGCGTGAGCCTCCTTTTTGCTTCCACTAACATGAGTCTTCCTTTGAGTAGACCACATGTTATTCTTAGCTATTGTTTACGCTACCCAGCAGCGAAGATCATCTCCTCCCCCTAAAAATGATCCATGAGCTGTGGAATCTAAGTAATCTCTATTGGGTTGAGTAACACCCTGATAGAATAATTCTAGAAGTTCATGTTGAGTGTATCCATGGTTAGGGCATTTCCTCATCAACAAATTCAACCTCTCCCAGGCCTTTCCCACACTCTCTCCTTCTAATTGCTCAAAAGTAGCTATATCTCGTTTAAGGCCCATTATCGTTCCAGGTGAAGCAATTTGAGAGCGAAGGCTCTTTTAACATCGGCCCAGGTATGAAGAGAGTGATGGGGCAAGGATTTATACCATCTATTTGCTTCACCTCTCAAGGCAAACGGAAAAAGTTTCAGTTTAACTATTTCTGAAGGAACGCCAGGGTAGTGACTCGCTTCACATATTTGCACAAAAGTGGATAAGAAGTCATGTGGGTCTTCGCAAAGCGGTGCCATGGAATGAACTATTTTGGACCGTCCCCACAACTCCATTCTTAAGATCAAAATGCATTCCTCCCATCTCGGAGGTCGAATTGGTCTATGCCTTCTAGGAAGTCTTGATTGAGATAAGGTGCATAAAGTGCAGGTTGCTACAACAATACTGCGGCCGCTGAGGTATTCTTTGTTGAACATTCTGATTTACTGGTGGAGGTGCAATAGCTTCCTGAGGTTGTTGTTGTTGTTGCATCTGCTGATTCATCCAGGCTTCTGCTTTATTCTTTGGTTACGCAACATTTGCATCGAAGCATGTTCAATCGAGGTGGATCCATCCGGGAGGATTTTGGTTATTATTCCTTGGTCCTCCTGTTCGTGATCACTAGAACCATGTTCGCTCATGTTGTCGTGGTTTGGGAAAAGTCTCTCTTGACAATGTCCCGTTCGAGTTCGGAGACGATTATAATAACGGTCCTTTCTTACTCCTGGTTTGCATAAACCAGGGGGGCAAACAGAAAAGTCAACACTGACGAAAGGTCAGGTTGACAAGGGATTTAACCTTGTAAACAAGGGTTGAGAAAAGAAAGGAAAAGAAAAGGATGGAATTAAATTAGTGAGAACAAGAAAGAGGAAACAGACGGGCGTCCAAAGCTTGACGGCGCGTGCACTGGAATGAGATCCGAACGAGCGTTTGGTACTCCAGACGCTCGTCTGGTGTGCTGGAACGTTTCAAGATAGGGATTAAGACCAGACGGGCGTCGGTATGGTTGGACGCCCGTTTGAAAGCTAAAACGAGGGTAGAACAGAGAAAACAGCAGGGATAACGAACAGAAGACACTAAATTAAATCCTAAAACTTAGTTATCGATCAGTTAGCTATAAAATAAAAATAAGATGAATAAAAAAAATAAAAAAAAATTAACTAACCCTAAATCTAAGGCTTTTATAACAAACTAAAACTAACAACTAAATAAAATTATGAAACAAAATTTATAAACTAAAAACTGAAGTAAAATAAAAAAATAAATAAAATAAAATAAAATAAAATAAAAATAAAAATAAAATGTACCTGCTAGCACTTGTACCCTGCAAAACAGAGTTAGTATCGACACAAAAACTATACTAACAAATAATCCGACAACCGTTACCGATTCCCCGGCAACGGCGCCAAAAACTTGTTCGATAAAACTTGTTTTATATTTATTTTACCGGAACACCCCAAGTATAAGGATCATAGTATAGGGTGTTACGAGTCGATCTAAAGGAATCGTACAATTATCGGATTAAAATATAAATTTGTTATAAATAATGTCACAACTTAATTATTAACTAAAATTAAATTTTATACTAATTAAACTAGGGTTTATGCTAATTATGAACAGTAAAAACGACGATGAACAGTAACTTCGATGAATAGTAAATTTGCAGAAAATTAACAATTAACAACTAGAATTTAAAACAACTAACTTAGCAATCAACGATTTATACTAATGATTCGATTTATCAAGTAATTAAAACAACGGCAAGGCAACGGGAATCCACCGATCAACCAACCCAACCCCAACTAGACGGCAAGCTAAAGATATAATTTTTAGTAACGATCAATCACGAATTCGATTAAATTTCTCTAAGCGAATTCTAGGGTTTCGTTTTCTTTTTCAAGTAAAACAAAACGACATGCAAAACACGATCACGAGATTATTTCTAATACTCTTACTCAAATAATTATAAACGATCTCTCGAATTATAATTAAGTGCATCAATTGAAAAGATCACAACTTTGAACAATATTTTCATGTAAATTCAAATCAAACGATAGTTTCATCGATCTCTCGATTCGAATAAAACATAAGCAATACAAAACAAATTCTAATTGACGAAAAACGATAACTTTACTCACTAAAAGTACGGCTAAAAATCTCTCTAGTTGGTGTTGATGTTGATCGGTTTCATCCGTTGTCCCACCGCGATGTGCTTAGCCAATAATCATGTTGTTAACCATGATTATTGGGTTGGAGAAATTCATCCCTAATTAGGCTTTGGTGCGGCTGGAAAATAATTGCGGCCGCTGCTTTTGCGTCTATGATGTGGCTGTATCAAAATTGTGTTCTTAGGGTTTGATTTGCTGCCGTTTAAATAGATATGAGAGGCGGCTGCTTTTAAATTTAAGTCGGCTGAATAATTCTTTTTTAGGAATGAAACTTCTAAAATTCATATCTTGAGTTGTAGACCTCCAAAAATTATGATCCGAATGTCATAATTAAGCTCTCGGAAAACTCTACAACTTTCATTAAGGACTCTTCTTCAGAAAACGCCTTTTTGACTAGCCCGTCGTATTCCGAGTATATTTCGGGATTTTCCACTTACCCAAATTGATTAGCCACTTGATCACCATTTGAGTTGTAGAAGTCCGATTGACGTAATTCAAAGTGCGTTGGAAAGCTCTTTCAAAGATCTACAATTTTCATGAAGAAGTCCTCCCCTGAAAATGCCTCTAAGCTGGGTCAAATCTCAGTCGAGAATATGTAACGATTTAAGTACTTCGGAAAACTTGCTCCGTTGAACTCGTAAACTTGTGGCATCTTCTTCTAACCCTCTAAACACCTCTTTTAGACCGAAGATATGCATCTACAAGATATCCAAAATATTGCAAAGTGTAACAACATCCAAATAAACATAAAACCAACGATAAGAACACATAAATCAGCCACTTTTGCAATTTATTATCTTTAAAACTCATTTGCTCAGTTTATCCTTTTGGCGAGTGATTTTCTATAAAAATCACTAAAACACAGGAGATAATGTTACGAAACAACTCGATAAAAACCATAAAATTAGTCGTAAACAAGAACCATCTTGTTCCACTACTGTATACAAACCAGGAAAGCCTTACGGAGATAGAACTGGGCTTGGATTTGGAACTCAACAATCTAACAAGAGTGGATCCAGTAAGGTCACTGAACCTAGCACCAAAATTGGTCCTAAGTTTGTACCGCACTAGATCCAACTCCGATAAGGTTCTTTGAAGCAATAAAACCCAATGAGAATGCTTCAGGAAGCAAAATCAAGTCTAAAGTCAACGACTCTAGTAAAAAGAATAAATCCAAAAATAGGGTGATGTGCCTTCTAAGCTCTGCCGATAGCAGACCTACTACTAAGTCTCATTGGACCACGAGAAGGAAAGAAGCAGAAATATTCCAAGGATAAGAATCCTAAATCCAAAAATGTTGATCATTCAAGGGATACTTATCTCGTGGGAAAGGTAGACTGTTCCTGCGATAATGATTGGAATATTCTGCATCTAATGCTAGAAACAATAAGTATAACCATACTACTAGGGTAAAACCTATGCAATGGAATCAACAAAAGGGCTCGTGAGAGGACCTTTACAAGACCTCAGCAGAGACCTCAATGAGACTCCTTATTATAGAAAGTACATTCATAATGACACGACACACCTATGGTTATGCAAATGTTTCTAACAACAAGAATCATTTCAAACAGCATTATGTACCAAAAGGCCAGAAAACATATGTGGTTCCTACACAACCTACTGTTAGAACCTATGGATGTGTGGAATACATGTATGAACCAAAGTATGAACCAAAGTATGACACATTTAGGAGAAGACCTTATGGAAACATACCAAGGGTCATGCTTACCACTGACAATTATGGACCCAAACAGGTTTGGGTACCTAAAATGCATTAACCTTGTTTTGTAGGGTGTCTGGTACTTTGACAGTGGATGTTCCAGACACATGACAAAGAATAAGCACTGTTTATCAAATTTTGTGGCAAAAGATGGTCCAAGGGTGAATTTTGGCAACAAAAATACACCTGGATATACAAGAGGATATGGCACACTTATCAGAAATGGACTTACAATCAAGAATGTTGCATATGTGGAAGGACTAGATTACAACTTGCTGAGCTCTGGACAATTCTGTGATATGGGATACAAGGTCACTTTTGACAAAGACAACTGCATTGTCATTAGTGAAAGAGGTGATCAAGTTGTACTTGCTGGTAGAAGGCAACAGAACATGTATGTTGTGGATTGGTCTACTGCAGTTCCAGAAACCTGCCTGATTGTGCATACCAAATCTGAACTCAATTGGTTATGGCACAAGAAGTTAAATCACTTAAACTTTGATGATATTAATCAGTTGGTAAAGAAGAAACTGGTGGTTGGTTTACCTGAGATCACATTCAAGAAGGATGCTATATGTGATGCTTGTCGGCCAAGGTAAACAGATAAAGTCAAGTTTCAAATCAAAGACTAAACAATCAACTAATAGAGTGTGGAGGTGATGCACATGGATCTTTTGGACCAATAACTCCAACAAGAGTAACAGGAAAGAAGTATACCCTAGTGGTTGTGGATGATTACTCTAGATACACTTGGGTGATATTCATGAACAAGAAAAGTGAGACACTCCAAAGCATGCCTAATCTTTTGAAGAGATTACAAAATGAGAAAAGTTTAACAGTCATAAAGATAAGATCAGATCAGGGTACTGAATTTCTCAACAAAGTTATAAGAGAATATTGTGAACAAAATGGTGCACTTCATCAACTTCTCTTTGGTACACCTCAACAAAATGGGGTTCTTTGAAAGAAGAAACAGAACCTTAAAGGAAGCGGGAAGAACAATGATTTGTGAGGCATTGCTACTGAAAGATATAAATTCAAGCAATAAATACAACATGCTATACACAAAGCAGAACATCGAGAAAAGAAGCAAAGCGTGAAGACACCTTATGAGATGCGGAATGGAAGGATACCTAACATATCCTATTTTCATCCATTTGGAAGCAAATGTTTTATTCTTAATCATAAAGTTCATTTGAAAACATTCCAACCAAAATCGGATGAAGGAATTTTCTTAGGATATTCTTGATCACAGAGCTTTGAGTCTTGAACAAAAGAACACTGAAACATGAAGAAACAATCCATGTTGTGTTTGATGAACCTAAGTTCTTGGTATGGAAGATAAAGATTGTGAACTCTTGAGAATCAACAAGTCACGACAGATTGTGTTGAAGTTTTGGAAAGATTCAATGACTTGAAAGTTTCGACATCGCCTCTGCTTTGAGCACCCCGCTAATAATGTTCTTGATGCAACAATCAAGCGGTTCAAGGATCTCTCGACCCCTGTAGAAGAAACTACACATGAGACCCTATCAAGATGATGTTCACGAAAATCAAAATAACCAAAATCCACAATGGTTAAGGAATCACCCTTTGAACAAGTTATTGGCAATGTACAGACAGGTGTGAGGACTAGAAGACAAGCTGGAAGCTATGTTTACTTGTTTTCTGTCTCAAATGGAACCTAAAGTTGTTGAAGAAGCAATTTGAGATCCAGTTGGATAATTGCTATGCAAGAAGAATTGAATGAATTTGAAAGAAATCAAGTTTGGACACTAGTTGATAGGCCAAATCATGCAAATATCATTGGTACTAAGTGGGTATCTGAGAAATAAACTTGATGAATCTGGTACCATTGTGAGGAATAAGGCCGGACTAGTTGCAAAAGGCTATTCTCAAGTGAAGGAATAGATTTTGATGAAACTTATGCACTGTTGCAAGATTGGAAGCTATCGATTATTCTTGGCACATCTTTGCATATAAGAACTTCAAAGTATATCAAATGGATGTCAAAAGTGCATTCTTGAATGGCATTCTAGAGGAGGAAGTGTATGTTCAAAGAACCTCCTGGATTTGAAGTTAAAGATCAAGAAGATAAAGTGTATAGACTCAACAAAGCACTTTATGGACTAAAACAAGCACCAATAGCATGGTATGAGACTCTATCTCAATTCTTGGTGGACAATGGTTTTACAAAAGGACCATTGACAAGACACTTTTTCCGAGTGAAGGGGGGACAAGACTGCTAGTACAAATTTATGTGGATGACATAATTTTTGGTTCTGAAAATGATTTACTTTGTGAAAAGTTTGCAAATCTAATGAAGAGTAAATTCCAAATGAGTATGATGGGAGAAATGAACTACTTTTTGGGATTGCAAGTTAAACAAATGAAAGATGGAATCTTCATTCATCAAACCAAATATACCAAGGAGTTGCTGAAGTAGTTTGGTATGGAAAGCAGCACTAAGAGTTCAACTCCTATGAGTACAAATATTAGGTTGGATGAAGATAAAGAAGGCAAAGATGTTGATCAGACCTTATACAGAAGGATGATAGGCGATCTCATTGTACCTCACTTGCTGCCAGCAGACCTGATATATCCTTTGCTGTAGGTGTTTGTGCAAGATTTCAATCCAAACCTAAAGAAAGTCATTTAGGTGCAGTTAAGAGAGTTCTCAAGTACATTAAAGAGACTTTGGGAGTAGGGATATGGTATTCTAAGGAAGGAAGCTTCAAAGTAATATCCTACTCAGATTCGATTTTCTTTGGATGCAAGATTGACAGAAAAAGCACCAGAGAACCTTGTCGCTTAATGGGAAATAGACTGGTCTCTGGTTTAGCAAGAAAAGCAATTCTATTTCAACTTCCATCTTGAAAATTTGAATACATAGTCTTTGGAAGTTGTTGTGCACAAGTACTATGGCTAAGACAACAATTAAGGGATTATGGAATTGAAGAAAAGGAAATTCCAATTATGTGTGATAACACAAGTGCAATTGCAATCTGAGAAAATCTGTTTTGCACTCAAGAACCAAACACATTGATGTGAGGCATCATTTTATATGAGATCATGTTGAAAAGAAAGATGTGGTGGTTCTATACATCCCTACTGAAGATCAACTTGCTGATATTTTCACTAAACCACTTGACAGTGAAAGATTTGCCAAGTTAAGGACTGAGCTTGGTATTATAAAGGTTGACTGATATTCAGCAATGTACTGGAATTCACCAAGGGGATTAGTCTTTGCTATGTTGGGTGAGCTCACTTAGCAGATTAGTCATTGGTATCAACAATTCCATGTACTTATGTTTGGACAATTGAGCAAATGAGGTTGCCAAGGGGATTGGTCTTTGTCATGATTGGGTGAGCTCACTTGACAGATCAGTCATTGGTATTAAACTTCATCTTGTATTATCAATTGAACAAAACAAGAAGAAAACAAGGATCAGCAGAGTACTATTATCAGCAGGCTGCTGAAGCCTACTTATCAGCAGACTGCTGAGGGCACCCTGCTGAGGTTTACCCTGCTTGATGGAACGTTACTCAGTCAAAGTTATTAAAGTCAAGAAGCATATTGGCGGGATATTTATCCTATCTTTTATTACCATAGTTAAACCATCCAACGGTTACAAACGTTATGGAGGAGTAATGGGCCACGTGTCAACACAGCATTTAATCAGATTTAATCGTGGTTACCTCAATGTACGTGCAATGACAGTTTCAACTACCCACTGTCTCTATAATCAGACTGTTATACAGCAGAATCTCTACTTGCAATTTCTACTTTTTCTCTGCAAATCCTACTTGTGTGAACACAGATTTGAGAGCAATTCTTCTTCATCTTTTTCTTATTTCAATGGCGGAAAGAGTTGAAGTTCAAATCGAATCAAGCCAAAGTGTAAGAGGCTATGTTGTTGATGCAAACAGAACCGAACTGGCCATTAATATAGGTCGAAGAATAAGAAGGTTTGCAGGCCTGGAGAACAAACTCAACATCAGATTAGAAACGATATCATACACCAATGTTATTGATTTCTGGAAGAATATTGTTATAGAAGAAGGAACTGAAGTATTCAAAACCACTGTGAATGGTGAGGAACTTGTAATCTCCTCCAATCTGCTGAGAGAAGTGTTTGGTTTTGAAGAAGTTGTTGATGGTTCAGTCAATCCTGAAGCTATGGGATTGGACAAGATGGCTTTTGTAGATCAGATCAAGACAGATGCAACTATCAAATCAGTACCAGGCATCAACTGCAAAAACATTGGTAATGAATACAGTCTGCTGAGCAAGCTCATTGCAAAGAACATACTTGGGCTAGTTGGCAGTATGGATACTCTATCAGGACCCAAGATAGAGCTGATGATTATCATTTGCAGAAGCATGAAATTTGATTGGGGAGGTTATTTCATTCATTATATGAAGAAAGTAGCCAAGGAGGACAAATTAAAGAAAAGGAAATCAAAGGCCTTACCCCTAGGTTTGATGGTTCAGACTCTCTTTGAATCATCCGGAGGTTCTGACCTTGAACCGATTGACATAAATCACCGAGATACAAGAAGGAGATTGATCATGTGATTCTGGACTAGATGATGATAAAGAGGTTCTTTGGAGAGCCTGGCTGGTGATAATGATGATGGAGATGATGGTGATCTTTGGTGGTGAGCGAGTTCGACAAACTAAGAAGATATCTATCAAACTCTTTGCACCAAAGAAAGCTCTTTGGGAAAAGAAAATTTGGAGCTACAACGAAGATAACTGAAGTGATAAAGCCTTCAAAGAAAACAAGGAAGGAAACAGCACAGACTGCTGAGTCTGCTGAGGGTCAAGTGGAGGTTACTGACCCTGCTGTGGCTCCAAGAAAAACTCTTGGTGAAATTCTGAGGGAACAACAGAAGGAAGCCAGTAGAAAGAGGAAGTCTACTGTAATTGAGAAAGATGATGATGAACCCCTCTCCAAAAGAATGAAGGAGATTGTCAAAAAGAAGAAGTATGGCAAAGGAAAAGAAATGAGAATCTTGGAAAAACAAATAGTCCAAGAAGAGGCGTCAGTAGAAGAAGAAGAGGCTGTTGAGGCTGAGCCCTTAACTATTATTCCACCAGTTGTAATCAGTGATTCCTCACCTGATGAGGTTATTAAGTCTCTCGGAAGTGAACAAAGTTGTTGTTGAGCAATCTGTTGAAGAATCCACAATGATCTCATTGCACCGAGAACTCTTTGTAGAAGATGTTATTGGTGAATCTACTGAAACTGCATAGGTTGTTGTTGAGCAATCTGCTGAAGAACCACAGCAATCTACTGAACCTGCTGTGGTAGTTGAAGAGGTGATTGAAGATTTGGTTGAAGACCCTGCAAGTTTGGCAAGAATTCAGGGGGAAGAGCAGTCTGCTGCTAACCCTGCTGATGAGCATGTAAGTCGTGGGGAACCAAGTGTGATCTGAGATGGAAGTAGTAGGTACAAATGTACAATCACACAGAACTCGCCGACTTTCAAACATCTGTAGAAGAGACCATGAATCGCTTGTTGGAACCTTTGGAGGTCAACAAGCTCATCAAGCTCGCCTCAGGAGATCTTTCATGCCCTTTGAGAGGCATGTGAAAGAGAGGAAGAAAACTGAAGATTATGTGGATCCCAAACTTCAGCAAATTGCTGATTATTTTCAATGGAAGCTTGGTTTCTACAAGAAACAAAAGCCAGCTGCTGAATCTATGACTGATTTTGAGGAATGGACTTTCAACAAGTTGGGAGTGGAGAACTTGCTGGATTTGGTTGATACCTCCCTGCTACAATCCAGACTGATGGATCTATTTGATGAGCAACAGAAGGAGGAGGGTATTAAGTTCAGAGATCCAAGAGATGGAGATGATGATTCTTCCTCATCATCTGACTCCAGAGGAGATTTCCCCTCCGGACCAGGAGGAAGCAGTGGGAGTCTGCATTGATAAATGAACCTACGCTGTGATCCACTCGATATTGGTAAGTCTGCTGAGGGTCAGCAGACTGGAGAAATGGATGAGGATCTACATGATCTCACCTTGGATGATCTTGAAGCACTAATCAATGAAGGAATAACTTTGAGTGCTAGTAGGATAGTTGATGAATCTGCTACATTTCATGTTGTAGAGCCTGCTGGACAACCTGAAGATAAACAGATTGTTGATTTGGACCAAGAAAAGGCCACTGACTTTAGTGAACCAAGTGCTAGTTCTGAGGAATCCATTGAATATCAAAGTGGATTTGACTTTGAAGGGATTCTCACCAAAACTGCCATAACTCTAACCAAGATTGGTCATGCTGAAGGTTTTCAAGTGGATAATGAGGCTATATTCAACCCACAGAGAACTGAAGAGGAGGTGCAGTTCTTTGGGATACAAACAAAGACTTTGCACAAAGGTTGGAGCAGGAGAGTGCAGTCTTTGAGTCTCAAACAACACTGGACACGAGGTTGGAACAAACTTTGGGTTTGGAGGAAACCCTGTTTTTGTTGAGGCTGCTTTGTAGTGGAGCATCTTTGGAGCCAAGACCATCAGTAGGGAAGGATAGTCGACAAAGTTGCTTTGTTGTTGATCAAGAAGAACAAGCTGCTTTGGACTATGACTACAAAGATGATGAAGAATTTCAAATTTTTGGAGAAGAAGAAGTTCTTGAGGAACCCGCACAAGATCCGGTTATGGAAGACATTCTTGGTGCAATGGTTGAGGAAGGACCTCCCTGCTTTGGGAGAGATATGAGTAAAGCAATGGTCATCACAGACAACAGCACAATATAGAGTTGAGGAGCTCTTTGATGGACTCTTGATAGTAGAATGACTAGTGGAGTGCCAATTGAAGTTGTCAATGAGTTAAGAAGCTGTAAGAAATGACATGCAATGATTAAGAACTCAATTGGACAGAGGCAAACAGATTTGAAGAAGCGATGAAGATGGTAAATGATAATGCAGACAATCCACAAATACTGCTTGCTTCAAACTTTGCATCTACTCAAAATGCTATGAACGATTTGATACTAGATGTCAAGGGTATCAAAGTTGGAAATAAAGCCAAAGACAAGTTTCTAAAAGACCAACTTATTTCTATACATGAGAAACTTGACAAGCTTGCTGAAGCTCCTAAATCTGCTGAGCCTCATTGTTCTTTGCACAACCACCGCTATGCTCGATCCTAAACTTACTGAAATGATCAACATTTGGAGGAGACATTGCAATCCAGGATTACTTCTCTTGATACTAGAAGCTGGAACCATGGAAGGTCGGATGCATAGAGTGATAGTGTCACAGGAAGCAATTCATGGCCTTATATCCCGTTTTGTTGATGATGTCACTAAGGGGAAGAGGGCAAATCAATTGCGAGAAAGGAGGGCTGCAAGACTCTTTGCGAGAAGAGATGGACAGATGATACAAATGCCTTGAGCAACTTTGCACTGGCGAGTCCAACTCACTCGATGATCTACTTAAGCAAGATAAGAAAGAGTATTACAACAGGAGGAGACCTTATCATGACATGGGATTTCATGAAGGTCTTAACTCTTTCTTGAGTTTAAAATTTTGGGAAGCAAGAGTCAGAGCTTTAAGGTCAAGTAGAAGAAGTAGCAGAGGTGAAAAGGTGCTACCTATTACAAAGGCAAAGGACTCACTGGATGAATTCAAGGAGTCAGATATGAGGTTTGGATTGAGTGAATGACATCAATCTTGTCGCTCAAGCATGGAACCAGTGGAAACAAGTCAATCCTTATATTGATTTTACACTAATTGAGAATGAATGGATGAATCAAATGATAGAAGAGATCAGAGCCTATCAAGAGCAAGCTGAGAAAGCTAGAAGAGAAAGAGAGAAGAGACAATAGATCAGCATTCTTATTATTCTTTATCCTTGCTGCATCTAGTTTGTAATAACTGAACAATGATTATAATGAGAATTGACTGAATTTGTCCTGTTTTTGTGTTTTATCTTTTTGCTTTGCTGATTAGGTGAGGGTAGTGGCATCATCACCAAAAAGGGGGAAATTGTTGGACTTATTTCTTTGTTTTGATGATGAGTGCCATACTAGCTATTATAGTGCAAAGGCAAAAGATGTCTAGATAAAATGTATAGGTTTATTAGAGTTTGATTCATAAATAGGTTTGATCAAACAAGCCTTTGTAAAAGGTCTGGCGATTGTTTATCGCCAGATTGGTCTAGGTCGAGAGTAGATAGGTCGATGGACTGGTCCGGAACTCGCCAAGATCAAGATCAAGGTGAGGGTTCAAACTCGATAAATGAAGGCTAAGGGATCAAACTTAGTATTTAAAGTCAAGGATATGGAATCGAATTTAGGCAAGTCTGTGATGACCTAAAAGCGATTACATATTACCTTGTGTAGAAGGTCTAAGTTCCATAAGTTGGATGATGTTTGGAACTTAGTTATAATTAAAATGATGTAATCTAACTACACAAATAAAAGTTAGATAAAAGAAATCAGCTGCACTGGATTTTATACACAAAGAAGACAGTCGTTTCAAATAGATCGATTGATACTTGATAGATCGACAAGCCTGCTGATATATATCTCGATTTATTCAAGATTATTTTGGAAGATTACATGAATAAGGACAGCCAACTACCTCTGACTTATCAAGAAAATCAAAGGCTAAGATTAAAAAGACGTTGGGATGATCCTTATTTTTATCCATTGGATACAAGTTAAAGGGGTGGACAGATTAGATTGTCAAAAAGTAGTGGCGATGTCGATCACCCCATGAATAGTGATGAGAATGCGATGCTGAGATGGGACAAATACAAAGGCGGTCACATTTGAATTTCAAATGCAAGTCACATGCATTCCTACCTATAAATAGAAGACTTTCAACTCAAGAAAAGATGATGAATTTTGGGATAAACTTTAAGTAACAATCTTGAAGTGAAGAACACCTGTTGAACTTATCGAGCTTAAGGTCTTTGGTGCAGTTATTTTCTTCAAGTGCATTACGTGTTCAAGCTACATCAAGCATACACACTTGAAGGCGCAAGTCATTGATTATATCATCCTAATCAATTTGCTTTTGAATGAATCATTTATTTGATTCATTCATTATTTTATAAAGAACCTCTTGAAGACAAGTGAAGCATCCGTTGGAGTGTGGAAGGCTGTTGGTTTGTGGTGGGAGGTGGTGAAGAGGCAATTCTACCCTTCAAGGACCAGTGGAAGACTCGGGAGCAAACAATCCTACTGTTCCGGATTTTCGGTTTGTGAAGCCATAGTCATTGGTGAAGGACAAACAACTTAGGAATCTTTGTACAACTACATCAAAGATCTCAGTGAATTTCCTCCAACATCACAGGAGAAGAGTGGGCGACAGGATTACATCACCTGGAACCACTATAAAAATCGCTACTTACTTTCTACGCTTTCTTTCTGCACTTGTTTTATTTCACTCATCAACCTGCTGAATCTAGCAACTGAAATCACACACCTGCACTACTGAGTATCTAATACTTAGTATCATATTTAACAACAAGTAACAAGGCTTAATTTTGATATTTTTCCGTTGCACAAATTCAAAGAATCGAATCGAGTAGACTATCATTTATCGTGAGCCTATCGAAGTCTCGTGAACTCTCAAGTATCGCAGATGCTGAAGTTGCAGAATTTGTTAACTCCAAAGTTTTAAGTGTTAAGTTTATTCACCCCCTCTCTAAACTTAACCAAAGCATTTTTAAGGGACCAACAAATGTTATTTATTGCCTTCTATAGGTTTTGAAAAAAAAGGCTTTATTGTTAAAAAGGACATATTGAAACTAGAAATATGTAAACAGAACAGTGAAATGTTTTTTTGGGTGAAAAGGACAAGTGCTTATTCTATTACAATTTGAATTCTATCATATTTAATTACAAAAACGAATATATCTTTTGTAATTTTTTCACCATATTTTTTCTTTTTTCGTTCTCTTTATTCAGAAATCCCATTTGATATTTTTTCAAAGTCATTTCGAGGTCATTTCCATCAAGAAGAACGAAACAGTGGAGCAGTGGATTTGAGGTAAATTCCTCTGTACCAAATTGTGGATTTGGGATAGCGAACAGTGGAATTGTCCTTATCACTCAATTTGTATTTCTACTGTCCTGATTCCTATTTTTCCTCTTATTTGTTATTTATTCCCACTCCCTTAAAAATTATTTGGGTATCATTTACTTAAAAATATTAAAAATGTATCCTTTTTCAGTAACTCTCTATTTATATTTTTCACATTATCTGACACTCATTAACACGGGTTTCTTATTTTGAATTTCAATTTTTATAAAGAAATGTTCAAGAATGAGATAAGTTGAATGCAAATTGCAATTAAAAATGATTTTGAACCATAATTATAATTTGAATAATACTACTTCCGTAATATATGACCTTTTAAACTTTTTAGTGGTGTCCAAAATAAAAGTCTTTTCACAAAACGATACAATATTAAATCCATTGTTTTTCTCTTTTACACTAAAAATGTAATATTATTTGTGATTAGCCCATAAAACAATAAAATACTTTGTATTGAAAATTATTAAAAAGTACCTCATTTATAAGGTTTTCATAAACTATGTGAAATGACCAAAATGCCTTATATTATAGGACGGACGAGTATATCATATTTAATTTATGCGTTTAATGTTGATAAAATATAAATCGTGAAATTTTGAAGGGCAAACATAGTTTTGTAACCTTATTTTGGTCAAATAATTAACTATTTTCGGTATTTAGAAAGTTGAATTACAAACATTATAATTTAGTTATACATATCTCTTAGTAATATAAATTTTTTTATATATACTTTTAGCATGTTTTGTTGCTATGTTGTGTCCACAAATTTTGAAATTAATCATGTTACCGTATTCATTTGATATTGTGTGACATGATGTCCGTATACATGCATTATAGATTTTGACTGTTTTAAGAAAACAATGTCATTAAGTGTAGTAAAAAAACTATTAGGGAAAAAATAATTAAACAATGCGACCGAAAGAATGGAGCATTTAACAAAAAATTAGTTTTATTTGTTGGAGGAAAATTTGACTTATTAGAATTAATGAGCCGGGTACGCCCGTGATTTGTTTCTTTTTGTAGTTGAGAATGTATTATTGAAAAAAAAAGACACAAAAGAAACCAACGGTTGAGATCTTTTGTGTTTGAAGTGGTTGCAGCGGCTCTAGTCTAGGGTAACACAATATAGTGATCCGCCCCCTCTATTTAAGCCGTGGCACCTGTCCTTCTGTATCCCATTCTCGGCATAAACACACTCTCACCGTTAAAAATCACTTTTAGGCGGAGGATGAAGCAAGAACACTGGTAGCTACCAGTGTAAAACTAGTTACCAGTTTCCTAAACAAATCAAATTATCCGATTTGTAAGTGTGTTGTTGTTTGTTTGTTGTTGTTGCCCTCGTCGTTTTTTTTTAATAGTTAGTTGTTTCATGAATCTGAAGTGTTCAGGGGACAATCGTCGATTTTTTCAAATCCGACAATCTTTTTTACGTAAGCATGACCATTTTCTCCGACATCCAGTGAAAATTTCATCTCTCCGGCACCAGGTGAAAATTTCAAATCTCCGGCACCATGATGGAAATTTTATATCTCCGGCATATGAAAATCAACAGTATCGGAAAACAAATCGTGGGAATTGAAATTGGAGTCACCGGAGAGATTAGTGTATGCTATTCACTTGAAAGGATTAATGATATAATTTATAATGATACATTTGTTTTCTATTTATTTTCACAGAAATCTGCACTACAAAAACCTTTCTTTAGATACTCGTCATAGAATATATATACTCGACATTGCTGTGACCTTGCTTCATACAAATTGAAAACATAAAATGGCCCACAACTATTATTGCATCAATGCATGTTGCTTTGACAAGATTCATTGCTATCTTTGACAAGATTGAGTGATCTCTCTGATTGGCATGATTCATTGCTATATTTGGAAGCCTTATATCCGGTTGTACAGAATCTCAAATCTCATTGATAAAAAATAGGCAATTCTTTAACTATATCCGGTTGTGGACTTCAGTTTATAAGGAGAAAAGTTTTGGTTTAAGTCTACTCTATTTTCATTTTTGAAGAATACCCTTATTCGCTTATATATTCTGTTTTTTTGGTATGGTTTTACATCTCGTTCAAATAGCACCGACTTGCTAAATATGCATCATGGTTTGTGTGCAATGTTGTATGAGGAAGGTTTGTTGGTTTTCTTTTTATATATATAGTTGCAACGCAGTCAAGTGTTAGTCGACTTGCTTGAACGTAGATTTTTTGGACATTTAATATTTTGATAAAATTTAAATTTGTTTGATTTAGAAATTTCTCACCGTTTGTTATGTTTGGCCAAAGGTTAAAAGTTTGCTTTTGTTTACGTCACATTTTCATACTTGTTCATATAAAGCTTGCTTGTGCAGATTGTGGAATCAAAGAGTACAATGGATGGATTGCAAAGGATGATTTGCGAAGAAGATTCGAGATATATAGAGAGTTTGCACATACTATATTCAATTACTGAGCGATCGTTGATCATGGCATATCATTATGTACATAGCTCTAGTAATTCTTGTGTGGATCTACAACTCCACTCCCATCCTTCCCTTATTCCCGTGTAAGACCTAGCTCTAGTAATTCTTGTGTGATGGACCACAATGCCCTATACCAACATAACGTGACCAGATCTGGACAAGAGGCTAATGAATGGAATCAGCCAAATGTTATGTCAACCCTGCTGGGTTCTCTGGTACCCACTTGATGTTTCTAGTGAAAATACTTCTTTTAAGGAAACCATTCCTGGGCCAAATGTAGGCATACAGGAAAAGCCGCCTCCGCCTATCTGGTCAACAAACCAGATATTGGTTGCTAGAGGATCGGTCAATTAGTTGCAAAACTCGTGTAAACGGTGCTATACCAAGGCTAAGTACAATGGATGGAGTGCGCAAAGGATGATTTACAAAAATATTTTATATATATATATATATATATATATATATATATATATATATATATATATATAGAACAATCGTTGATCATGACATATCATTGTGTTCTTTATGGATTTTTTCCATTTTTTTCTTCTACTCGTTATTTTTTCTCAGATCTTTATAGAATTGGAAGTTAAATTTTATAAATTTAAATCTTGAAGCCAAAAGAGGTTCGTCATTCGTGTCCATTTCTATAGTTCTTGTTCTCCCATTGGCTGATTTTTTTCTGCCCAGAGTGGCCGATTCTTTTCAGCCCAGAGTGGTCGATTCTTCTGGGCTAATGATGCTGGTATGGGAAGGATAATGAATATTTCTGGCGTTTATCCGTCTTTTTCAATGTTCCAGCAAATTGACTAGGCAAGGTAGGTCATATGTACTATTATCGACTAGGTGGTTGAAGTCTGAAGGCTTTATAATAGATTTTTGTTCTGCTTTTCTTGCTCATCCCTTTTTTTTCCTGGGTCTATTAGTTCACTTTATTTGTGCTTTACATAACACTTACTGATGAAATGTATGGGTCAGAGCCTTAAAAATAAGCTTTGGCAGTTTCCCCAAAAATAAAAGCACTGTTTTTCTTAGGTGCCTCTGTATGAATATAATTTTTATTATGGCTATGTGAACTACTTCCTCCTGTATAACTTCACTTTCCAGATGTATTGTTAATTGATCTGGAAATGCAGAAAACCGCAATCCTTTGTAGATTTGTTTGAGAATTCAACGGGGTTGTATATTTGCATTTGAATTATCCGTTTTGTCTGTAAATTAATTATAGCTCATGAGCTCTTTAAGGCTTTGTTTTCGGTTTGACAATTTCGTAAAATATCTCCTGTAGCCATTGTTGTTGTGTGTTTTGTAGGATGGTAATGAAGTCTTCTTTAAGATCAAGCGCAGCACCCAGTTGCGCAAACTTATGAATGCTTACTGTGAGAGGCAATCAGTAGACATGAACTCTATTGCCTTTTTGTTTGATGGACGTAGGCTTCGTGGGGAGCAAACTCCAGATGAGGTGAGTTTCCATACAACGTTTTTCTGCCTTCATTATTTGACAGTTCTTGGTGGTGACTGCCATGCTAATTTCGTTTTGCTTTTGCCTGTGTTGAATTATACATGATTAGCTTGAAATGGAGGATGGTGATGAGATTGATGCCATGTTACATCAAACTGGTGGTCACCAGTCGAGTTTTTGAGTGGGTTTAGTGAGAATTTTATGTCCAAAAGAATCTTTTAGAAGCTGTTGGTGGAGCTCTTGGCTAGGAACTGGTCTTGAACATGCTGCTTACTGTAAAACTTCGCATAATTATTTGATTCTATGGCAATGGCGAATGTCTTGTTATGGTTACTAGTTTGGAGTTTGCTTTTTATATATTTATGGAAATACAACTTTACTAGCGTGTCAATTCTTGTGTTGAATTTATGGTGACTTAGATACTTTTCTTGCTTCACTCTGGTAGCCGGATTATATAGGAGACCGAACCCATCATTAGATCACTAATGTGTTAATTCTTGTGTTGAATTTTTATGAATCACTTGTTTTGCTGGAATGTAATTGAATGATTTTCATTTCATTCCATTCCATAATGAGATGGAATGAAATGACAATTGACAAAACACTTGGCCCTTAACCACCTTCACTCACCCGATCCGAATCCACCCCCCATTCAAAATATTTAAGGCGTAATAATTAATTAAGGGGGAATGAGGGAGAAGGACAGAAATATTTCATGAAAATTTGCATTTAAAGCCTTGGAATTTATTTTCTTCCTTATCCGCTTTGTGAAGCCTATATTTAATTTGGAAAATTAGATATAAGGACACAATCTGAAATATTTCATCAATTGAAAGTAGGGCGACGTTTTTGAAACTTTTGCATAAAGGACAAAACTATTTATTCATCGTCGAAATTCACTTGTGTTGAAATTCACCTTTGCTTAAATTCAATCGATTTAAATTCACTGTTTAAATTCACTAATTTTCAAAATTCATCATCGTAAATTCACTAATTTTCGGGATTCACTGTCAAAATTCACTGATTTCGGGATTCACTGGGGAGATTCACTGATTTTCGGGATTCACTGTTTGTCCTTCCCGCTATAAAAATTATGCAGTTGTCCTTCTCCCTATAAAAAATATGTAGTTGTCCTGTTACTTAAAAATATTTCAGATTGTGTCCTTATATCTAATTTTCCAAAACCCAAACCGCCAAGAATCTTTATCAGATTGCCGTAAATGCCCCAGATGTTGGGTCCCTCTGCTAACCCAACTCAGCTGAACATTGCCCAGATGTAGAACTCATCTGCATCCAAAACCTCAGCAAGCCTCAGTAGGCTGCTGACACCAGAAGAAACTCAGCCGACTTCCTAGCTGACTTTCACACACTTGGATACACTTCTTAGCTGACCATCACTCAGCTGACTACCAGATGTAGAGTTTATGTCACTTTGCTGACAAATCTCCAGCTTGACTTGAACTCTCATTCACAGTAGACCAGATTGCATAAACAGATGTACTTATACTAGATGCATTCATCAATGCCAGATGTGTTGTACCAGATTACTCCACAGAATCCACTCAGCTGACCTGCCCTCAGTTGAGCTTCCAGATTTCAAGATTATAAGCTTTGAATATTCAGCAAGCCCAGACATAACTATAACTTGCTCTACTGAAATGTTCTAGTGAACATATCAGCAAGGTTATCCTCGGTGCTGATCTTCTGCACAACAACCATCTTCTCATTTCTCAGAAAATGATACCTCACATCAATATGCTTGGTTCTCTCATGATGAACCTGATCCTTAGCTAGATAAATTGAACTCAAACAGTCACAATAAATCTCATCTTGATCTTGATTTAGCCCCAAATCACTCATTAGTCCCTTCAACCAGATACCCTCGTTGGCTTCTTCGGTTAGAGCCATATATTCTGCCTCAGCAGTTGACAAAACCACTATATCCTAAAGAGTTTCTTTCCAGCTGACAATTGAGTTCCGCAATGTGAAAACATAACCAGTCATTCATTTCCTACTAACCACATCTCCTGCATAATTAGCATCACAGTACCATGTGATCAGACCTTGAGTATGACCTCCATAAATGACACCAACATCAGTTGTACCCTTATGGTACCTGAACATTATTTTCACAGCTTTCCAGTGATTCTTTCCAGGTTAAGACATGAACCTACTGACAACACTGACTGCATGAGCCAAATCAGGCCTAGTGCACACCATGGAATACATTAGACTACCAAATACACTAGCATAAGGAATTTTTGACATATACACCTTCTCCTCTGCTGATTGTGAAGTATAAACAGACAAATGAATATTAGAGGCCATAGGAGTATCAATTGGCTTTGCAGCAGACATGCCAAATCAGTCCATATCTTTGATATATAACCCTGCTGAGATAAAACAGTTTCTTCTGACCCTCTATCTCTCAAGATCTCTATGCCCAAAATCTTCTTGGTTGCACACAAATCTTTCATTCAAACTCAGCACTGAGAAGGTTCTTTACATTTTGAACATCAGACTTCCTTTCAGCAGCTATCAACATATCATTCACATACAAGACAAGATTGATATATGATCCATCTCTCAGCTGGCTGTGATACACACAACAGTTCTATGGACTTCTGTTATAACCCAGCTGGATCATGTAACTATCAAACCTTTTATACCACTGCCTAGGAGTCTGATTCAGTCCATACAAGGACCTCTTTAAATTGCACACAAAGTCTTCCTTGACAGGAACTTGAAATCACTCTGGCTGAGTCATGCTTATCTTTTTATCTACCTCACCATGTAGAAACGTTGTCTTCACATCCAACTGCTCAAGTTCAAGATCCTGATGTGCCACCATAGTAACACTCTGATTGAAGTGTGTCTGACCACTGGTGAGAATATCTCATCAAAGTCTACCCTTTCTTTTTGACTGAACCCTCGTGCAACCTAACATGCCTTATACTTTACCCCATCTGCCTTAGTCATTCCTTCCTTATTCTTGAAGATCTATTTGCAAGTGACAACTCTCCTATCAGCTTGATGTTTAACTAGATCTCAAGTCTGATTCTTCAATAATGAATCCATTTCATCTCCCTTGGCAGCAAGCCATTGAGATACTTCAGAACATGTCACTTCTTCCTTGTAAGTAGAAGGTTCAAAACCATCAACTTTTTCTGCAGCTTGAAGTGCATATCCAACCATAACATCAAACCCATGACTCTTGGAAGGTACTTCAACATTTAAGCTTCTAGCTCTGCTGAGAACTATACTCTGCTGACCAATGTTCCCCATTTGATGCTCAGCTGACTGGCTTGGATCGGACTCTGGTTCAACAACCAGATCAGAAGACTGCTGACTTGGATCAGCTGAGTGTTGCATATCAGTTGACTCCGCTTGAAGCTCCACCTATTTCTCAGCCCTCTCAGATTCAGCACTTGTTTCAGATTCTGGAGACCTCCTCACTGATGAGCTAATCATACAATTTTCATCAAAGACTACATCTCTAATGAGTATGACCTATTTATCTACTGAAGACCAAATTTTATAACCTTTCACCCAATCTTCATACCCTACAAACACTCATTTATTAGCCCTTGGTTCCAGTTTCTCTTCACTCACAAGATAGTAAACTGTGCTCCTAAATAGCCTTAGAACTGAGTAGTCAGCAGGCTTGCCTGACCACATCTCAAATGGTGTCTTGAGATAGATCCATGTGTGAGGACTCATCTTGACTAAGTAGCATGATGTGGTTACAACCTCTACCCAAAATCCCCTTGATAAACCAGCATTGGAGAGCATACATCTTGACCTCTACAGATGAGTTTGATTCATCCTCTGAACTACGCCATTCTGCTGAGGTGTATCCCAATTTGTATGATGTCTGGAAGTACCCTCATCTTTACACAATGCATCAAACTCTGACCAGCAGAATTCCAGACCAATATCTGTTCTGAGCCTTTTTATTTTCTTGGCTGTCTGATTCTTCACTAGAGCCTTCCACTGCTTCAAACTATTGAATGCCTCACTCGGGTGTTTCATCATTACCAACCAAATCATTCTTGAATAGTCATTTGTGAATGACACAAAATATATGTGATTCCACCTTTTATGGACCCTAACAATCAGAATGGATATAATCAAGTGATGCCTTTGTACTGTGTTTGCCTGCTGAGGACTTGCTTCTATGTCGCTTCCCAGACACACAGTTCTCACAAAAGTCTAGTGTCTTGACCTTATATCCTCCAAGAAAACCTGCTGTCCCGGATTTTATCAATACAAAACAACAAGTAATAAACCGGTTAACCTCAAGTGCAAGGATCGTAGTATGGAGGCTAATGCCGGGTCGATTTTACGGGGAACTAGACTGTTGTGAACCCTAGCTTTTGTTTTTAACTAATTATTGTCACGAAAACTAACCTAAACAAATATTGCATAAAAGTAACTAGACAGAGGAGATTAATCCAATGCTAGGAAAGATTGGAAGCAATAAAAACTAACTAAGTCGCAGAAAAATAAAATAAACTAAACTAAACTAAGCTAAGCAATTCGAGTCAAGTGATTTAAATCAAATTTTAACGAACGAACGAGCAATTGTTCCACCTATCCTATCAACGTTTGATACTAATTCGGATTATTTCGTGATCTCTACTCAAGTTGTGATTCACCTATCTAAGGCATGAACACCTACTTTGTGAGACAAGTTCGCTTTCTAATCTTCGATCTTTCGATTAAAGATTAAGTCTTTCTAACCTAGGCGTGAAATCTTTCAATTTCTAATCTAGAGATTCAATCTAATAACTTTCGTTGTGATCAGATTAAAGGTCTAAACTTTTATCATGGTGTTCTAAGGTTAACATGACTTTCATCAAGCAAACAATAAACAAAGGCACGGATCTTTCGATATAGCATGCAATCAACATATAAAAACATGATAAAAGTAACAACTTTAATAGACACTCACAAAATAATCACGAACTCGAGATCAAACTGTTGAAACGGACGGCTTCTAACGCTCGCTCAAGGAGGATTTAGCCTCCTAGCATCCTTTGCACATCGAATTGTTGAATAAAAAGTACATGAAATTATCTAATCTAATCTAGAAGTTTAAGTGCATAAAACTAGAGAGAAAATCGAAGGAAAAAACGCAGCCAAGCTGCCCCTAGGGTTTAGGGTTCAAAATTGTATGATTAGGGTTTGGGAAATCGCGCTATTTATAGATTTTTAGGTCGGTTTCGCTGAGTCGGTGCCGTGGACGCCCGTCCACTACCTTGGACGCTCGTCCAACCTCTATGAACGGAGAATGAACGCTCGTTCAGAACACGTCTGAACTCTCTGAATGTAAAATACGATTCTGGACGCCAGTTCACTTTTATGGACGCCCGTCCACTACCTTGCTCTAGTATTTTGCTCATAACTTCACTTCTAGGGCTCCAAATGAGGTGATTCAACATGCGTTGGAAAGCTATTTCAATCCTCTACAACTTTCATCAAGACAACTTTCCCTGAAAGTGCCTACAAGTGTGGACAAAATCCCCATGAAGTGCCTGGTTCCGGTTTCTTCAATGATTCTTCACTTAAACATCTTTCAACTCTTCCATCTTCATGTGATCATCGTTTAAGCTCCTTACTCATCATGAAAACGTACCTAACAACATGATAGAAACATGCAAAATGTAACATCATACGAATAAACATAAAACACCGATAAAATCACGTAAATATCTCGATTTTGCATTTAAACACATTTAAAACTCGTTTGCTCAATAAATCTAATAAGCACTTACTTTTCTATGCAATTTATCAGATTATGGGAGAAATCGTTACTTAAATATAACGGTATAAATCACATAAAATCACCCTTAACAACTCCCCCACACTTAAACCTTGCTCGTCCCGAGCAAAACAAAACAAAATCAAGCTCGAGATAGTATAGACATCTCAACAAATATAACATATATTCAATAACTTAGAAGTTCACCATCGTGTGTGTGCATAGCCATAGAAAACTTCCACTAAATCCAAACTTGAGGAACTCAAAGTAAAACTAGCTAATACCCCTCGTAGACTAGCAATAAATGACACTCATAAGATGCACCCTACAAACGTGACATATCCTAAAAGAATGATCGAATATATCTAGGGCCTTTCTGAAATACTCAGAGGATAATCCCTACAACATATCTATCAGTTTATACTGGGGATAAGATTAACGAAAGACTAAGTCTTATATTCATTTCATAACCAATTTCAAGTTGATTTAATTACTTCACATTTAAACACACATCGAATGAGCTATTGCCCGTCATAGAGAATAGGACATACGTGGTATACCCTACCTTACTCAAATCATAAAGCAAATTTCTTCCTCGATCGTCGTGAGCTTTTGGTCATCATAGTGGAATAAAACATTTCGAGATAATGCCTTACCGCACTCAAATCATCGACCAGCTTCCGACACACACTATTGATTTCATTATTAACTCAACTTTTTCAAATGACATTAGCTACGTAGTACTTATCACATTCAAACTTCTAGATATTCACAGTACCTCATACTACGGAACTAAATACAAACTACCATAAATCTCACGATATATACGTAGCACTAAGTACATGACTTATAAGAAAATCAAAAACTACTAATCCAAAACGGGGTATAGCTTTATAATATAGCTCATCATTCACTATGGCTCGTGGAAAATAATATCGGGTGAAACAACTAACTTATCAAACATATGACATAAAGCATCGATGAATATAACAAACCGAACAAAACATGCATTGCTCACTCGAGACAAAACACAAATTTTGAAAATTGAAAATTTAGCCCATTTTAGCATAGAAATAACATCATATAAGCAAATGGTAGATACATAGCGATCATTCCCCTCCCCCACACTTAAATAACAACATTACTCATGTTGTGCAGAATAAAAGAAAAACAAAACTTAGCTGTTCGTATGTCGAAAGAGGCAATTCTGGAAATGGTCCGGAGCCAGGTCCAAAAATGCTGAGGAAATCAGTAGACTGTGGACCATCCACCAGAAAACTGACTTCATCTGAAACTCACAAACGCGACCGAAAATACCCTGCATACTTGAAAAGCAAAGAAATACCTCGGGGGATACAAGGGATTAAACCATATCGCGCAAAAGTGATAGAGAGAAAGATAAAAGGAAATCGTAAGCAAAACAACACTTCGACCCTTTATAGGACTGGGACGGCTGACTGACAAAAACAAACACAATCCTAATAAAATTGAACTAAAACAACGAAAAACAACTAGAGAAAGAAACTAATATAATAAGGGATATCTAGGATGCCTCCTAGTAGCGCTTAATGGTTATTGTCGTTAGCTCGACACATTTGAAGCTCACCTGGATCAGGCCATTTAACCTTTACGCCACCACTACCTCGTAAGCTTTGGTCGAGTAGTGTGGCGCAGAAACAAAGACTTAACACATGGGGTTAAATCCTTTATAGCTTTCCAAATACGTTTAAACTTCCCATGGTTGACCTCTTCGCCTTCCAAGCTTTTGATGACATCTGCGTTGACGCTCCTTCCAATACTCTTCCATATCCCAACTACCGGCTAGAACCTCCTCAGATTGATCACAACCGTCATCCTCGTAAAACAAGTCGGGCTTAAAACTCGTCGACTCGCCGACTTTAGGGTGCTACACCCGAGGATATCGAGAAATCGAGCAGTCAAAGGCTTTACCTTGGGTTCACCAATGTATTGCTTGCATCTCGACCATTCACTCGGAACGGTTGATCGCCATAACCGCGCAGCTCTCTAGAACGCCCAGAGGAATGATTTGGAGAATCTCAAATGGACCGCACCAACGTGTTCTCAACTTCCCAGAAACAAATGTAACCTAGAATTGTATAAGAGAAGCGGCTCGCCGACTGGAATTCTCTCTTCTTTATCTTGGCGTCATGGAGGAGTTTCATCTTTTCCTTACTAATCCTGGCACTCTCGTAAGCCTGGAGTCTAAATTCATCAAGCTCATGCAGCTCGCCTGCGAGCCGGTGTTTGCCACAGATTGGGAATCGAAGTTAAGAAACTTTGTAGCCCAATAAGCTCGTGCTCAGCTCAATCGGCAGATGGCACGGCTTACCGTAAACCATTTGATATGGCGATGTACCCATAGGGGTCTTATAGCGACCCTATATGCCCAAAGTACATCGTCCAACTTGCACTCAGTCTTTTCTATGACTATTCACCGCCTTCTCTTGGATTTTCTTAAGACTCGTTGCTTCGCTCAACCTGACCACTAGTCATCGGATGATATGGTGTGCCAGTTTTATGGCGAACACCATACTTCTCGAGGACTTTTTCCAAAGGTCGGTTGCAAATGTGTGTCCCTTCATCACTGATCAAGGCACGTGGACATCCAAACCTCACAAAGATGTTCTTCTTCAGAAATTTCATGACCGTTTTATGATCATTGTGAGGAGTGGCTCTCGCCTCCACCCATTTCAAACATAGTCGACGCAAACTAAGATGTATTTGTTGCCACACGATGATGGGAAAGGTCCCATAAAATCGATGCCCCATACATCAAAGACTTCGCACTCTAAGATGGGTTTCAAGGGCATGTCAAAACGCCTTGTCAAAGCTCCGGTTCTTTGGCAACGATCACAAGCTTTGCAGAAAGCTTCTGCGTCCTTAAAGATCGTGGGCCAATAGAAACCGGACTGGAAGATCTTCGCAACCGTTTTCCAAGGACCAAAGTGACCACCTGTGGGTCCACTATGGCATTGCTCGATTATATCACGTTGCTCGGATTCTGGAACACATCTCCTAAGCAAACCATCTTTACAGATCTTGAAAAGATAAGGTTCATCCCAAACGAAATATTTCATATCAGAGAAGAACTTCTTCTTCTCTTGATAAGACATTTCAGGATCGAGATAACGGGCATGAAGGTAGTTTACAATGGAGGAGTACCATGGAACATCGGAGGACAACCATCTATCAACATAATGTTTTCTAGAGGAAAGTAAAGATCTATATCATCCTGGTTCATCCTTTTCCTCATTTAACACCCTAGAAACATGATCCGCCACTACGTTCTCAACGCCTTCTTATCTTTGATTTGAACGTCAAACTCTTGGAGGTCAAGATTCAACGCAGAAACGCGGTTTAGCTTCCTTTTGGTCATGAGATATCGTAAGCGGCGTGGTCGACCCACACAATCACTTGAGCACCCAAAGAAGTAACTACAAAACTTATCCATAGCAAAGACTACGGCTAATAGTTCCTTTTCGCTTGTCGTGTAGTTAACTTGAGAAGGACTCAGTGTGTGACTGGCATAATAGATAGGCTGGAACTTTCCATTAAGCTTTTGCCCTAAGACTGCACCAACAGCATAGTTGGATGCATCACACATAAGCTCAAAGGGTAGGTTCCAGTCTGGCGATATAAGAATGGGAGCAGAGGTCGATCTACTCTTAAGCTCCTCAAACGCGCGCTTGCAATTCTCATCAAAATCAAAAGTAACGTCTTCTTCTTTGAGTAAAGTAGACAGGGCTTGGCAATCTTTGAAAAGTCTGGATGAACCTCCTATAGAAGCCGACATGTCCGAGAAAACCTCGGACCTCCCGAACATTCTTAGGATAACTCATCTTCTCAATAGCTTCAACCTTGGCCCTATCTACTTCTATACCTTTGGCTGACACTTTGTGGCCAAGAACCATGCCTTCATCTACCATGAAATGGCATTTTTCCCAATTGAGCACTAAGTCCTTTCCACACATCTAGACAACACACGATCAAGATTATCGAGGCAATCATCGAAGGATCGACCAAAGACCGAGAAATCATCCATAAAATCTCCATGCACTTTTCAACTAGCCCGTCAAAGATTGCCATCATACACCTTTGAAAGGTGGTGGGGCATTACAGAGACCAAATGGCATCCTTTGTAGGCGAATGTCCCATAAGGGCAAGTGAAAGTGGTCTTCTCTTGGTCAACAGGATCGATGGGTATCTCGGAAGTATCCTGAATATCCATCCAGGAAGCAGTAGAATGCGTGCCCTGCTAGACGCTCAAGCATTTGATCAATGAATGGAAGGGGGAAATGATCTTTCATTGTGACCTCATTGAGTTTTATGTAGTCAATACAGACTCTATAGCCTGTAACTAGCCTCAATGCTATCTCCTCTCCCTTCTCATTCTTCTCAATAGTAATTCCCCCTTTTTTGGGGACTACCTGAGTCGGGGACACCCACTCACTATCAGCAATGGCGTATATGATACCCATATCTAGAAGCTTAATGATTTCCTTCTTGACTACTTCTTGCATGTGAGGGTTGAGCCTTCTCTGAGGCTGTCTAACTCGTTTTGCACCCTCCTCAGTCTTGATCTTGTGCATACAGATGTCGGGAGATATCCCTCGGATATCTCCCACCTGCCATCCAAAGGCTTTTTCATTTTTGCGCAAGACGTTTAACAATTTAAGCTCCTCTATACGAGATAGCTTGGCAGAGATGATCAAAGGAAGCTTGTCACCCTCTCTCGTAAATACATACTTAAGATGTTTAGGCAACGGCTTGAACCAAGTCTACTGTGGGGTTCCTCTAGACTTGATTTAAGATCACCACTCTTCAACTCAACATCATTGAGCTTACTTAGTGGTCCCACGCCAAGGCTTCTTCTCTTAGCTCATCCTCAAAATCACCGCTAATCGGTCTAGATTGACCACACCATGATTATTCAGATTATCAATCAATCGCTCATATTCTCGCTTCTACACCAAGACTTGCTTATCCATGAAGTCATTGAAGTCATCAGACGTCTCCTCGATGGAATGACCGGTTGGAGAACCGGAGGGTACTTGAATAGATTTAGAAACACTATAGCTCACCTCTTGGTCACCAACTCGGATAGTTACTTTCCCACCATCACAATCGATGAGGGCTCTAGTCAGAGATAGGAAAGGTCTTCCAAGAATCGGAGGACATTTTCATTTTTCTCCATATCTAAGACATACCAGTCAACGGGAAAGGTAAACCTACCAACTTGAACCAATACGCCCTTTAGGATCCCCGAGGCTTTCTTTGAAGATCTATCGAACCGCAAGTTCATGGTAGTGGGTTCTGAAGACTTTGTAAACCCATTTGCTTGCATACTGAGATAATGGCATCAAGTCGATAGATGCACCCAGTCACATAAGGAATTTGGGAAGACTAATCCCCATCCGCAATGTGAGTACAAATTTTTCCGGTCGCTTCTCTTGATTGGTAAGCTTTCATAATTAACCGAGAACACTCCTTACCAACCGCTTGATCCATTCTCGCTAACTTCTTCTTGGAAGATAACACATCCTTGATGAACTTTGTATACTTAGGCATCTCAACCAAGACCTCGGATAATGGCAGATTTACTCGAGTATTTTTGAAGGTTTAGCACCTTCTCGCACTTTTGTCTTCAACCAAAGGAATGTTGCTCTTCCTCGGTGGAAACGGAAGCTTCTTGAGATCACTCGGAAAAGACTCTCTTTGAGGATGATGCGATAGCTTTGTCTTCCAAATCCTTCCACCGAACCGTCTTTTCAGAAGCTTTCGTAGTCGTGGATCAGCCACCGACTTTCTTTTTCTTTTTCATCCTCAAGGATCACCACTTGAGGATTTCCAACTTTTTCACTTCTCGGGGAACAAAGCCACCGAGGATTTCCAACCTTTTCACCTATCAGGGGATCAGCCACCTGATTACTTGCTTGCGGCCAAGGGGATGATGGGTGCTCAATTTCCCTCCCGCCTTATCGGCGGCGGGAGGGGCTAGTGGTTTCCTGGAAGCCGGGGACCACCAACTTGAGAACCACTTAAGTTCATCGACCGGCCTCCTCTTTACCGTATTGCATTATTGGCACGAGGTCGGTGCATTGGTGTTGCTTAAATCGGCTTGAGCGACTTGACCGCCTCTTGGATTCTTTTCCGTGAAGTCGGGCAACCGCCTCGACGGTCTCAGAGGCTAAGCGCTCACCAATTGCCCGATTTGCCTCTCAAGGCTTTTCATCGTCCCGCTTTTCTCCTCCCGAAATGAACTCCATTCGGCTTTTATATCGCCCTGGTGGGAGGTGCCTTGAGAGTTTTGAAAGTTCTGGGAAATGGTGGCTTGGCCGACTTTGGAATGCGTAATTAGAATTACCGCCAATTCGATTGAACCTTTGCCGTGGATTGGAAGAATTATAGCTTGGGTTCCGATTATAACCAGGTTTCTATTGAAGTTCGAATTAGATTAAATCTCAAGATTGATTAAACCCTTGGTTTTGGAAACTGCTCGGCGGAGAATTGGTTATTGAATCTACGATTTGTCCGCCAGAGAAAGCATTGACTTCCGTATTCGCCCAATCATGGGACAAAAGCGAGCAAGATGCCCTATGTCATCACATACTTGGCATGTGATTGGATTATGTCGTCCATAGTCATGAACAAAGCATTGACTTGCCGAAAGGAGGGGAAGAAAATTGACATTGGCCACCATATGGCGGTCGACAAAGACAAGCTACAATACGTAACTTGAGAGTTCTGTGAAAGTGAAGGAGCCTCGATAACTCGGGTAGGGGCGGTGTGAGAGGTTTGTCGGTTGAGAAGGTGCCATCCGCTTTTGCAAGATGGCAACAAGACTTTGCATAGTCACCTCTTCGACCTTGGGAGGGGAGGAGGTGCTTGGATGGCTTGATAAGAGGCGCGAGTTATATTTGGCAATGTCCTCGAACAACGCCCACCCTCATCAGTGTTTTCTTGAGAAATGCCCCACCAGAGGAACTATTGACCATGCCCTTGGTGAGCTCGGTCAATCCACTGAAGAAAGTATGAACTTGCCTTTGCTTTGGCAAGCCATGATGGGGACACTTTCGCAGAGAGACTTAAACCTTTCCATGCCTCAAAGAATGACTCATTTTCCAAATTGACGGAATGTGAAGATTTCGTTCGCACAAATGGGCAATGCTTTTTAAGGAGGAAAGTATTGACTTAGAAATTCCTTCTCGAGCTCAGCCCACGTAGTGATGGATTCGAGAGGGAGAGAGTGATACCACTCGAGTGCCTCCCCGTAAGGAAAATGGAAATAGTTTAAGCTTGATGGCGCCCTCACTTACACCTTGGATACGGGTAGTACCGCATATTTGCAAGAATGTGTGTAAGTGAGTGTGGGGTTTTCGGATGGGAAACCATGGAAAATTGATGCATGCCGCATCATCTATATAAGTCCGGTTTAAGCTCAAGTTTGGAGCAAGAATGGTAGGCATGACGATAGCCGGGTTGATGGTGATGTATCGGGCATGGCATAGTCGGCCAACGTCCGTCTATCTTCCGCCGCCATTATTACTATTCTTTCGATTTCTTCAAATATATTGCTCAAATTTTGATCTAGAGCGTTTCCTTCGTCGTCGTAAACGAAGTCTCCGCTTATTGGGTCGGACTATGGTCCGCTTCGGGTCGAGGGAATAGATTAGTGGTCCCTTATGACTACGAGTTTGCATAAACCGAACACCAACTCAAGGTGTTGAGCAAGAAAGGATAGAAAGTGACGAAAGGACAGATCGAGGCGGAGGAAAGGATAACTAAACCTAGAGGAATCAAAACTACGAAACTTAACTACGAAAAATTTAAAAACAGAAAACAGAAACACTAAAACGTGTTGAAATCTTCGAGCCCAAAATGGAAGGGAAAACAGTGGATTTTGACTCGAAAACGGTGTCGGACGGCCTCGGCGCCCGCCACGTCGTCGGCGTCGGAACGAGCTTTCCGAATTGGGGTCTGCGCGCCAATCCGACACTCGAGCCGAAAGTTATGGCCAAAATACTATCAAGTGCTAAACGGACCCTTTTATCCTAAAATTTGATCGTGAAAGGTGTGGAGTCGATGATTCAACCTTAGATGTCACCGAATCAACGTGGAAACTAGAAAGGATAGAAACAAAACCCTACCTACGAAAAAGACATCGAAGCAGGAGGATGCACGGGCGCCCAAGGTCACGGGACGGGCGTCTGCTCGAGGTTGAAGTGGACGGGCGCTCGTAAAACCGAACGCCGCCTCGAGGGGTCGAAAATGATGCGAGTTGAAATTTTTACGGTGGACGGGCGCTCATAGGTATGGACGCTGCTCATATGCAAAATTTTCCAAAAAGAATGTAAACGATTTGTAATGTAGAGAAAAATAAAGAAAACAGAGCAGAAAAACAGGAGAAAAAACTAATCACTAATGTAAACTTTAACCCTAATCTAAAACACCAATATCCTAACTACTTAAAGGTTAATCTTCCTAGGAATCGACCTAAAACAGGGGTTAAAACGCGAAAGCAGAAAAAAAAAAAAATCGAACTAACACGTAAAAACGAAAAACAAACAAAAACAAAAACTAGGCAAACCGTCCGGTTCCCGGCAACGGCGCCAAAAACTTGTCCCGGATTTTATCAATACAAAACAACAAGTAATAAACCGGTTAACCTCAAGTGCAAGGATCGTAGTATGGAGGCTAATGCCGGGTCGATCTTACGGGAACTAGATCATTGTGAACCCTAGCTTTTGTTTTTAACTAATTATTGTCATTTAAAACTAACCTAAACAAATATTGCATAAAAGTAACTAGACAGAGGAGATTAATCCAATGCTAGGAAAGATTGGAAGCAATAAAACTAACTAAGTCGCAGAAAAATAAAATAAACTAAACTAAACTAAGCTAAGCAATTCGAGTCAAGTGATTTAAATCAAATTTTAACGAATGAACGAGCAATTGTTCCACCTATCCTATCAACGCTTGATACTAATTCGGATTATTTTCGTGATCTCTACTCAAGTTGTGATTCACCTATCTAAGGCATGAACACCTACTTTCGTGAGACAAGTTCGCTTTCTAATCTTCGATCTTTCGATTAAAGATTAAGTCTTTCTAACCTAGGCGTGAAATCTTTCAATTTCTAATCTAGAGATTCAATCTAATAACTTTCGTTGTGATTAGATTAAAGGTCTAAACTTTTATCATGGTGTTCTAAGGTTAACATGACTTTCATCAAGCAAACAATAAACAAAGGCACGGATCTTTCGATATAGCATGCAATCAACATATAAAAACATGATAAAAGTAACAACTTTAATAGACACTCACAAAATAATCACGAACTCGAGATCAAACTGTTGAAACGGACGGCTTCACAACGCTCGTTCAAGGAGGATTTAGCCTCCCAGCATCCTTTGCACATCGAATTGTTGAATAAAAAGTACATGAAATTATCTAATCTAATCTAGAAGTTTAAGTGCATAAAACTAGAGAAAATCGAAGGAAAACGCAGCCAAGCGCCCCTAGGGTTTAGGGTTCAAAATTGTATGATTAGGGTTTGGGAAATCGCGCTATTTATAGATTTTTAGGTCGGTTTCACTGAGTCGGTGCCGTGGACGCCCGTCCACTACCTTGGACGCTCGTCCAACCTCTATGAACGGAGAATGAACGCTCGTTCAGAACGCGTCTGAACTCTCTGAAATGTAAAATACGATTCGGACGCCAGTTCACTTTTATGGACGCCCGTCCACTACCTTGCTCTAGTATTTTGCTCATAACTTCACTTCTAGGGCTCCAAATGAGGTGATTCAACATGCGTTGGAAAGCTATTTCAATCCTCTACAACTTTCATCAAGATAACTTTCCCTGAAAGTGCCTACAAGTGTGGACAAAATCCCCATGAAGTGCCTGGTTCCGGTTTCTTCAATGATTCTTCACTTAAACATCTTTCAACTCTTCCATCTTCATGTGATCATCGTTTAAGCTCCTTAATCATCATGAAAACGTACCTAACAACATGATAGAAACATGCAAAATGTAACATCATACGAATAAACATAAAACACCGATAAAATCACGTAAATATCTCGATTTTGCATTTAAACACATTTAAAACTCGTTTGCTCAATAAATCTAATAAGCACTTACTTTTCTATGCAATTTATCAGATTATGGGAGAAATCGTTACGAAATATAACGGTATAAATCACATAAAATCACCCTTAACACCTGCTGAAGAAAGGACTTGCATTCCTCCTTCATCCATGTGACCAACTCTCATATGCCACAACTGAGTCTGTTGCGACTGAAGAACTTCTGAGGATACCACAGCAGCAGAGCCAGATATAGTAGAGCCTTGTAATACATACAAGGTTACCTTCTTGATACCTTTGAGGACCATAGCTGAATCTTTGTAGACATTCAGCTCTTCACCTTCTCCTTTGAAAATGAACACCTTGATGTCCAGTAGACTAAGAGATAAAAAATTCTTGGTCATCTGTGGAACATGTCTAACATCTTTCAGTGTACAGAATCTACCATCCTCTGCCCTCAACTGAACTGAGTCAATTCCCATGATCTTGTAGACCTTGTTGTTTGCCATAGAAATATGACCACCATCTATCTGTTCGTAAGTAGAAAACCACTCTCTGTGTGGACAAATATGATAGGATGCTCCATAATCTAGGATTCAAACATTAGCATGATGTGTTGAATCCCCAGCCACAAGAACCAGATCTTCATCAGAATGCTCAAAAGTCACAACTGCTGTGCCAGAATTTCCCTCCTGCAGCCTTTTGTTCTTTGGACAGTTGGACTTCCAATGTCCCTGCCCTTTACAATAATTACAGACATATGTGAACTTAGGACCTTTGGACTTTTTTGATTTCTTCTTCCTGCATCATTGCCTATATCCTTTTCCACTGGCCGCCGACTATTGGCCCAAAGAAACTGACGTCTCTGTGTCTCACCGCCTTGAGTCTCAGCTCCCTAGCATGCAAGCCTGCCCTTAAATCCTCTAAAGCCACTGTATCATTCCCAACTATAAAGGACTCCACATAGTTTTCATATGATGCAGGTAATGACACCAACAAGATTAGGGCCGCATCCTCATCTTCAATTTTAACATCAATATTCCTGAGATCAAGTAATATTGTGTTCAGTTGATCAAGATGTTCCCTCAGCTGACCGCCTTCATGCATCCACAGACTAAACAGTCTATGCTTCAGCAGCAACTTGTTAGTTAATTACTTAGTCATATACATTCTTTCAAGCTATACCCACAACTTGGCAGTTGTGTCTTCCTGAGCAACTTTAGTGAAAACATCATCAGATAAGCACAATATGATGGTTGAATGTGCTTTCTCTTCCAGACTACCAAAATTTGTTAAACTGACATCTCATTTATCAGATAAAAGAGTCCATGATCCTTGTTTTCTTAACAAGGCCCGCATCATGATTTGCCATAGACTAAAACTGTTTCTTCCTGTAAATTTATCGATTTTTACGTTAACTACATATATCTTTCTGTTGGTCCCTTGGAAAGGCTAACACAAGTTTAGAGGGGGGGGGGGGGTGAATAAACTTGTCACCAAAAACTAATCCTGAGCTAGAAAACCCCCAGGAACTGAGTTTCTCTGAAACTCAAACTGATCTTCAGTTCAGTTTTATTCCTGTCCCTTAACTTGTGCGGAGTTCAGTTAGCTCAACTGAATATAAGTCAATGCTGACTTATATTTAGTCTTGTTAACTGGCAGCGGATAAAATATTATCCTTTAACAACTAGGTAATTTAGTTTCGGTATGAAAACCACGTAAATAAAACTATAATGAAATAAATGAATGCATAAAGTAAATAGACAAGAATTATAGAGGTTCCAGGTGATGTAATCCTACACGTCCTCTCTTCCCCTGTGATGCGGAGGAAAATTCCACTAGAACATCTTTGAGATGGCCCGGTTACAAAAAGTTCTAAACTGATAGTCCTTGACTAATCCTCCCTAGCTTCACTATCTAAACACTTGTAGACAGGTAGGATTGTCGCTCTTCAACTGCTTGAACCATCGGGTCCTTGGAGGGTAGAATTGCCTCTTCATCACTCATCACAACACAGTCTTCCGATCGCACTCAACCTGCCCTTCACACCTTCTTGGTGTTTCACGATCTAAACCTTTGATAAAATCAAAGTTGAGACTTTGAATCAATAACTATGATTCAACTGTGATTTGAGCTTTTCTTCTGGATGATTAATTTAAGCACGGCTCTGTATTTCTTCAAATGTTTGATCTTGAATCTGTTTGAATATGCTTGAACACTTTGAAGAAATTTGTTGATCTTGCAATTAAGTACTTAGCATGTATTCTTTTGGATTTGGCTTTCCCCCTCAATTTGATCTTTCTTGACTAGATAGATTCTTTTTAGTTTTCTTGCTTTATTATCATATATCTGCACTACTTTTTGATGTTGTAGAGGTAGTCTATTTATAGGGGTTCATTCAACGCTCATCCCGCTTGTAACGGCTATATTTTTCGACGGTTCTCATTGTGTCAAGATTTCATCCAATGAAATTGCTTTCTTTACAACGCTCGATTGTACTTTCGCTTTGTTGGATGGTCGTCTTATAAAAGCGAGTTTCCTTATCGCTTTTATATCGAGTTTTTCATTTGTCGGATTTCTAATCGACTTGGAGCATTAATCGAGATTTTACTCTTCTTCAAATATCAAGACTCGGCTTTTCATCGATTATAATTGACTTAATCGTAGTACACCATGACTCATTATCATCTAAGAATTCATTTTCCTTAAGATTCTTAGGTCTTCTTACAAGATCCATAAAGTCGATTCAGTCACCACAATCTTGCTCGAAGTCCAACTTCTTACAGCCTCGACTTGTGATCTTCATAATCGAGTTTGAACCTCGTTCTTCATTCTTCAAAAGCGAGTTTGAACCTCGTTCTTGATCTTTCTAGATAAGCCAACCGAGTCTGTTCCGGCGAACTTATCTTCTTCAATCTTCTGTTGGTGTGCTCTATTGTCGATTTCTTGTAGAATCTCGCCTAGATTAAATCTCGCTTCTTCATTTCTCGATTCCACCTAGAACTATTACGTTGTTTGTCCGATTTAACTTATACAAATATCGACTCTAATAAATCCAATACATTGATATCTAGACTTCTTTTTGCTTTGCACTATAACAGCTAGTTATGACACTTCATCAATGGGGTTAAGAACAACTAACAAATAAGTGATGAATCATCATCAAAACATAAATTTTATTTCCAACACTTTCTTACCAAAGAACAAAACATTTATCGCAGAAGCCTAGCAGCGGTGAGGGTCTTGGTGAAGATAAGATACGTTTTTATAGATGATTCCTAGAACCTATGCCCCGATACCAATTTGTTATAACATGATAGGGAATCCAGATGCAAGTAAGATAATTAACATATGCAATCTAACAATAATAATAAAAAAATAACAGAAACAAGAAGAACACAAGATTTAACATGGTTTCCGGCGTTGTGCCGACTACTCCACAGAAAGAAAAGAGTTATTTTACTCTGCACTAAATTTTAGATGGATTACACACATTACAATGATCAATACATTTGGTATTTATAGGAACAGATCCCTAAACCCTAACCACCAAGAATCATTTTCGCGTTGCCATAAATGACCCAGGTGTTGGGTCCCTTTGCTGACCCAACTCAGCTGACCATTTCCTAGATGTAGAACTCAGCTGCATCCGTCACCTCAGCAGGCTACTGACACCCGAAGAAACTAAGCAAACTTTCCAGCTAGCTTTCACAAACTTGGATACACTTCTTAGCTGGCCATCACTCAGTTGACTATAAGATTAGTTCAAACATGATAAGAATATTGGATAAGTAGTAGTAGTTATCTATGATAAGCTAGCATGTGTGTAATACTTGGCTCTATGTAGAATTGACATGTGTAATATTCCTTATAAGAAAGTACCCGTTGGATAGGTGTTTGTAATATTCCTTATAAGGAAGTACCCATTGGATGTTTGTATCCATGGTATATATCAGGCTGTTGTACCAAGCTCACACAAGCAATGAGAATGAAATATAACTACTATATTCAGTTTCTATTTCTTTAAGTTGGTATCGGAGCCGGTGTGCTTGCATAGATGGCAGCACCACCAGCTTCTTTGGCGTCTATTCAAGGTAAGGTGGACAGTATTCCCGTATATATGACTTCACCACCAGTTTCCACCTTGACCGGTGTCTTTCAAACCTCATCTACTACTCCCTATGGTCTACATCTGTTTAGGACCTTTACTCATCCGGTTGGATTATTGCAGAGCTTGATCCCAGCTGGTTTTATGGCAAATTCCAAGTCACAGTTCTCCCTACTGATGCAAACATGGCCTGCTTTTGCTCCACCAAATCTAGCTCCTATCCAAACTGTAGGAGGTAATTTGAATCAAGTTTGTTCTGTTAAATTGGATAGAACCAACTATTTACTATGTAAATTTACTGTTCTTCCGGTAGTTATAGGTCATAAGTTGGAACAATTTCTGTTTGGTACTCTTCCATGTCCTTCTATGTTTTTAGGAACGCCAAATGCTACTTCTTCGGTTTTACCAGCTGTTAACCAGACGTTTGAAGAATGGAAAACTAAGGAATCTTTGTTAACTGGATGGCTATTATCATCCATGTCTGAACATGCCTTATTGGAGGTTGTGGGATGTAGTACTTCCCATGAAATCTGGCAAACCTTAGAGTTATTGTTTAATAATCAATGTGAGGCTCAGATTCTGGAATATAAAAATGCCCTTACCCAGGCTGAAAAAGGATCAAAAAGCATGGCTGATTGCCTTGTCCAGATGAAGAACTATTTAGATAAACTCACCGCAGCCGGTTATCCTATGACAAGGTCTTTTACTTGAGCAAGGAGTATGAATCAATTATTGTAAATCTGGGTATCCTATGACAAGGTATGAAGACTCTAGGTTGTTTGAGCAATGAGTATGAATCAATTATTGTTAATCTGACTTCCAGGATTGGGTCCTTGTCATGGCCAGATTTGCAGGCTCAATTGATCACTCAAGAGAGGTTGATAGCTAGATCCAATCCTACTGCCAATTTAGATCTCGCTTAGGCTTCTATAAATGCAACTATCAAATATTGTGGTTCAGAAGGCTATCAAAATAGAGGCAGAGGTATCAACAACTATCAGGGACAATCTAGAGGTAGAGGTGGTCAAAATTAGAGATGTGGTAGATCTAGATGAAGAGCTGGCTACAACAACAACAACAATGGTAGACCAACATGTTAGCTATATAATAAGACTGGGCACACAGTTGTTGAATGTTGGTATAGGTTTGATACTAACTTCAATCCATCTTCAGGCAATCAGGGAAATTAAAACCATACTGAGCAGTCTCCTGTAGCATATCTTACTGGTCCTGACTGTAACATCCCAAATTTTGGGATATTACCGTGTTAGAAAATCGACACCAGTTTAGATCATCGAATCCGAATCGAGTACATTTGGGATTCTATAATATTTTCAAATCATGGTCACTACTTTCATTATTGTCAAGTTGCATTATATTTTTCTACATGCGTAAGTTTAATGTTCTTGTAACTATATTTTAATTATTTTAATAGTAAATATTTTTTTTAATATGTCGACTTTAGGAAATTTCACTATAATAGGAATAACAAATTATTTCTGTGACAAAATCTATAAGACAATAAATGTGCATTAGTTATTTGAATTAAGGATAATAAATACGAGTTATTTTTAACAATAAGTAATACCAGGGATAAGGGTTAAGCGTTATGTCTGTTTTGTAAAACATTGAAACGAATGGATTAATATTTAGCCGTTATTTAATCTATTTAAAACAAACAATTATTATTCTTTATTGTCCTTATATTCATTCTTCATTTAGCAAATCATTTTCTACCATATAAATTGAATCGAGCATCTGGCCATCTCTGCTACCAAGTCAAGCCTATAGATGTCGTTTCTCCACCCAAAGTCCACTTTTATGGCTGGCCTTTTATGTCTTCATACCCATCCCTGTATCCACCACCAACCACCAAAACGACCATAGCGTTGATCAAGAAAATAATTTATTTCTCTTTTTCGTCGGCGACACCTATCAACCACTATGCGATCACCACCCATGTACACCATTACACTATTTTCTTAGACAATCTTGTTGTCACCACCATTGATCGAACTCACCTCGATTGATGAACCGAACATCAGACAACGATATTCATGCTACCATGGCCACTTCATTTTCTATGACGAACCGGTTTCCTCAACCGACCATGATCTTAAGCATGTGTTTAGCATTCTACGGCAATCAGTGTCTAGCCGTTGGATGTTGTTAATCAGTTGTTTACAGAACCATGAAGATTCATTATCATTGTGTTGTTTTAGAATTCCCTTCCGTTGGAAACAATATGTTAGGGTGGATAGTTGGCCTTTGGAAAGTGGTTCGGCTGCAATGTTTTGTTGACAAAAGGGTGGTGAAAGATATTAAAATAAGAGAATAAGGATGATTAAATTATTTGTGTGCAATTGACGGAAGCTGCCAAGCTGATTTTAACGGAACGAACCAAGGTTGGAAGTATAACTATATATATGCAGGGAGTGTAATAACACCACGATCGTTCGGTGAGTTCATTTTATTTTGATATAAAGCCAAAGCGTGTTTTATAATTATTTTCAATATTTTCTCTATATCAAATGATGTTTTAAAATCGGAAGTCATTTCGAATGTTTTCTTTAAAATTAACAAATGACCGTTTTGAGCTACTACACGTTTTTCTCGAAAACTATAAAAATTGACACTTGGAATTGACGGATAATACTTGTTTCGCCGTGGCACGAAAGTGTCAAAACTCTAGTGGCTAGGGGATTAGAGTTATCGCTTCTAGGAGAATGGCTAGTCACCGGTCTCGGGGCCTCTTGACTCGAAGTCTTTCCGACAGTAGCTAGAGTGCTCGCTCGTAAGAGTGGGGACGGTACCTTTTCCTCGAAGATTCATGACACGGCCGGGAAAACAAGGGCTGACGGATGTGTCATGGTTCGGAGGGCAGTGGGGTTGGCTGGAGCCCTTTGGGAGGTTCACTGGGTGAAAGTCTGAATCCTTTCCCTGATAATCGGCCGGAGTTGTCAGGCAAGAGCTCGCTTGTTGAAGTGCGGTAGCAAATCGTGTTCACGTGTGGAGTTTGGTTGGTATTGACTCATCGACTAGGCCAAGTCGGTGTCAAGTAATCTAATGATAACCTCTCGTAAATTCAAGTAATGATTGTACAATAAAGACTCAACTTAAATTCAAATAATGATTGATCGGTGTATTTTTTTCCCCACTATATATTATATTGTACTTATCTGTAACACTATCGCACATGGCTCATACCAGCGTAATTGCTGACGAATCTATCTCTTCTGTCTTTTCTTTTTCTTTTATTTTTAAATATAAATACAGGTTGTTGAACCAGGCTAAAAGATAGAAAATAGGCGCGATGATATTTATCAAGATCACTATATGGGGGATATGCTTTAGAAAATTTGATGACATGGTTCGTGTTGTGGATTTTAATCAATTTGGGATTCTATTTGTTGTAATTATTGATGTAACCAGTTAGCGAAATGCTGCAAGTGTTTTGATGGATTTATATCAATATTTGGGATTTATGGTATTTCATGGATGTCTATGCGAAAGCCTCGCAACCTGCTCCTAGAATGACCTCAGTAGACCTAGGGGTCGGGAGTGGGTCGTTACACTGACACTATAAGTGATCCGATTTGGTATGCAAATAGTGGTGCTACAAACCACATTACCTCAAATTTTAGCAAAACGTGACTGGGAAGTGAGTACAATAGTTTAGACACTTTGGGAGTAGGTAATGGTTCTCAACTTAAAATATCAAATCTTGTTCTTCTTGTTTTCCTGTTTCCAATACCATTCTGCACTTAAACCACATTCTTCATGTTCCTAAGATCACTAAAGACCTTGTTAATATTTCCAGATTAACTGCTGATAACAACGTTTGTGTTGAGTTTTACAATCTTGGTTGTCTTGTCAAGGAAAAAGTCACAGGTCAAATCCTGCTCAAAGGTAAAGTGATCAATGGTCTGTATCAATTCCTCTCCATCAGCCGTAGATCTCCCTTCAATCTAGAAATAACTTCTCAAAGTCATGCATCAAGTATTCATCAGTGCAACAGATTGGGTCAGGAAATCCTAGTACTTATGTTATTGTTAAACCTAAAAATGATGTCATGTGGCATAGAAGGCTAGGGCATCCTTCTGTTAAGGTAATGAATTTTGTTTTAAAATATTGTAATGTTCCTCTTATTAATGAAATGGTCTTTTGTGATGCCTGTCAAGTATGGAAAGAATCATGCTCTTCCTTTTTCTAACTGTAACTGTATTACTACCCATGTTTTAGAACTTGTGCACACTGATTTGTGGGGTCCATCACCTGTTAAATCTATATCTGGCTTCACCTATTATATACACTTTTTGGATGATTTTACTAGGTTCACTTGGATTTATCCTCTCAAAAACAAATCAGATGCTTTAAATGCCTTTCTATACTTTAAAAAACTTGTAGAAAACCAGTTTTCTTCAACCATTAAGACTGTGCAATAAGATAGGGGATGAGAGTACAGATCTTTTTCTAGTGTTCTAAAAGACAGTGGGATTCACTTTAGGCATCCTTGTCTATATGTGCATGAACAAAATTGTAAGGCAGAGAGGAAGCACAGGCATATCACCGAACTACGTCTTACCTTGCTAGCTCAGGCTAATATGCCACTTCACCTTGGGTGGAGGAGTTTTCAACATGTTGTTTTACATATAAACTACATGCCTACACCAGTCTTAAACAATATCTCACCATTTGAGAAAATATATGGTATGAAACCACTATATTTAAACCTACAAGTATTTGCTTGTGGCTGTTTCCCTTTCTTTAGACCATATAATAGACATAAGTTTGATTTTAACACTAGGAAATGTGTCTTTATTGGTTTCAGCGACCATCATAAAGGATTTAAGTGTTCTGATCCTACTGGTAGAGTGTATATCTCAAGGCATGTTAGCTTTAATGAGGAAGAGTTTCCTATAAGATAGGGTTTTCTCCGTCTACTGTCTTCTAATCCTACACAAATTCTGGCTCTGGCTTCTCTCTTGACAGTTTTTCTATGTCTGAATTTCAAAGTCCTAATAATTATAGTGATCAGATTCCTTCACCAAATGCATCCACATCACTCTCATCTTTACCTGCTCCTTCACCTAGTCCTGTCAATAACATTGGTCAACCATCTATATCTTCTTCAGAATCTCTTACTAAGTCAAACCACTCCTCTGAATCTATACATCACTCCCATGCATCAGCTGGAGCATATGATCAATCTTCTCCTTCCTTATCTGTTGGTCCCAGAGAAGGGTAAAACTATAGTCAGAAGGGGGGGGGGGGAGTGAATGACTATAGTGGAGTTTCAAAAACTTTTCTTGTGTTTAAAAGCTTTTGGGCAGTGGATAAGTCCCTTCTTACTATGTTGTTTCAAAGTAATTTAAACAGTCACAGATATAGATTATAATCTAGGTAATTTAAATGAATGCAGGGAAGTAAATTGACACAAGGCTTATAGTGGTTCAGGGTGGTGTAATCCCTTAATCCACTCTTCTCCTGTGATGATTGGAGGAATTCACTATTGTTTTCACAGATACAATAGTATGATTGTCCATGGCTTCCCAAGCTTAACAATCTACAAGACTATCACTCCTTGCTGCAACAGCTTCAGTGATTAGTCTGTTTCACTGCTCCTTGAGATCAAATCCTTCAGCAGCTATCACAAGCAACAACTCTTTCTTGATCAATCTCAGTGCTGGATATGAAATTATAGTTCTGGTGTCTGAGTTGATCTCTAGATAAACCTTGTAAGTTCAGAGTGAAGGCTTTTCAATTTGACAGAGTTTCTGCTTGATTTTCTTTTTCTGCTCATTATCTTATCTGTCTGTCAATGCCTTCTATTTATAGCCTTGAGTATCCTTGATTTGAAATTCCGTCCGTTGGATATATTTATTAGGGGAATAATCTTTGATTTTACTCTTGATTCCCCCTTAATTATATTCTCATTGATTTCAGTGATCGGATTTTTCTTTCGAATGTATAGCAGAAAATCCGTCCTTGATTGATCCTCCATTGATTGTGCATTAAATGCATGATCCTCTGAATCTTCATCATTTTTCATTTATGTTTTGATAAGGATTACTTCGCCGTTCTTTGAACGGTCGAGTGATCCATCTGATTTTGCCGTTTAGATCTTCCTTCACCGTTATTGCCTTCACTTTGCCGAAAGTCAGTTTACTCTGACGATTCACTGTTTCCTTCATCACTTCTGTTTTAAAGAGAATCTTTGTAGTTCACTGATCATTGATTTGGGTGAGATCAGTGTACACCATATTTGAACATTGAATTTCATCACTTGAAACATACTTAGACTTATCCAAGGTCATCACAGACTTTCTTGGTTGTAAGTCATACCATTAAGTCTTCACTGCTTCTCTGCTGGTGCTTGGCTGGCCTCACTCTGCCGAATGTCTGCTTTACTTTTCCGTCCTACCAACTAGTACAATACTTGTCTGACTTAACTTATACAATAAGTCAGTCTCTAAGTAAAGACTTATACAGAGAATTTCTAACTTATTTCAGGCTTGCTATAACAGCTAGTATGGCCATCATCAAAACATAATAAAATGTTCCTAACAATTTCCCCCTTTTTGATGATGCCAAAACCCTCATAAGCCTGAACATAAGTAAACCAAAATTTTCATGATAATCAACAGAACAAAACTCAACAATTTTATTCATCCATTCAAGGGTAATAAGTTCAAAAATTTATTCAGGTGTTACAAACTACATTTTGCTTAATTCAGCCTTGTACCATTTAAACTTTGTAGTCTGAACCTCTTCAATGTCTTTCCAATCAATTTCTGGAAACTTCCACTTCCAGTATGCCATAGCAGTGTATTCTGATACTCCCTTGAATACTTTCTTGGCAAAGAGTCTGTTGAAATCTGGCATGGTCTCATTTGCCCTAGGTTCTCCAAAGTACTTCTCAAGTCTCTCCCTAGCTTCAGCAATATGTGAGTTAGCAAACATGAGACTTCTGTAGAGACTCCACTATTCCTGTTTGTCAATTCTACCCATAGGGTTGAAGAATTTTTCCATATAGTTGAAGTCTTCTTGTTGTTCAGTTGGCAAGTCTTCTGGTCATTTTGCTGAAAGTGGTATGGCTGAACTTGGTTTGCTGTTGGATTGTTTTAGAAGTGTAAACTCTCTCTTGACATCATTGTAGAGTTTGGCCATATCAGTTCTCATCCTTTCATCCTGATAGCTTAGCCAATCAGCCCATGCTTCATCTTGTGAAAGATGAGGATAAAGTCCTTCTGACATACAGACGAAAAATTCTCTTACATGGTCCAAAGACATCCGCTTCATATTCTCGCTTTGCTTTTGTGACCCGATGTAACGTCTGCGCCCACCACCAGGTGTATCTCGAGTTGCACGCCTCTCTTTGGTGTTTCCTCTGGTGCTATGTTTGTGTTGACTTGTTGATCCTCTTGGTTGACTAGATCCTTGCCTTTGTTGTTTGCCGGATCTGTCTCTGTCATCGTCTCTTCTGTGCGTAGGAAGAGGAAATCCAGTGCAGGGTTCATTTAGGGAACTTTCTCTTTCTTCTCTAGCCCTCCTTTGTTGTTCTTCTGCTTCATTTCTGATTCTTATTTCTCTGTCCCTTGCTCTCAGTTGTTCTTCAGTGATGTTTGGGGGTCTAATAGTTGATCATGCAAGCTTATCATGATTTTCCCCCTTTTTGGCAGCATCATACCTCTGCTGGAGTAAGATGCTATTTGTTGCCTCTGCCGTTCCAATCAGAGATTCCAGCTTTGATTCGATGGATGTGAATCTGTTATCATGACTAGTCAGTTTCTCAGTGACACTGCGTAATCTTGTTCCAAATGCCACTGCCAAGGATTCATTTTCCTGAGAAATGTGTTGCCTGAGACCTGCAAGATTGTGTGCGATGTTTATGTTGAGTTGTCTCATCATGTCTCCTTGGCGTTGAACAACAATGTTCTGTGCCTCGATGTATTCAGCAATGGCCTCAAATTTTCTCTCATGGATCTAAGATGCATAGCTTGTTGCTCTAGTTCCTCTGCCAGTAGATCTGCTGCTTTTTCAAAGGTTTCATTTGATATACCAGTGGCCAAATGAGAGAGTTTATGGCGGATTTCAGCTGGTTCTGGGTCTGTTTGCTGTCCTCTGTCTTGTTGCTGAGTCACATCTACATTGACATCCAAGTCTTCAAGAATTTGTGTAGATGTGTATGCTGGTGTGGCTTGAGCTGTTGTTCCCCCTTGCGTTGTGCTGGGGATTGTCTTGACTGGAGTGGCAGAAGTTGAGCCAGTGTCCACTATGTTTATGCTGTCAGCCGGAGTTGCAGCAGATAGTGGCTGAGTGGTTGTCTTTGCTTGTGTTGTTGACTTGTGGGAAGCATGTGGCTGTAGGAAAGTGCGTAGAAGAATGTCATCATCAATTGCATCCGGTGTAGGAGTAACCTCTTCTCATTGTTTGGCATGATGATCAGCATGATGTCATCATTGTCATTGTCATCCTGATCATCTCCATCATCTTGATCAGTATCATCATCATCATTTCTACCATGTTCAGAATCATCATTGTGGCTGTTAGAGATCTGGGGTAGTTTTGCCTTTGCTGCATCTACCAAGTCCCTGAGAGAAGATTCATCAAGTACACCAACCAGAGTGGTGATTCCCAGAAAATTAAAGAGCCATGCTTCCTCAGGAAGCATGCGTTCCGAATCTTGAATCTGATTTCTGGAATTGCCTTCTTTCCATTCAAGATATTCTGCAATTCGATCATCAATATCGTTTGCAGACAATTGTGCAGGTTCTTCTGGAGATTCCTCATCATCTCCAGTGTCTCCGGTGACTTCCTCATTTAGAGGTTGTTCATCTTCACTTTCATTATCTTCACCATGTTGTTCTGCCTCAACATCAGAGTCCTCGTCAACTTCTTCTTCATCGATTAATTTTCCAAAGGCTGTTTCGTCCAAATTACGTTGAACCTTTTGTTTCTTCTCTGACCGGAGGGATTAGTTGTTGTTTTCTTTCTCTTCCCTCCTCCGGATTGTTTTTGTTGTTTAACATAGGTAAACATGACCTTGGACTCATCCAGTTTGTGAAGTTTTACAACAGGGAATTTGAGACATTGCATCAGATAGTGTAACTGAATCCCATATGACTTTTTCACCTGTAATTGTCCCTTCTTCTTTTTCCTCCCTTCATTGCCCTTTTTGGTGCTTTAACTTCACCTTGGATTTGTTCTTTGAGTCTTAAAAAGAAGTACCTTGCCCAATTGAACTCCAGATTGTTGTAGATGATTCCTATTAACCGTATTCTGATTTCTGTCATGGCATTATTTGCCCCCAGCTTCCTTCAATGATTTTGCCAATTAGGGCACTGAATTCACTGAATGGCTTCTTTAAAGCAGATCTAAGGCAATTGACTTTCTTAGAGCCTGGGTTTGCCTGTTTTGCGATGGTTACCCAGAAATCATCCAGGTTTTGTGGTACCAAAGTTACTTTTGCTTGACCCTTATTTGAAAGTTTAAGATGTTTTCGGATTACCTTTTCTGTAATCACTATGTCTTTGAAATTGACAGATGCAACAATCTTATCTTCTTCCCATTCGTCACCTTCTTCTGCAAGGAGCTCAGAGACGTATTTTGCAGATTTCCAGAAAGAAATCAGACTTTCATAGCAGACTTCGGTTACTGGGGGATTGAGAAAGGGTGATAGTTTTAGGGTTTTGCATCCAGTTGCCAGTCGTTTTGCTTCTTCATAATCTCCACAAAGCTTTAAGTAGTGTTCTTTTTGAAAGAATGATCCAGTGGCAATCGATTTTTCATACCGAGATTCGGTGGTTGAGGAGGATGAAGCCATTGTTGGATGTTAAATAATTTTTGAGAGTGAAATGCGAATTTGCAGAGGAATGTATGATATGCAAGGGAGTGTAAAAAGTTCTGAAAGTCTCTAAGTGCCGTTTATATAGGATGATTGGGGTAGTGTGAACGTGATTTGAATGTGGGAGAATTTTATGACATAATGGCATGATTTTGTGTATGTAAATCGCGATATTCGAGTGATGTGGGGGAGTGGATAGTGGTAAGTAATGATAGAGCCCGGGAATCGAGGCGCTTGTAATTCGAAAAGAATAATATAATTTCCTCCATAATTATAAATTGATCTCCACATGTGCAATCATCTACAGAATAATCTTTCATAACTACCTTGTTCTCCACGTGTCTAAAAGTTGATTATGTTCACACTTTAATTTACCCCTGATTCCAATCTTTATTTCGGTGAAGTGCCTTGGCTGGCCACTTAGCCGGTTTGGTGATTCTTTCACTGAGCTGCTTTATTTGACTATTCCTAACAATCAGTGAAATTAACTTCGCCAAGTACCAGTGCCTTACCTGCTACATCTCCTATAATGGAAAAGGTGTAAACAGCTGATGAAGTTACTTAGCCGATTACTCCAGTTAGCCGCTCTTTGGTTTTTAGTCGATTTCAATCATTCCTAACTCAGTTCTCAACATGCTAAACCTTTCATGACTGAGTGGTTTAGTGAAGATGTCAGCCAATTGATCTTTAGTGGGTATGTATTGTATAATGACATCTCCTTTTTCAACATGATCTCTGATAAAATGATGTCTCACATCAATGTGTTTTGTTCTTGAATGCAACACTGGATTTTCAGTAATAGATATTGCACTTGTGTTATCACACATGATTGGAATTATTTTCTCCTCCACTCCATAGTCCATTAGATGTTGTCTAATCCAAAGTACTTGTGCACAACAACTGCCTGCTGCTATATATTCTGCTTCTGCTGTTGATGTAGATATGGAGTTTTGCTTTTTGCTAAACCATGAAACTAGTCTGCTGCCTAGCATTTGACAAGTTCCAGATGTGCTTTTTCTATCTATTTTGCATCCAACATAGTCAGAGTCTGAATATGATATCAATTTGAATCCTCCATCTCTTGGATACCAAATTCCTACATTGATAGTGTTTTTCAAGTATTTGATTATTCTTTTGGCTGCTAGAAGATGTGATTCTTTTGGTTGATCTTGAAATCTTGCACACACTCCTACTACAAATGCTATATTAGGTCTGGTTGCAGTTAAGTATAGTAGGGATCCAATGATTCCTCTATATATTTTCTGATCAACATCCTTTCCAGTTTCATCTTTTCCAAGAATGACTCTTGCACACATTGGTGTATCAGCTGTGCCACTTGTATCCATACCATACTTGTGTATTAAGACTTTTGTATACTTGTCTTGACTAATGAAAATGCCATCCTTCATTTTCTTTACTTGAAGGCCAAGGAAATAATTTAATTCTCCTATCATGCTCATTTGAAATTTGCTCTTCATTAGATTTGCAAATTTTTCACATAACTTTTCATCCTCTGATCAAAAGATGATGTCATCAACATAGATTTGTACTAGCAATGTACTTGTTCCTTCCTCTAGTTTTAATAGAGTCTTATCTATAGTTCCCTTGTTGAAACCATTCTTGATCAGAAACTGTGATAGTGTTTCATACCAGGCTCTGGGTGCCTGTTTGAGTCCATAAAGAGCTTTCTTTAGTTTGTATATTATGTCTTCCTTTCCTTTGAGGTTGAAACCAGGGGGTTGTTCCACATATACTTCTTCTTCCAAAAGTCCATTCAGAAATGCACTCTTGACATCCATTTGATAGACTTTGAAATCTTTTAAAAGGGAAAGGCTAGAAAAGTCCGATTGCCTCCAATCTAGCTACTGGTGCAAATGTTTCATCATAATCTATTCCTTTTGCTTGAGAATAGCCTTTTGCAACTAGCCTTGCTTTGTTTCTGACAACAATTCCTTGCTCATCCATCTTATTTCTGAATACCCATTTTGTTCCAATGATGTTGGCCATATCTGGTCTGTCAACAAGTTCCCAGACATCATTTCTTTCAAATTCATTTAGTTCTTCTTGCATGGCTGTGATCCAATCTGCATCTTGAATTGCATCATCTATTGTCTTGGGTTCTACTTGTGATAGAAAACATATTAACATATGCTCCAGTTGTCTTCTGGTTCTTACTCCTATGTGAATATCTCCAATAACTTGTTCTTCAGGATGATCTCTTAGCCAATTTAGGTCTGGTTGAAGTTGTTCTTCACTTGGTGCTTCTGTAATTTCATGTTGTGCATGAGCTTCAAGTTTTGATGCTTCTTCTGTTGTATTGACTTGTGGCTCATCTTGATTTCCAAAATTGTGATGCAGAATAGTTGCTGGTACTGTTGTGTTCATATACACTTGTTTTTGTGCTGCTTCTTCTTCTTGTTCTTGAAGACTTTCACCATTTGTATTTGGTTCATCAAAGACTACATGTATTGATTCTTCAATCACCAATGTTCTTTTGTTGAGTACTCTGAATGCCTTGCTGGAGCCTGAGTATCCCATAAAGATTGCTTCATCAGCCTCTTCATCAAAGGAATGTAGCTGATTCCTGTTCAAAACAAAACATTTTGATCCAAACATATGTAAGTATGAAATATTAGGTTTCTACCATTCCATATTTCGTGGAGTTTTTCCATGATGTTTGTTGATGATTGATCTATTTTGTGTATGGCATGCTGTGTTTGCTGCTTCAGCCCAAAATCTCTTTGGTAAGCATGCTTCTACAATCATTGTTCTGACTGCTTCTTTGAGAGTTCTGTTTCTTCTTTCTGCTACACCATTTTGTTGTGGGGTTCCTGCTGCAGATAATTGATGCAATACTCCATTTTCTTCACAATACGTTCTGATAATTTCATTAAGAAATTCAGTGCTCTATCTGATCTGATCTTGATGATTTTCAGTTCTTTCTCATTTTGAAGTCTTCTTAACAAATCTGGCAGCTTTTTGAGTGTCTCTTTCTTCTTGTTCATGAAGATGGTCCAAGTGTATTTTGAGTAGTCATTCACTACTACCAGGGTGTATTTCTTACCACTTACACTTACTGGTGTGACTGGTCCAAACAGGTCCATATGCAACAGATGTAGAATTCTTGTTGTTGATTGATAGGTGATGTAGTATGAATATTACAAACGGGTAATCGGGTAATTCTAATTAAGAAATAATACAAGAACAAGAATATTTGGGTATGATTTGGACTGAACTCTTGAGAGAGCTGCCTACGTATCCAGGTTAAGTAATCAACTGGAATCAAGTCCCCCTCGTAGTTCAGGGTGTTCTTTATATAGTAGTAGATCGTGTGTCTCTTCCTGGACGTGCTAGGAAGTTATTGTTGATTATCTTCTGGACGTGGGGTCTACCCACGTCCGTAAGCAGTTGAGATGTTGTTGACCCGGTCTTCGCCACGTTCAGCTTGTTGTTGTTCGTCCGTAATCCATTCTCGTCGGGATGCGGTGAGTCCGCCTCGACTATTTCGCCCGCTGGCCTGGAGTCGCCGCTTGGTGGTGTGGCCGGCTTGATCGCCCATTTATCTTTATTACCTAACATTCATACTGGGCCCGGCCCAATTACGAATAATCTAACCCACTGGGCCCATATATCATCATAAGTCCCCAGGACTAGGGTAGATCGCTTTTACAATACCGCTAGCACGAAACGGTTCTGCTTCCGTTATTGATTCTACGCGAAACGAGGCCAAGTTGCACCCATCCGTTATCATTATAACCGTATACTAAAACATTACGTCGCTTCATTTCTTGTCACATAACCCTTTATCTGTCCACATTACTCTTATAATTTAAACTTTTGGAAATGCCCCTCTGCAACCGCAAGTAAGTCTTTATCTATTTTATTCTGCATTTCTTTGAAATCGTTGATCTTTCATGAGTTTGAGAGCCAATACCGCTTCTAGTGAATCTATAGAGAAACTATTTGAATCCCCAGAGAAAATATCCAGAGCCATAGATAGTGAGGAAGTGAATTCGTCTAATCCTGTGTTTTGCCCTGAACCTATAATAAATTCCGATCATCCGTCCTCCTCAATTGATTTAAGAAACACCTCTACTCTTGGAGATAACCCATTGTGTCTTTTGCCTCCCCACCTTTTGCCTCCTGGGATATTTACTCCCACTTCAATCGTACACCAGTATCCATAAGATCACACTGCCTTCTTAAACACTTTGAAGAGAGAAATCAATCGTTTTGACAAAACTAAAGCAATAATGGCCTGCCACGGTGTTGCCAGCAAAATGACCAAGACTGAGATGGCTGGTTATTAAAAACCTATAAGATCCGTACCGAGCCCTTTGAAGTTGTTCTTCCTAAACCGACAGAGTATGCTTACAACCCTCCATCCGGTTTCTGCACAGTATACGCTGATCAGCTTCACAGTGGATTAAGATTCCCTCTTCCCCCTGGGTGTGTAGAGATAATGAAGTACTATAAGTTAGGAGTTGGCCAGATCCATCCAAATAGCGTTAAATTTCTCATAGGTTTCATGATTTGGTGGCGTCTGAACACCACGCCCTTTTCTGTAAAGCTCTTTAGGAATTTCTACCATTGTAAGTTGACACAGGGGAGTGGAGGATGGTACCATTTTTGTCGTAGGGCCAGTGCTCCGATTATCCCCATTACTGGCAAAGATAAGACCAAGAAGAAGTGGCAAGAACACTTCTTCTTTGTGAAGCATAATTCGGATGCCACTTTAGGGCGGTGGAATCTGCTTCCATGAAGGAAAAATGGAAGACGTCATTGATGAGACATTTGTCCCAATACCTTGTTAGCAATAAGATTTCCCGAGCTTAGACTTTATAAGTTCGCTTACGATAGATGCCGCTCGACTTCATACTGCAGGAACTGTTGGCAACGTGGAGTTCTCCAAGAAACAGTACCGAAAATGTATGTTTGTACTTGCATTTTGTTTTGATTTTTGATTATAACTTAATTATCTTTTTCCTCTTTTAGATTTGCGAGGTTTTCTACTAACATTTGTTTAACTGCATCTGGGTTACTTGTCTGCCCCTCTTCCATCACTTTCTTTCCAGTGTCTTGAACATTTTGCTCGGGGCTTTTATCTCCGATCTGATTCTTTTCTTTCTCTTGTTGATTTCCTTGCTTTTTTGAATTTCCTTGGTTTCTGGCCATTTATTTTTTTGTATTAATCACTCACTAACTGGAAATTTTACCCTCCTTCTAGCGCCAAATGATGTAGTATGAATATTACAAACGGGTAATCGGGTAATTCTAATTAGCAAATAATACAAGAACAAGAATATTTGGGTATGATTTGGACTGAACTCTTGAGAGAGAGCGCCACGTATCAGTTAAGTAATCAAGCTGGAATCAAGTCCCCCTCATAGTTCGGGGTGTTCTTTATATAGTAGTAGATCGTGTGTCTCTTCCTGGACGTGCTAGGAAGTTATTGTTGATTATCTTCTGGATGTGGGGTCTACCCACGTCCGTAAGCAGTTGAGATGTTGTTGACCCGGTCTTCGCCTTTATTCGCTTTTGTTGTTCTGTCCGTAATCCATTACAGTCGCCGCGACGCTGAAGTCTTGCTCCTCGACTATTACATCCGGCGTCTGGATCTGGTAAGCACTTGATGGTCTGGCTTGACTGGTCCATTTATCTTTATTACCTAACATTCATACTGGGCCCGGCCCAATTACGAATAATCCGACCCACTGGGCCCATATATCATCAATAGGGTTTTGACTTGAAAGAACTTTAGATTTGTTTCCCTTTCTGACATGCATCACATAGACGTTCTTTCTTGAATGTGATCTCTGGCAGGCCTTCAACTAACTTGTTCTTTGATAATTTGTTGATGGTCTTGAAATTTAGATGATTTAGTCTTCTATGCCATAACCAGCTAGTTGACTGTTTGTTTTTGACAAACAAACATGTTTCTGCCTTGGCTGTTTTCCAATCCACCACATACATGTTATCTTTTCTTCTTCCTGCAAGTACTACTGTGTTGGTTTGGCTGTGAATGACTTTGCATCCTTCCTTGCTGAAGTGCATATTGTAGCCTTTGTCACAAAATTGACTAATGCTCATCAGATTGAAATTAAGTCCCTTGACATATGCCACATTTTGGATCTTCAGATTGTTCTTGAGCATTGTGCCTTCCCCTTAATCTTGCCAGGGTTTTCTTTGCCTCCAAATGTGACTTTGGGTCCATCAAGAGCTTTAAAGTTACTGAGCCATCTCTTCTTTCCTGTCATGTGTCTGGAACATCCACTGTCTATGTACCAGACATCCTACAAAACAAATTAATTAAGTTTAGGTACCCAACACTGTTTGGGTCCATGCCTGTTAGTAGTCATGCCTCCTACTCCAAGTGTATATCCAAATGATCTTCTTTTGGATAGTTAAAGTCATCAACTTCATATATATAGGCATGGCGAGAATAGCTTCTAGTATTTACTGAAGTTATTACGATACTTTTCTCTACTTTTGGTGAATTTGCATCCTTCTTCACTCTGCAATATGCAGTGGGAAACCTGACTTGCTTCATGTGTTTAGGAGTATACCTAGTTTGATTTTTCTTAAGCACATGATGCATATTATAGAATGGTTTCTTCTTGTATTTTGGAGTTGCAACATTCCAATCATCCTCTGAAGGATAAATTCTTCATTTACCTTTCAGAAAGACCTTGCTTTTGATTGACTTGATTGATGATTTAGTCTGTTGTTTTACTGCACTGGGTTTTGGCTTCACCGGTACAGGATGAGTGGTTGAGACCATGGTCTGTCCCATTCTGAATTTTGATTAAATGTTCATCCTGGATTCAGAATTTTGTTGACCATTGTTTCTACTCTCATCCCCGATTTGTAGCTAAGACCGATCCGATCCAAACCTTTTGATGGGTTGTAAAGCGATTCATTTGTTATCTTAAGCGGTAGGGGATTTTCTCAATCGATCATCAACAACGGATGTATGAACCTCTCGTTGTTTGTTGATCATTTGAGTAGATCTCCTTAATAGTTAGTTCAGCTTTTGCTTTATCCAGTTATTTCTTTAATCTTTTATTTTCCATTCTTAGATCCTTGCATTCCTTTTCCAGAATTTCATGATTCATTTCAATTTCATCAAATTTAGTCATGAGATTTTGGACTAGGTCTGCTGGATATAAAGGGAGAATAGAAGATTGTGCAGTGTTAGATGTGGATGCATTTGATGAAGAGTAAGAGCTAGATGTTACCTCAGTTTCATCGGATTCTTTGGCCAATAGACATAGGCTTGTATTCTCAATGTCTGAGCAATCACCTTCATCTTCATCTAGTTCTTTGGTCATGAGGCATAGACATGCTTTTTCATTGTCCAGTTTGTCATCTTCATCATCATTATCCGAGTTATTATCGATGATTCTTCATTCTTTTCACCGCTTGATTCAAATTCTTGAGTGCTTTCTTGCCTTTCCTCTTTCAGATGCTTTGTATTTCTTCTTTTCATCATCTTTATCATTTTCTTCAGGATAATCGGCCTTGAAGTGACCTTTCTTGTTGCAGTTGAAGCATCTGTATTCATCATCTTTCTTCTTCATGTCTTTGTTTGAGCTTGACCTCTTGTTTGATGATGAATTTCCATTGAATGGCTTCTTTTTGCTAAACCTGTCAAAACGTTTAACTAATAAAGCTACCTGTTCTTTAAGTTCATGTGTCTCTTTGCTGATACAATCGGCAAAGTTACTTTGCTGGGGTGCAATCAGTGCAGTGGCTTTTTGTGTCTCTGCCGGAGCACCATCTTCACCGTTCAATTCAAATTCATGAGCTTTAAGTTGGGACATCAGTGTCAGAGTGTCAGTGCTAGCAAGGTTTGTGGTTCCTCTGATTACTGATGTTATGATCTTCCATCTTTCAGGTAAGCCTCTCAAGATCTTTAAGCATACTTCTTTATGGGGATATGTGTGTCCAAGTCATTTGTAACATCGATGATAATCTTTGGAGAATCTGTTGTCCATTTGATCAATAGATTCACCAGTCTTCATTTTGAAATTTTGAAATTTCTGTTTTGAAACAGATAATTTGGTTTCTTTAACTACTTCAGATCCTTCATTTATCAATGCTAACTTGTCCCACATCTTCTTTGATGTTTTGCAATCTTTGATTCTCATGAACATGTTGCTATCTAGAGTCTTCAAAATCATGTCTTTTGCAACAAAGTCTAGATTTACTCTTCTCCTATCATCCTTGGTCGAATCTTTCTTAGGTTTGTCTATCTCATTTTCTTGATCTGCTCCTGTGGATACCACAGTCATGATCATGATTGGCCCATCATTGATTACGTCCAGCATCTCCTCATGAGTTGCTGCAAGATGAGACAACATTCTTATTTTATATTCATCAAAATTATTAACATTGAAAACAGGTACTTTTGACATAAAGTTTGAGGAATCCATATGCACAAGAAATAGGTTTATATGTGAATGAATAGAAAACTCAGATTTGAAAACTACTTTGAATATATTTGATCTCCTTGTTACCAGAAATTAGATCTGAACAAGTTCTGATACTAGGAACACTGCTCCGATACCAATTGTTGGTCCCAGAGAAGGGTAAAACTATAGTCAGAGGGGGGTGAATGACTATAGTGGAGTTTCAAAAACTTTTCTTGTGTTTAAAAGCTTTTGGGCAGTTGATAAGTCCCTTCTTAATATGTTGTTTCAAAGTAATTTAAACAGTCACAGATATAGATTATAATCTAGGTAATTTTAATGAATGCAGTGAAGTAAATTGCAGAATGTAAATTGACACAAGGCTTATAGTGGTTCAGGGTGGTGTAATCCATTAATCCGCTCTTCTCCTGTGATGATTGGAGGAATTCACTATTGTTTTCACAGATACAGTAGTATGATTGTCCTTGGCTTCCCAAGCTTCACAATCTACAAGACTATCACTCTTTGATCGCGCATGACTTGGTGATTGATCTGTTTCACTGCTCCTTGAGATCAAATCCTTCAGCAGCTATCACAAGCACAAGTCCTTCTCAGATGACTTCTGATTCAGTTGCTTCAGTTTATTGTGAATGAGATTCACCAACTTGATTGATCAATCTCAGTGCTGGATATGAAATTTTAGTTCTGGTGTCTGAGTGGATCTCTAAATAAAACCTTGTAAGTTCAGAGGGAAGGCTTTTCAATTTGACAGAGTTTCTGCTTGATTTTCTTTTTCTTATCGTTATCTTATCTGTCTGTCAATGCCTTCTATTTACAGCCTTGAGTATCATTGATTTGAAATTCCATCCGTTGTCTATATTTATTAGGGGAATAATCTTTGATTTTACTCTTGATTCCCCCTTAATTATATTTTCCATGATTTCAGTGATCGGATTTTTCTTTCAAATGTATAGCAGAAAATCCATCCTTGATTGATCCACCATTGATTGTGCATTAAATGCATGATCCTCTGAATCTTCATCATTTTTCAATTCTGTTCTGATAAGGATTACTTTGCCATTCTTTGAACGGTCGAGTGATCCATCTGACTTTGCCGTTTAGATCTTCCTTCACTGTTATTGCCTTCACTTTGTCGAAAGTCAGTTTACTCTGCCGATTCACTGTTTCCTTCATCACTACATTTTAAAGAGAATCTTTGTACTTCATCGATCATTGATTTGGGTGAGATCGGTGTACACCATATTTGAACATTGAATTTCATCACTTGAAACATACTTAGACTTATCCAAGGTCATCACAGACTTCCTTGGTTGTAAGTCATACCATTAAGTCTTCAATGCTTCTCTGCTGGTGCTTGGCTGGCCTCACTCTGCGAATGTCTCGCTTTACTTTGCCGTCCTACCAACTAGTACAGTGATTTTGTCCGACTTAACTTATACAATATGTCGGACTCTAAGTAAAGACTTATACAGAGAATTTCTAACTTATTTCAGAAGCTTGCTATATAAAATACCTAGTATGGCCATCATCAAAACATAATAAATTGTTCCTAACATTATCTCCTCCTCCTTCAGTTCCTCTTGTCCCCAATCATCCTATGCAAATCGGAACCCAGAGTGGGATCTTTAATCCTAAAACATACTCTTACCTTGCGTCTAAATCTCTTTCAGCAATACCAGAACCTACTTCAGTGTCTGAAGCATTGACTCAACCTCAGTGGTTGGATGATATGAAGTCTATGTATCAAGCCCTAATCCAGAACAAGATTTGGGACCTTGTCCTTCCCACATCATAGCATATACTAATTGGTAATCGATGAATTTTTAAACTCAAGTTGAATCCAGATGGGACAGTCAATAAATACAAGGCTAGATTGGTTGCTCAAGGTTTTAGTCAGAATTATGGTGTGGACTTTCATGATACCTTTAGCCCTATGATCAGCACTTCTACTATCAGAGTTATTTTAGCTAGTGCTGTGTTTTTTGCTTGGGATGTGCAACATATTGATGAGAACAATGCCTTTTTAAATGTAGGTTTACAGGAAGACATATTTATGCCCCAGCCATCTGGTTTTGTGGATCCTACTAAAACCTACCATGTTTGTCATCTGAAAAAAGGCACTCTATGGGTTAAAACAAGCCCCCAGAGCCTGGTTCGAGGCACTTAGAAGTTATCTTCTTTCTCTTTGCTTTAAGCAATCAGCTTCTCACACCTCATTGTTTATTTTTAAAGATGCTACAATAACTTTGTATGTGCTTATCTATGTTGATGATATTTTAGTCACAGGCGACTCCAATTCTGCTATTGCTGCCTGTATTACCAGATTGGATCAGAAATTTGCTCTAAAGTCTCTTGGTTTAGTTAGCCATTTTATGGGGGTGGAAGCCTATAGGGACAAGACATGTCTCTGTCTCACACAGGCTCACTATGCCACACAACTTCTGCATAAACTTGGTATGGACAATATCAAGCCCGGCTCCACTCCTATGGTGTCACACAAGCATCTTATTCCTAATGCTGGACCATTGATGTCTAATCTAACAATATACAGAAGCACCATTGGGGCCCTTCAGTACTTGACTCTTACAAGACCTTATATCTCTTACAGTGCTAATACTCTTAGCCAATTTATGGAATTTCCTACAGAAATACACTGGCCAGGAGTGAAGAGGCTTCTTAGATATATCAAATGTATCCTTCATCTGGGGTTGCAGTTTAGAGCTTCAATTGATTTGGCTGTCTAGGGTGATTCATATATTGACTGGGCAACTTCAATAGTTGGGTGGTCCTCCAAAAAACATGTTGTAGCCAGATCTAGTACCGAGTCTGAGTACAGATCTCTAGCTCAAGCTGTTGCTAAAGTTACTTGGCTCAAGTTTCTGTGTACTGAATAGGGTATTCCCCTGGCCAAAGTTCCTGTTCTGTGGTTTGACAAAACAGTGCTACTTTCCTAGCTCAAAACATATGTTTCATGCTAGAACCAAACACATCGAGGTAGATATTTATTTCTGTGTACTGAATAGGGTATTCCCCTGGCCAAAGTTCCTGTTCTGTGGTTTGACAAAACAGTGCTACTTTCCTAGCTCAAAACATATGTTTCATGCTAGAACCAAACACATCGAGGTAGATATTTATTTTGTCCGTAATCAAGTCCTTGCTAAGAAATTGGCTATCAGATATGTACCTTCAGCTTCACAACTGGGTCATACCTTAACTAAGCCCCTTCGGTACACTGCTTTTGCTGCTGCTCGATCCAAACTCAATCTGGTGGATACCCAGTTTCGTTTGAGTAGGGATGATAAGAATATTGGATAAGTAGTAGTAGTAGTTATCTATGATAAGATTGCATGTGTGTAATACTTGGCTCTTTGTAGAATTGACATGTGTAATATTCTTTAAAAGGATGTAGCCGTTGGATAGGTGTGTGTATGGAGATGAATGCAAGTCTGTTATTGTATCCATGGTATATATCAGGCTGTTGTACAAAGCTCACACAAGCAACTAGAATGGAATCTATCTACTATATTCAGTTTCTATTTCTTTAAGTAACCAGATGTAGAGTTTAAGTCACTTTGCTGACAATATACTTATTATATATACTAGTATATATAATAAGTAATATGTTGTGTCATAATAAACAAATTGAAGTTTTAATTTAAGTATTATCAAAAATTTAATATATGATTGTTGCTTGGCTTGTGGCGCTGATAATTATTAAGTGTGTAGACATACAATTATATTTTGTGTTATTTGTTTATAAGGACGTGTTTTGGGACTTAATTAGCCACTTATGACACGTTTAAATGATATTAGTTATAAGGACGGATTTCTTTTATGTTTCCCATTCTGCGCTTCTCATATATGTCTTTAATGCTGATTCAATTGCATTTAATTTGTTTGTTCTTACGCTTCTGAGAAAAAAATTCGATGGCTTGGATGCTGATTCTATTGAATTTCGTTGTGTTTTTATGGTTGATTCTTCGATATGGATGCTGATTCTCTTGCATTTTTTTGCGTTCTAATGGCTGATTCTTTGATTTGGATTTCTTCTTCTTCTATGTTCCATTTACTGTTGATTCTTATTCAATTTCTTCGCTTTTAGTCTATATTCATCCATATATGTGTATTTTGTTCTGGATTCATCAATTTCCGGCCGATTTGTGTTTCAGAGCTTCGAAAATCATCCTGCTTCATTTTTCGTTTTCTGCTTCAATTTTTTGGTAATTTTTTAGATTTTGTTATTACTCTCATTTAGTTATGCATATTTCTCCAGCTGATCGTTTGTTTCTGCATTCGGAGCTTAATTTTTCATATTTTTCTGCTATTTTTCGAGATTTGTTTATTACTCTTGTGTATTGGTGATTTTGTTTCTCCATTCTGACAGTAGGTATTTTATGTGGCATATGAGTTTGAATGATTTTGTTGCTTGTTTGAATTAGTGTTTCTGCTTTTCTGTGTTTATTCAGTGAGTGTGCATTGTTGTTTTTCTGATTCGGATTGTATGACATTACATAACGTTCTGATGCAATGACTTCTTGTAGTGGTCAGTATTCTTTCAGTGTTACATGTGTTCTTTTTTAATGATTTTTGTAATATATGAATTGTATTTTCAGTTAAACTTAGTATATGTGTTCCTTTTATGTGAATTTGATGTTTTTGTTTGTAATTTTGTGAATATTGTGAATATTGTGTACATGAATTTTGATTGAAATGTAAACAGAGTTATTTGAGGTTGACTGCTGTGATGTTTCTGTTATGTTTTTTGTGATTTATTTTGTATTGAGGATAGACAATGATATATTTCAATGTTGTTGAATGAATGTTGTAATAAGTGTAGTGGAATTTCAGTTTTAATGACTATTTAGTTGATGTAGTATATGTAGTGATATTCATCTATTATGCAGTGACATTCATCTTTTATGCAGTGACATTGTCTGCTATGTATTGACATATACCTGTTTTTAGGAACTGTGTTATTTTTAGATGATTTTATTCAATATTGATCTAATGTATTCAGATATCAGAATGATATTGAATAATTATTGAACTGAATGAAGTTTGATTTTATTTGGAATGCGTATTCATGTGATGTAGTATTTGCAGTGACATGCTTCTCCCTTGCAGTGACATCCTTCTCCCTTGCAGTGACATAGTCTTTTTTTTTGCTACAGGGTTATATTGTCTTCACAATGTTGATACTTATGTGCACCGATAAGGAAGAGATGTGTGTTGTCACGGTGACAACTGATACTACGTTAAAGTTGATTCATGATAGACTTTCAAATCGGTGGACGGATTTGAAGGATATGTCTATCAGTTTGTATTATGTCTTGCCTGATGATCCGAAGTGGCTGTTATGTTCCAATGATGATATGAAGGCCATGATTTCTGTTGCTGAATCTTACAGTGCTAAGCGTGTTAAAGTAGAGGTTGTAGGGAATGGTGTTGTTGGTTCTTCATCTTCTTACAATGGTGGTAGTTGTGTTGGATCCAAGGATGTTGTTGATGATAAGGTTACTACGATTTCATCTTCGAGTGATAGTAATGTGTTGACTTTTGGTTGGGACAAAATAGTAATCAAAGAAGGTCAATTGTTTGTTGGTGGTGCGGATGATTTTAGGAGTGCCTCAAAAAAGTCGCTCTATACAAACTGGTTTTAAGTATGTGTACAAGAAGAATGATAGTTGTAGGATTTATGCTATTTTTGCAAAGATGAATGAAGCAAACTGTGGTTGGTATGTTCGTGCTTCGAAACAGAAATCGAGTGGATTCTTTTATGTAACTAAATTATGCAATGTTCATACTTGAGGTACATCTTCGAGATCTTTTAGGCGAGATCGTCTTATGACTTTTGATATTCTTTCGAAGGTTGTTCTTTTTAAGGTTCGTGAAGACTCAAGTTTCTCTGCATTAGATTTGCGACTTTTGGCCGGTACTGATCATAGGCGTGCAGTTTCTTATGATGTTGCTTGGTCTGCTGTTACAAAAGCTAGGTATTTGTTATATGGTGATGTTAAAACATCATTCAAAAGTTTATATGGTTATTGTTGGAAATATTATTTATGTTTTGATGATGATTCGTCACGTAATTAAACAAATCACTTACAACCCATGATGATGAAGTCATAAGTAACTGTTATTAGTGCATAATGAAAGAAGAAGCAAGAAATGGTCTAGAGATAAAATGTATAAGTTCTATCTTGAGTCTGAAACTTGTATAGGTTGTTTCAGACAAGCATTGTAATAGAATAGGAAATAGGCAAACAGCTGAGTCACAACAAGAAAACTGAGTATGCACATGAAGAATTGAGGGTTCAAACTCAGTAATGCAAGAACTGGAGAAGGTAAGTTTGCTAAGGGTCACAAACTCAGTTGGCTTATCAAGAAAGATCAAGAGGCGGGGACACAGACTCAACTCTGAAGATCGAAGAATCGAGGTAGCAAACTCGTTTAAGTCGATTAAGTCGTGACAATAAGTCATGATTCAGGCAAGTCTGTGGTGACCTGGAACTGAACTATGGATCATGTAAAACAGAATAATCTTAAGGACAAAGATTATCAGTTAACAAGATAAGAAGAAACGAATGGTGTACTCTGACTTAGTCAATTAAAGTCAGATGTCAAGTATACAAGGCACTCAATTTTGAAGAAGAGTAGAAAACTGAGCTAAGGCCTTGCTGAATTTAAACTGACAATACAACAAAGATCGAACATATGAACGTTGGCTAAACGACAAATGTAACGGCAACAAGAGATAGTGACCGTTACATCACCCCTATAAATACACAATAGAATCACTTGAAGAAGAAGAGAGAAGGATCAGAAAAAGAGCTTTACAAGCACATATCCAAAGATCCAGATCCTGATCCAAAAAATCAGATAAAATATCTAGAAAAGGGGAGGCCAACAGAATTGCTTTGAAGAGTTCAAAGAAAGATCCAGTAACCCATTAAGGGGGAAAGAAGGCATCTTGGAGCTACAAAGCCAGATCCAGAAGAATCAGACAGCTCATTGAATTAATCTTTTGATTAATTCTAAACCTAACCGTGAAAAAGGGTTGGCTATGCATAGTTTGAAGAGAGCAATTCCACCTTTCTTCATACGGTTGCAATTTGGTTGCCACAACTGTTGGTGCAGTCTGCGGACTGTGTTTGTGTTAGTGGTGAGCTGGTGAAGGAGCAATTCCACCTCCGAAAGATCAGTGTGCAGAATGAAGGGAGCAATCCTACCCCTCTTCATTATGTGTAGACAGTGAAACTAGGGTGTCATGAAGGACTGTCATAGTGCTAGGATTTTGTAACGGTTATCTCAAGATTCTAGTGATACCTCCTACACCACAGGAGAAGGGGAGACGTACGGGATTACACCACCCGGAACTTCCATAAACAAATCTTGTGTTGATTTACTTTATGCATCTATATATTCCTGTTGTGATTGATTTAATTCTTGTTATCCTCACACTCAGCAAATGTCAGACACTGAGTCAGCATGTAACTGATACATAGGAGATTCATATCTTTATTGACACATCTATCGCACTAAAGGCTAGATTTATCCGCTGCCAGTTAACAAGACCAAATATAAGTCAGTATTGACTTATACTCAGTTGAGTTAGCTGAACTCCGCACAAGTTTCAAGATAGGAACAAAATTGAACTGAGTATCAGTTTGAGTTTGGTAGAAACTCAGTTCCTGGGGCTTTTTCAGTTTTGGGAAAGTTTTTGGTGACAAGTTTATTCACCCCCCCCCCCCTCTAAACTTGTGTTAGCCTTTTCAAGGGACCAACAATTGGTATCGGAGCAAGTTCTTCCTTCTGGAGGAGATACGAGTTATTACTGCTAAGTTATAAACCAGTTGTTGAAGACTCTACACTGTATCAGTTATAGAAGCACCTAGTTTGATTTCAACGACTACATCTAGAATTAAGACTTGGCTTACTCACCCCCTGACTAACTGTTTGCAAAATGTATCTGATTTTAAGGATCAAATAGTTGAAAGGTTCAGTGTGACAAATCTGCATACAAATCCAGAACCTCAACTCAGTGATGAGGTGGATACAAACCTCAATGTTTATAGAGACAAATCCAGAGGAGTTTCATCACAAAGAAATCTCTCAGAAGAAGAAGAAAAGAAGTTGTTGCAAGTCACCATTGAAGATTCATTAGAGCAACAAAAGGATGTACACTCAGATCTTAAAATTATATCAAACCATCATGAAAAGGTACATTCTTCAACTCAGTTATCATTCGCTGAACTCAATAAAAGAAACTCTGAACTTGTCAAGATAACCGAAAAACTTATTTTGGAACTGAAATTAAAAGATGGAGAACTTGACAAAGCGAAAGATTGGAATGAGTTTCTTGAAACTGAGTTGTCAAATCTTGCTGAAAGGTTAATACTCAGCAAAATTGGCAAAAGCAATGATGACCCCCCACCCCTACCCAGTCTTGAGATTTCAAAGAGCATAAACTCTAAACATCAAGTTACTGGAAGACCTAGTGGATTACACAAAGAAATTAAAGATTAAAAATCTAAAAGAATCCTTTTGAAATCAACTAAGGTTGAGCGTAATGGTTTATCTAGAAAAGAATTGAGAAGGCTTGATTCTCTCAACAGAGAAACTGAAAAGAATGATTTAGTAACTAATCCAGCTGGACCCAAGAAGATATGGGTACCCAGGAAAACTTAAAACTGTTTCGCAGGAAAAGTCAGTTTTTATTGCAAAAATCCTCAGAAAAAATGACTTCTACACAAAGATGAAAATGCACAAGCTGATGAAGGACAATTTGGTCAAAAGCAAAAAACTTTCCAGCTACCATCTGGCGCTTGGGCTGATATAACAAATCACTCGAAGCCACGTGTCAATCTAGTAGATGAATATCCCTACAAATCTCATTGAGTGTGACACAACTCTCATTTTGAAAACGATTGAAAAATGCAATCTTGACCGAATCATGTTCAATCAACTTCAAAGCATTCAAAGTTCTTTCAAAGAATTTCTAAATCAGAAAATCCATGGATCGTTACAACATTGATGATGGAATCACCACCAATCTGGGTGATTTTTGTCAAAAAATTTCAAACTCCAAATTATCGACACAAATTGCAAGCAAAATCAAGATGGTTCGAGGACTGGAGAACTTGATTGATACAAAGGTCACTTCTTTATGCCTAGAAACAATCAAGGAATTTTACAAGAATGTTGTAATCACCAACAATGGACAAAGTTTCAGGACAACTGTTCAAGACAAAAGTATTAATGTTGATGAACATTTGCTTTCACTAGTCTTTGGCCTGGACATACTTGGAGGATCTTTATCTTTCATCTTTGGAAATGAAGAAAAATATAAGATTTGGAATGTCACTGCAATCAACAAGAATGAGAAGAATTTCATCGGATCCGTCTATCAGCAGAAACAAGAGTTTGTAATCCTGACGATTCTACTGACCAAAAATGTCATCGGTCATGCCAGGAATTTCTACACTCTCTCAACAGTCAAACTTAAGCTGATCTATGCTATCTGGTTTGAGGAAAGATTTGATTGGAACAAGTTTGTTCTCAATCATTTGATCAAACAGGTTTCGGACGAAAATGAGAAAGCACAAGGAAAGAAGCCTTCTGGGGAAAAGTTTTTACTGAAAAAGGGTTAAACCTATCTAGTTCAAAGGATACTAGATCATCTCTCTATCTCCAAACCCACTCAAACAAAAGTTGAACAAAAATCTGTGTCCACTGTGACAAAGAAAAGAAAAATCATCGAAGAAGAAGAATGGAGTGAAGTTTCAGACTCCAATTCAAGTGAGACTATAAGGTTGGATGACAGAACTCTGAGAAGACAGAAAAGGATGTGGAACAAGCTTTAGACAAGGAAAACTGAAACTGAGGATATAATTCATATTGAGGAAGAAACTGAAGATAGTGAGACTGAAGGAAGTGAAGGAAGCAAGCCAGATGAAACTGAAAGAGATGATGAAGAAACTGAAGAAGGAACTGGAAAAGGTGTTGAAGAAACTGAAGGAAGCCACTGTGAAGAAATTGAGGAAAGTGAACTTCCCACTGCTGCGTACAGGGAATACACTGAAGAGAAAAGAGAAGCTGTGGAAGATTCTGAATTTTGCCAGGCTGAGTATGAAAAAGAACTGACAATTCCTGATACTCATTTTTATTATCCCGAGTCCAGTACTTCATCTCAAGCCTATGAAGCATCCACTAGCTGAGTGGCAACTAAAGAATCTCAGCATCCAGAAATTGAAACAGGAGAAAAAAATGAAAGGATAGGAAGAGATCATTGAAAGTGTGATGCAAACTCTACAACAGCAGCTCTTTGACTTGCATGATTTCATTGTAAGATCACATTAATCAGGCCTATACCAATATTCCAACATCATCACCTTAATTTATTTGAAGAAAGCTTTCGCATATCTTCAATTAAGGGGGAAGAGAAAATTGAAGGTGATGCCGGTAATGCTGATGAAGAGAAAGCTGAAGAGGCCTATGCCAAACAATTGATCAAAGAACAAGATGAACAAATAAATCTCGATCTACTGGACCATTGATCTCATGTCTCATTCAATGAATGAAGAAGCAATTGACATTCTGATCGAGGAGCTGATTAAAGAAGAAACCTACACTGAAACAAGAACCGAAAAAGATGAAGAGACCTCAGTTCAAGTTGTGTTGAGTATCAGAAAGAAACTTGCAATCTGTATCAGATTGAAAGAAAGTCAAAAAGCAGCAAAAGATACATGGACAAGAACTGAGGGGGAAAATACTAAAAGGAAGGAATCTAGTCTTATTTCAGAGGAAGAAGAGAAAGTGATGAGTGAAGAAATCAAAGAGATCTTGGTAAAGTTTAAAGCTGGTAACAATGAAGAGGCAAATCAATTGCTAAATGAATATTTAGAGATCAAGCCTAGAGATGGTGAAACAGAAGAAGAAGGAAAGGCAAGAAGACTTCTGGAGACAAAAAGGAGTATCTTTGTTGGAGAAAAACTGATGAATTTGGAAAAAGATAATATGTAATCCTTTTTTGTAACTCAGTTTATTGTGACATAAAGAACTCAGTTGTTCTAGTTTGTTATCCTAATTTGATTTGTTATGATTTCTTGCATTATTCTTTTATTACTGCTTTTAGGGAGGGTTATGATACATCATCAAAAAGGGGGAAATTGTTGGAAATATTATTTATGTTTTGAAGATGATTCGTCACGTAATTAAACAAATCACTTACAACCCATGATGATGAAGTCATAACTAACTGTTATAGTGCATATGAAAGAAGAAGCAAGAAATGGTCTAGAGATAAAATGTATAAGTTCTATCTAGAGTCTGAACCTTGTATAGGTTGTTTGAGACAAGCATTGTAATAGAATAGAACTAGGCAAGCAATTTGAGTCACGCAAAGAAAAGCGAGAGTATGCACATGAAGAAGGCGAGGTTCAAACTCGTGAATGCAAGACTGAAGAAGGTAAGTTCACCGAGGGTCACAAACTCGGTTGGCTAATCTAGAAGATCAAGGCGAGGGACACAGACACTCGCCTCTGAAGATCAAGAAGCTGAGGTAGGAAACTCGGTTAGAAGGCGATTAAGTCGTGACTATAAGTCGGGATTCGTGCAAGTCTGTGGTGACTGGACTGAACTATAGATCATGTAAAACCGAATAATCTTAAGGACAAAGATTATCGATTAACGAGGATAAGAAGAAACTGAATGGTGTACTCTGACTCAGTCAATTAAAGTCAGATGTCAAGTATACAAGGCACTCAGTTTTGAAGAAGAGTAGAAAACTGAGCTAAGGCCTTGCTGAATTTAAACTGACAATACGACAAAGATCGTACATATGAACGTTGGCTAAATGACAAATGTAACGGCTATAAGAGCTAGTGACCGTTACATCACCCCTATAAATACACAAGAGAATAACTTGAAGAAGAAGAGAGAAGGATCAGAAAAAGAGCTTTACAAGCACATATCCAAAGATCCAGATCCTGATCTAGAAAATCAGATAATATATCTAGAAAAGAGGAGGCCAACAGAATTGCCTTGAAGATTTCAAAGAAAGATCCAGTAACCCATTAAGGGGGAAAGAAGGCATCTTGGAGCTACAAAGCCATATCCAGAAGAATCAGACGGCTCATTGAAATAATCTTTTGATTAATTCTAAACCTAACCTTGAAAAAGGGTTGGTTGTACATAGTTTGAAGAGAGCAATTCCACCTTTCTTCATACGGTTGCAACTTGGTTGCCCATTTGTTAGTGCGATCTGGATTTGTGTTTGTGTTAGTGGTGAGCTGGTGAATGAGCAATTCCACCTCCGAAAGATCAGTGTGCAGAATGAAGGGAGCAATCCTACCCCTCTTCATTATGTGTAGACAGTGAAACTAGGGTGTCATGAAGGACTGTCATAGTGCTAGGATTTTGTAACGGTTATCTCAAGATTCTAGTGATACCTCCAACACCACAGGAAAAGGGGAGACGTACGGGATTACACCACCCGGAACTTCCATAAACAAATCTTGTGTTGATTTACTTTATGCATCTATATATTCCTGTTGTGGTTGATTTAATTCTTGTTATCCTCACACTCAGAAAACGTCAGACACTGAGTCAGCATGTAACTGATACATAGGAGATTCAGATCTTTATTGACACATCTATCGCACTAAAGGCTAGATTTATCCGCTGCCAGTTAACAAGACCAAATATAAGTCAGTATTGACTTATACTCAGTTGAGTTAGCTGAACTCCGCACAAGTTTCAGGATAGGAACAAAATTGAGCTGAGTATCAGTTTGAGTTTGGTTGAAACTCAGTTCCTGGGGCTTTTTCAGTTTTGGGAAAGTTTTTGGTGACAAGTTTATTCACCCCCCTAAACTTGTGTTAGCCTTTCCAAGGGACCAACAGTTATGTTTATAGTGTGCGTGAAACGAATCCTGGTTCTGTTGCAATTTTATAGGTGCATCCTGAATCTCGTCATTTTCAACGGATGTTTATTGCGTTCGATGCTTGTATTCGTGGGTTCAAGCATTGTCGACCAATGCTCTTTCTGGATGGGGTTCATTTGAATTTTGATCAGACTGGCCATTTGTTAGGTGCAACTGGGAAGGACGGTGAGAATGGTATGTCATATTGTGAGTGACAATTTATCTTTTATGCAGTGACACTTGAGTTTATGCAGTGACACTTGATTTTATCGTTTGAGAGTTGGTTTTTTATGTCACTTTCCATTGGCATTTCTCTGATACATAATTTTTTTAGTTCCTGTAGCAACTGTCCTTGCATTTACTTTCTGATTTTTGTGTTATGATTGTGTTTTTGCACTTTCTTGTTTTGGTAGTTATCTTTTTTGTTGCAGTGACATTGCTTTTGTGTTATTTTGTTGTGGTGTTCTGATTTGATACTATTTCAAGAATATATTCTTTGTGTTATGGTGTCGTTGATTCTGAGGATTTCGATAATTGGTGATGGTTCTTGTTGTATTTGAAGACTTTTCCTATACCAGTCCGTTGGATGACGTTCATGACCGACAAGAATCCTGGACTATTGGATGCTATACGGGAAGTGTTTCCTGATGCATTCCAATCTTATTGTATTTACCATTTGAAGTTGAATCCGAATACTTGTTTCATGGGTAGATATGTAGGTAAATCTTTGCGTGAGAGAATGGTCCATTTGTTTTACCAATGTGCTTATGCTCCGACTTTTGAAGAGTTGATAGGCTAAAACTGGGGTCCAATCTAACCGGCAGTGTACCGGGTCAAATTGTAGTCAGTCTGGTGAATCAAGGTCATCTCCTCAGGGAACACGATACAATTCAAAGTGTGGTTAAACACCAATTAGTTATTATTATCTTGATCTAAGTCGCAGTTTTATCATAAAAGTGATAGTTTACGTTACTAATAAAATTAACATTAATATTAAAGGTACTAGCCAAGACAATTTCATTGAACTACAGTCTCTTTCAGTTTTTAAGGATATGATTAATTCGGCCTATTAAGGGTATTCAATTGTGTGAAACGGTGCACTCATATTCTAACAATTTCCCCTCATACAAGTGTTCGAAATTGTTCTATGCCTCCTCCTTGGTTTAAGAGCCCTAAACCTAATGATTTGACATGATAAGCTCTCGAGTACAATTAATCTTTCCCCGGATAAGAAAGAGGGTTCCGTCAGACGGCCAATTTTACCATCCGGTTTTTCTACCTCGTTCTCACACCTAATATCTCCGTTCGGTATCAATTAAGTGTGTGTGTGCCAATATTGGTTAATTATTCCAACACGAGCTAACCAGTAAATTAAGTAGAAAAAAATTCAACACAATCGAAATTAAAATTTACATTACATAATCATCATCCGTTCATCCAAGAGAGACCAAAATAATTCAATTACATTGTCCTGGCTAGTTATAAGTCTAGCCACTCATTACTACAAATCCTAACATATTAAAATTAACATTCATAATAATCAGTTTATCAATACAAAATAATACTAGTATGTTACCGGTTACAACCGTTGAATTTGCAAAAAGAAAGCTTGCTTCTTCTCCGGTGAGCTTCAATGGAGGTTGAACCAAAAGCTTAATTTTTCATCATCAACTATCCCCAAAATTTTACTAAACATTCTAAGTATTAAATTGGTGATGAAAATAGCTAAGATGGAATTATTAATTTTTGGCTTTAAGAGCCTTTGAGAAATTTTGCCTGCAAGATGGAAATAAAAAGGAAGAAGATGATATATATATATATATGTAGTATTCTCCTCTTTCTCCGTTGATATATATATATATATATATATATATATATATATATATATATATATATATATAAAACTCTTTTTGTCTCTGTTTGTGAATAGTAATAAATAGTGCTGAAGGGTCCACTTTGCAATTTGTTTTAGTTGTCAGGCGCATTAAATGCAAATATTCTTCAAATCTTGCCAAATCTCGCCAAATCTATATATATTCCGGCGTAGACCGGTATTTTCCTGGCCTGCAAGATTCTCATTAACTTTTAATTTTTATGTATCATGAATCTGAAATTTTTAATATAATCATTTTGATAATTATATTTCGCATCCATCTAGTTTTATGTCATTTACCCCAAGGCATCACCACGCGTGGTATCAGAATAAAACAAAACGTAAAAACCACTTTAATTTCGATAACAAAAGTAGGCTAATAAGCCTCATAATAATTCAAAATAGTGAGATTTTATTATTTCTACTATATAAAAACAAACCATTATTATCACGATATTTATTATATTTAATATAAAAACGTCGCTAAAAACTTAAGAAATGGGATTAAAATGTATCAAAATATATTATCTGGTTGACATACATCAACCACTCCCCACTTAGCCTTTGATCGTCCTCGAGCAAAGAAGCGACAAAATAATTAAAAACCACAACCGTTAGTTATGTAATGCTAAGAAATGACTGTTCAGCAAGATGATGCAACCAATCAGTATTAAAGCTATATGTTATCATGCTATCTCAGAGAGTAGTGTAGCGTGTGGACGAACGTTTCTTAACTTTTGTTACTATTCAATCAGTCGTGAACTCATGCATACAAAATTTAATAAATGCAAAGCATAAGCTTAAGAGTGATACCAATCTCCACTAATCGAGGTATTCGGAATCAAGAAGATAGGTCGGGTAGGACTTGCAAGCTTGTAATGTCAGGCTCGGGTATTGGCTAATCGAAGGGATAAAAAGGATATAAAAAGAACAGATGCAAGATAGCAAAGTTATATACCTTCAATTCCTCTGATTTTTCGAATTGACAACTTCAATTCTCTCGTATAATTGCCAAAGACGTCTCCTCAACAATAAACATAAGTTATGAAGTATCTTTTCATTTGATTTATCACCCGAACTCGTATTACTTGAATTTGTCGAACTTGTCCTTCAAAACTGCCTTCTAAAACTCATCCTTTATCAGAAATAAATATATTGATGTTTTTTTTTTAATTTAATATATATAGATCAACGGTCTCCTAACTCAATAGATATCGCCTCAACTTTGCATCAATAAAATTGTCCAACCTTCAACTTCCAAAGTTATCTCCCCACAATACACAGAAACTTGCTAATCTTGCAGGACATCAAGGGAATGTAGACCAAAATTAGGCTAAGATCGGATAATAATGCGGTTAATCATGAATGGCTAGTTTCGAGTGGGGTCTCACCACTCTACAAAGGCTGAGGTGGGGATAGGTGGAAATTACGTTCGGGACGGCTATTTGGCTATAGTTAAGTCAAAGAAATGCCAGAACCGTCATCCCTAAATTCGATTCCAAACACCTTTCTATTTCGCCTCGAAAGGATATCAAACCTAAGTTCTAGTTTTTTCTGAGGCATATATGCATAATTTCACAAAAGTTTGCATGTTAACAAAAACGTAGAATATACGCGTTCCACGGATTCACATTAGTGTCAAAGATTTGCAAGATAAAATGTACCCATAATTTTTTTAAGGTTGCTCATTTTATTGAAATATTCATTCTATTAATCGCAATGCTAAATGTTGTGCCAAAAATTATTTTATTCTAGTTACCATGCTCGAAATTTAATCAAAATTTAAGCGTTTCTCGAGTATTTAACGAAATTATTCCTTATTAGACTACGTTTCCACTCCCCACTTACGAACTGGCATTGTCCCGATGAGAAGTGAGTAGTAAATAGTGGTTAGGGAAATAAGGAAGAATCAAAACAAGTCAAAACAAGTACCGGGATGCTATAAAAGGGTGGGTGGGAGGGTGGGTGGGCATAAAATGACAAGAAATCCCATGTACTAGCAAAGTATCAACCAAAATATAGACCCAAAAGGATCATTGGCCACATCGGGCCTCACAAAAGAGTAAAATATTATACCAAACTTTTTCAGGCTGCCTCCCGGTAGCACTTTTGTTTAATGTTGTTTGCTCGACAGAATTAAACAACCAAAATGATGATGATTAGTTAATAGAATATACTAAAAAAATGGGATACCTCTAACAATTACTCAACAAAGCACATAGCAATAAAACACACAAACCAACCGGAAATAAATGCTTTAAGGAGTAATAGGAAGGATAGTACCCGTGAGTTGCTAAATTTATAGTCTGATAGCTAGACTATATCATGCTTTAATTGGTGGGTGGGTCGATAAGGAACATCACCTCTCGAGTTGGAGGGACTCCTTCTTTTTTAACGAAAATCTTCAATCTATGACCATTCGCTACGAAAGTTGTCTTCCCGTCAGTCAATTCCACAGCTCCGGATGCATGCACTTTAGTTACCAAAAATGGACTTGTCCATCTAGACTTAAGCTTACCTGGAAACAATTTCAAACGTGATTTGTACAAGAGCACTCGATCACCCACATGGAACTCACGATGAAAGATTCTCTTATCATGGAAAGATTTCGTGCGTTCCTTGTAGATTCGAGCGTTCTCATAAGCATCGAGGCGAAACTCTTCAAGTTCCATGAGTTGGAGTAATCGATGGTCACCAATGGCCTTAGAATCAAAGTTAAGGAATTTAATAGCGCAGAAGGAACGATGTTCCAACTCAACCGGAAGATGACAAGATTTGCCAAAAACTAGTTTATATGGAGAACAGCCAATCGGTGTTTTAAAAGCTGTTCGGTATGCTCAGAGTGCATCATCTAATTTTTCTGCCCAATTTCTTCGGTTGGAATCGACAGTTGTTTCAATGATTCTTTTTATTTCTCTATTAGACACCTCGACTTGGCCACTAGTTTGCGGATGGTATGGTGTTACAAGCTTGTGTTTTACACCATACTTCTCAATTAACTTGGTAAATGGTCGGTTACAAAAATGTGACCCTCTGTCACTAATGATAGCCCTAGGAGTACCAAATCTCGTAAATATATTCTTTTTAAGGAATTTTAGCACTACTCTGGTATCATTAGTTGGACGAGCTTGGGCTTAGACCCATTTAGATACATAATCGACCATTACTAAGATAAATTTCTTACCAAAAGATGGAGGAAAGGGCCTATAAAATCAATGCCCCAAACATCAAACAATTCATACTCCAATATAAGTTGAAGAGCCATCTCATGCTTTTTAGAAATGTTTCCACATTTTTGGCATGATTCACAAGATCGTGCATAGTGGTGTACATCTTTATACAGTGTAGGCCAGTAAAAACCACATTGCAATACTTTATATGCGGTTTTCCACCCTCCATGGTGTCCGCCAGCCTCACGATCATGGCAAAAAGATAAGATACTTAAAATCTCATTATCAGGCATGCACATCCTAATTATGCCATCCGAACACTTTCGAAAAAGATCCGGTTTTTCCTAATAATAGAATTTTAAATCATAAAAGAACTCTTTTTCTGTTGCCATGTCCAATGAGATGGAACATATTCACAAGTAAAGTAATTAACAATATTACCGAACCATGGCGAGCTCTCTTTTGATGTATTACTAGCTTTAATGAGTTGCATTGTTGGAGGAGCATCAACCATGAGGAGTTGTTCATCTGGAAATGAATCTTTGATCTCCTGTCTCTTTCTTTCTTCTTCAGTAGACTCCATACGACACAAATGGTCTGCTACTACGTTCTCACTACCCTTTTTATCTTTAATTTCAACGTCAAACTCTTGAAGTAACAGAATCCATCTGAGAAGATGAGGCTTCGTATCCTTCTTCCTTAACAAGTACTTTAATGCCGAATGATCGGTATAAACAATGACTTTAGAACCAACGAGATAAGACCGAAATTTGTCCAACGCAAAGATTACAGTGAGTAGATCCTTTTCAGTGGTGGCATAGTTAAGCTGAGCAGCGTTTAGTGTGTGAGATGCATAGTAGATTGCCTTAAGTACTTTGTTATGGCGTTAACCTAGAATAGCCCCAACCGCCAGATCGCTTGCATCACACATAAGCTCAAAGGGTAGATCCCAATCTGGTGCCACTAACACTGGTGCAGTTGTCAACCGTGCCTTTAAAGTCTCAAATGCTTCCATACATTTGTCATCAAACTTGAATGGCACTTCTTTCTCAAGCAAATGACTAAGAGGCTTAGCTATGCGGGAAAAATCAGCAATAAACCTTCTATCAAAACCCGTATGTCCTAGAAATCCTCTCAGAGTTTTCAAATTTACTGGTGGAGGTAACTTTTCAATTACTTCGACTTTGGCTTTGTCTACCTCGACACCTTCTTCAGAAATTCTATGACTTAAAACAATACCATCTGTTACCATTAAATGACACTTTTCCCAGTTTAGAACTAAGTTGGCGTCTTCACAGCGTTTCAAAACCCGTTCTAAGTGTGAGAGACATTCTCCGAAAGAGTCTCCAAAAACGCTGAAATCATCCATAAAAATTTCCAAAAATTTTTCTACCATGTCAGAGAATATTGCCATCATGCATCGCTGAAACGTAGCTGGTGCGTTGCATAATCCAAACGGCATTCTTTTATAAGCAAAAGTTCCATACGGACAAGTGAAAGATGTTTTCTCTTTATCTCATGCTGCGATAAATATCTGTAAATAACCTGAATAGCCATCTAAGATATAATAAAATTTATGTCCACTTAATCTTTCCAACATCTGTACTATGAACGGAAGTGGATGGTGGTCTTTCTTAGTGTGCTCATTCAGTTTACGGAAATCAATGCACATTCGATATCCTGTGACTTCTCTTGTTGGAATCCACTCATGTTTGTCATTTTCCTTTACCGTGAAACCACCCTTCTTAGGCACTACTTGGGTGGGACTTACCCATTTTCTGTCTGATATGGAAAAGATTATTCCCATCTCCAATAGTTTAATCACCTCTTTCTTAACCATTTTTTGCATGTTCGGGTTGAGGCGGCGTTGTGGCTGGATACATGGCTTATCTCCTTCATTCAAAATGATTTTGTGTACACAAATCTCGGGACTTATTCCTTGAATATCTACCACTGTCCATCCAAAAGCTTTCTTATGTTGCCTCAACATTCTCAACAATTGGTCTTCCTGCAAACTAGTTAGTGATGATGAATAATAACTGGAAGTAAATTATCAACTTCAAGAAAGGCATACTTAAGATTGGACGGGAGAGGTTTCAGTTCTAGAGTCCTTGGTGGCTCTTCCACCGAAGGTTTCAATACTGGTCCATCCAGTTCTAAGTCCAAATAACGATGCCATGGTCATTTCACAAAAGAACTACCTGTGTCGAGGTGAAAAATGACTTCTTCCATCTCCTGATCATTGTCATTTTTTTCATAGATGGATAAATCCAAACATTCTTCGAGCTTATCTTCAAAAACTTGTAATTCAGCATGATTCATACAAATAGAAGATATAGTATCTATGAATAAGCATGATTCATGTAAGTTGTATGGGTGTTTCATGGCTTTGAAGATATTGAAGGTGACTTCATCTTCATTGACCCTTAAAATTAACTCACCTTTTTGAACGTCGATAAGGGTTCTTCCCGTAGCTAGAAATGGTCGACCAAGAATGAGGGGTGCTGAAAATCCTTCTTCCATTTCCATGACTACAAAGTCAACTGGGAAGTATAACTTATCTATCTTAACCAGCACATCTTCGATGACTCCTTTAGGATGTTTAATAGACCTGTCTGTCATCTGGAGAGAGTCATCTCGGTGTTTTTGAGCTTTCCTATTCCTAGTTTCCTGTAATCCTCGTAAGACATGAGATTAATGCTGGCCGCGAGATCACAGAGCACCTTTTTAAACAAAAATCCCCCAATCTCACATGGAATGGTAAAACTACCGAGGTCTTTTAGTTTAGGCGGGAGCTTGTGCTGTGATGACGGTCAAATTATACCCGTAAAAGTCATCAACGTTGACCTTAAATCGAGAGTAATAATATGTATTTTATATTACATCACATGTTTATATTGATTATTTAATGTTATGTGATTAATAAGAAATAATTTGGTATTTATCCGTTTTTATTATATAATGTGGTATATATCCGTTTTTATTTAAATATGATTTACTTTGTGATAAATATTTATTTTGTAGATTGAGATAAATTGGAGGATAATTACAAATGGATGAATTAAATCTCAAGATAAATCAAAGAAAATCCAGAGTGCATTGAAGATAAAGATCGGATAAGCACGAAAAGAGGAGTAAGGAAGAGATGGCGCCAAAGAAGGGGGCGCATAAGGAGGGGCGCATTTTGCCCTAGAGCTTCCGGATCGACTTGGAATTATCCTAACGCGTTTTCATACTTCTTTTGGATTTAGGAAAACTATTTCAGATTGGTTTAGGCTTATCCTATGCAATTTTTTACTCCTATATATTTGTACCTACATTACACACGCAAAACACACAATACACTTTAGACACTTTACACAATTCATAATAAAATCCTCAGTTTTCCTCAGAGCAGTTTTTATGCAAGTTCTGCAATAATGTAAGTTCTTGTATTTATTTGTTCTTAGTTCTTTGTAATTAAGTCCCCAATTATTGTTTATCGTTTGAGGTTGTTCGTTCTTCACCGAACGATGTAGATCTAAGGATACGATATGAGGCAGTGGGGATAGCTTGTCTATGAGGATCCACACACCCAGATCTGTTATCCGGTGACCTATAAATGACTGTGGTATGATCGACAACCGTGTTTTTAGTTGATCTATATAATTGCTTTATGAATCTCTATTTTATCCGTTACGCATAGAAATGCTAACATTTAGGTTTTCACCGAGTCAATCTAGCCACGTCTTTATGGTGTGATTGTCCACCTAGAATTTATTATCTTAGTAGGTATGGCTACGGCTACGTTGCTCGTCTATTTTAATTAGCGTATGATTAGAAAATACCAATATAGGGCTCTTAGGTCGGCTCATGAATTGATCTTTCGGGACTTTCAGCGAGATCTAGATCTGTTCTGTAATAGGGAATTGTGCACATCTAGTTATACGTAAATCGTAGATTAACATGATACCTAAAAAGTTAGTGTTAATGGGACGGAGACTGATGCAATCGCTTAGGAAGTACGCCTAATCACAGGAATGTTGCCTAGGTGAGGAATACGGTTAATATCAGCATCCCTAGTTTTGTAAGCGTGCAAGTTATATGAGATGGAGGCCTAAAAAACGAAGTCACGTAATGTAGCATAGTGATCTAGATGGCCTACCCAGAGCTAGATCTAGTTTAGGGGATGACTCCCATAGCCAATAAAGAGAAATACGGATCGGGTGAGTAGTTGTGAAGTATTGTTTAATTATATAGTTAACTAATTTTCCAAACGATAACATAATAATTGGGGAGGTTAATTACGTTGTGTTGTGTCGAGTCGAGTCCTTTACCTTTTCTTGTCCTTTGTTGGTCATAGACCATTTCTGTGTTCTTGGCATGAATGATTAATTGTTTGTATATAAATGACCCACAATTGGTTCCCTGTGGGATCGACCTTGATTCGCTATAGTTATACTACGATGGGCCTAGTCCTCTTGCTAGTATTGGTTTATGTTGGTCAAGTATTTTATTATCACTTGATCTACGTCATCATGCTGTAATACTGCGGAGCATTCTTCATTAAGGCAAATATTCTCATACTCTTCTAAACGTTTTTGGTTTGAGAGGATATCCTTGAGAAACTTTCCATACGTGGGCATATTGATCAGTGCTTAAATGATAGGGATATTGACATTAAGGTGATGAAACGTGTCAAGGAAACGTGCATACTTTTTATCCGTTTTCAACTTTTTAATTTGATCTCGGGGTGGGTAAGGTAAAGATTCATGATCAATAATTTTAGGGTTTGAAGTTATGCCTTCCTTACCTTTCTCCTTAGATGGTGACGCTTCCTTAAACGTTTGAGCATTTGGTGGTCGCCATGTGTCTTGATCCTGCACTATCTTCTTTGAAATTTGCCCTGAATTCTTCTTTACTTGTTCTGTTGGTTGAGTGTTGCTACTTCCCACTTGGACTGTACTATCAGTAACCTCGTCATTTCTGACATGTTCATTAAATAAGGTCCGTAGATCGCTAGCCCTCAGATTTTTCAGTATTCTCGGGACCTTGATCCATTCCTTATCTTCGCTTTCAGCTTCAACATGTCTATCACGTCTTAAGAAATCATCAATGATTTCTTCTTCTTCTTTACTGAACTCTGGGTCGTCCTTGTTTTCCAGTTCTTCTTCGAATTTATCATCCAAATCATCTTCCACATCATTGTTTCCGGAGTTTTCTACTACATTGCTTCCACATACCCTTCCACTTCGGGTAATAACAGCATTCACCTCTCTCTGGTTTCTTTTGGTATTACTCGGTAGTCCTCCCGGAGGTCTACTGTTCTTTCGTTCTCCTTACCTACTCAAATGGTCTTCCATATTTCACACAGATGCTTCTATGGTTCTCATCCTTGTGTCATGTCCACTCATGGATGTTTTTAAAGTACCCATATCCTTAGTGACTGTGCCTATAGAAGTCATCATGGTTTCCATATTCTGAGCTTGAGTAGACATCACACCCATCATATTTTCCATAAATTTTTCCCACTTATCAACTCCTTCCACGGGCTGAGTTGAGCTTTGAGTAACTGGTATACTTTGAGTGGTGTGTTGTGGGTATGATCTGGGTGGTGATTGGTGGTTTTGGCTAGAGGTATTTCCTTGGTAACCTTGATTTTGAGCATTCGCATTGTACGAGCTCTTGTACTGGGTTGGATACGGAGGTTGTCCTTGCTTACTTGGGTTTTCGGACCAACGAAAAGTAGGGTGGTCTCTTCTAATGGCATTGAATGAGTTTGAGTAAGCGTTATTCAAATTCCTATGCTGTTGCATAAAACTCACTTCTTCCCTCGAATATCCTTCGGATTCTTCCATTCCATTGTCATCCTTTCTCATACCATCATTCGAATATTCATTTGATAACTTTCCTTCTGAGCTAGGATTCTTGCTTCCTTGCAAGCCATCAAACTTCCTACTCAGATTTTCCAAATGTGCTAAAACTTCTGCATTTGATGTTGACTCACCTACAAATGCTACTTTCCTTGTGCTTGAACCGGTTTCCCAGATTCGGTTATTCTTAGAAATCTTCTCAATAGCATCATACACAACTTGTGCTTCACTCATCATCAAAGAACCACCATATGCGTGATCAACATCAGCACGTGAGTCCTTTCTCAATTTACGACAGAAAAGTTGAATTTACATGTCAAGAGAGTAACCATGATCGGGACAGGCTCTTAACAGTTTCTTAAATATTTCCCACGCATTTCCAAGTGTTTCCTCGGCCCTTGTCTAAAGTTAGCAATTTCGACCTCCAACTCCAAATTCCTACCTGGAGTAAAATATTGCTTTAAGAACTCAGTTTGAATGTCCTCCCAACTTGTCAATGAATGATGTGGGAGAGACATAAACTAGTCTCGTGCCCTTCCTTTTAAGGAAAAAGGAAACATTGACATCCTTGTCAATTCACGATGAGCACCTTGGCTTTTGGCCGTGTTACACAATTCTTCAAAAAGATATAAGTGATGAAGCGGGTCCTCATCATCCTCACCTAAAAATAGGGCTCTAGTGTCAATTAAGCCAAAAAGATGGGATTTTATTTCAAAGTTATTTGCTCCATCGTTGGGTAAACGAATTGGATTGTTGGTCTCATTCCTTCTTAAGGTCTGATCACAGATAGGTCTTGGGTTTGGTGGGTTATTATTATTACGATTATTTTGGTTTCGGTTATGGTTATTCCGTTTATTGGGATTCTGGTTATTGGGATTTGGTGGTGGAGGAAGTTTTGTAATGGTGGATTAGGATTATTGGGGTTTTGTCCATGTCCTTAGGCATGAGCAAGCCCTGTTCAGGTGGTGTTTCATCACTGGCCTCGGCCATTTTCGTACCTCGATTCGATGATTCTTGGGGAGATCCGTCTCCAAGAAGTTCTTGGCTGGTCTGACCACGTCTAGTCTCTACTCTTAACTGCCTTTCGTAGGTATTTATGTCGGGCTTGTATGGAGTGAGTGGGGCCTTACCGCTTCGGGTCATCAACTACAAGATGGAAAACAACACGAAAATAGTAAAATAACACGTGGCTACTTACCAATGAGGTAAGTACCAAAGAAACAAAATTAGAAATGAGATTAAGAAAAGTGTTGAATTATTCTCAAGAATTTTGAACTAATACAAGTAGTAACCATAGACACAATGAATTGGTGTAGGTCCCCGGCAACGGCGCCAAAAACTTGATAGGCTAAAATTGGGGTCCAATCTAACCGGCAGTGTACCGGGTCAAATTGTAGTCTAGTCTGATGAATCAAGGTCGTCTCCTCAGGGAACACGATACAATTCAAAGTGTGGTTAAACACCAATTAGTTATTATTATCTTGATCTAAGTCGCAGTTTTATCATAAAAGTGATAGTTTACGTTACTAATAAAATTAACGATTAATATTAAAAGTACTAGCCAAGACAATTTCATTGAACTACAGTCTCTTTAAGTTTTTAAGGATATGATTAATTCTGCCTATTAAGGGTATTCAATTGTGTGAAACGGTGCACTCCTATTCTAACAATTTACCCTCATACAAGTGTTTGAAATTGTTCTATGCCTCCTCCTAGGTTTAAGAGCCCTAAACCTAATGATTTGACATGATAAGCTCTCGAGTACAATTAATCTTTCCCCGGATAAGAAAGAGGGTTCCGTCAGACGGCCAATTTTGCCTTCCGGTTTTTCTACCTCGTTCTCACACCTAATATCTCCGTTCGGTATCAATTAAGTGTGTGTGTGCCAATATTGGTTAATTATTCCAACACGAGCTAACCATTAAATTAAGTAGAAAAAGATTCAACACAATTGAAATTAAAATTTACATTACATAATCATCATCCGTTCATCCAAGAGAGACCAAAATAATTCAATTACATTGTCCTGGCTAGTTATAAGTCTAGCCACTCATTACTACAAATACTAACATATTAAATTAGCATTCATAATAATCAGTTTATCAATACAAAATAATACTAGAATGTTACCGGTTACAACCGTTGAATTTGCTAAAAGAAAGCTTGCTTCTTCTCCGGTGAGCTTCAATGGAACCAAAAGCTTAATTTTTCATCATCAACTATCCCCAAAATTATGCTAAACATTCTAAGAATTAAATTGGTGATGAAAATAGCTAAGATGGAATTATTAATTTTTGGCTTAAAGAGCCTTTGAGAAATTTTTCCTGCAAGATGGAAATAAAAAGGAAGAAGATGATATATATGTAGTATTCTCCTCTTTCTCCGTTGATATATATATATATATATTTGTCTCTGTTTGTGAATAGTAATGAATAGTGGTGAAGGGTGCACTTGGCAATTTGTTTTAGTTGTCAGGCGCATTAAATGCAAATATTCTACAAATCTTGCCAAATCTATATATATTCCGGCATACACCGGTATTTTTCTGGTTTGCGCCGGGTCTTGTCAACTTTTAATTTTTATGTATCATGTAACGAAATTTTTAATATAATCATTCTGATAATTATATTTCCGCATCCATCTAGCTTCATGTCACGACCCCAATAAGCCTCATAATAATTCAAAATAGTGAGATTTTATTATTTCTACTATATAAAAACAAACTGTTATTATCATGATATTTATTATATTTAATATAAAAACGTCGCTAAAAACTTAAGAAATGGGATTAAAATGTATCAAAATATATTATCTGGTTGACATACATCAAGAGTATGACAAGTACATGGCTGATATGTTACTTGAAGGTGGTGAGCATGCATAAACGTTCTTTGTGAATTTAGATCTGAAGAATTGGGCCAATGCTTATTTTGAAGGTTGTCGGTATGGTCATACTGCTTCTACTTTGGCTGAGTCGTTTAATGCTTGGATATGTAAGGAGAGGCACCTTCCTATGTTGAATATGTTTGATGGCATTCGTATCAAGATCATGACAAGATTCTCAGATAAGCGTGCTGCTGCTGCATCATTCAAGTCTTTGATATATCCAAAAGTTGATTATATTTTGTCTAAGCTGATTGATTCGGGGAGTCGCTTTGGTGTTTCTAGTTGTAGTTATTATAAGTATGAGGTTTTTTCATCTCCGCCGGCAAGTGTTAATCTGGATATCTATGCTTGCTCATGCAAGGAGTGGCAGTGGAATGGCTATCCGTGTATTCATGGATTGGCTGTGGTTAGGAGTACAGGTTTTCCCTTGAATGAGTACGTGGATCCTTGTTTTTTGACACAGTCCTATGTTGATTCATATGATTTTGGAGTCCAGCCAATTCCTGGTCCATTGTTGAAGAATAATTCTGAAGATCTTATTATGCTTCCACCCGTTCTGAAGAAACAACCTGGTATGCCCCGGACGAAGCGTCTTCGATCTCGTGGTGAAAAGTCAACTCGTGTTATCCAATGTGGTCATTGCCATGCCTTTGAGTCATAATAAGAAGGGTTGTTTTGCTCGTCTTACTCGATAGTTAATCTACTTTCCTGGTTTTGTAAGCGTCAACTTTTGGATTTAATATCAATGATTTGTGAAATTTCCCTAATGCAGTGACATTACTGTTATTACATTAGTATGCTGACTGAGTTTATTACTAATGCACTAATCTTTATTTTGTATTTTGTGCTTATTGATTTAATATTTGTAATCATTTTTATTCCTGATATATGCTTGTCATTGGTGTTTTTGTATTGGTACTGAATTGAAGATGTAATAAATGCAGTGACTTGAGTGTGCCTGCATTTTTATGTGTATGGAGTGCCAAGAGTTGTAATTCATTCAGTTTCTGTTGTAATTCATTCAGTAGTTATTGTGAAGCCGTTTGTATTTATTTTTTATGCACAATGTGTTATTGATGTTTCTCTGTTTGTCTTTGTTTAGTGAGTTCATTGAAAATGATTGTTCTAGTGAGTGCAGTGACATCAGTGTCACTGCATCTTTATGAAGATGCATTTCGCATAGAAATTCTAATGCATTTAATTCCCTTTTTACTTAAGATGTTAACAGTAATGCACAAACAATTAGAAATCAATGCACAAGAACATGAACCATCAACGATTTCCAATTTCTCAAAATACAATGAACCATCAAATATGAATTAGTGATTATGAACCATTGAATCTTTTGTATTTTTGCTTTTTTTTATCCCCCCATATGTTATTGTCATTTGTATCTTTGTATTTTTTTTCTGAATGAATTGAAATGTTTTTGTTATATTGCATGATTTTGGGAAGAAAATGCAGTGACAGTTAATTCAGTTACAGAAGATGCAATTTTTATCATGATTTCTTTGATAACTTACTGTAATTTCGCAGTCTTTGATGAATACGTAGGGTACATCTGGCTTCACCGCTGCCGAATGATGCATTTTCCAGGTGGTGTCTCTTAAAGTGTATGTTAGGAGTACCCAGTGGTATGGCCTCGACTCTAATCCCATACAACATAACGGGAGGAAAACTTTGTTCCCTTGATGTATTATGTCCAGCATCTCGATCGTTTTCTCATTTCTATAGGTTTTGTCACGCTCAATCTCTTCAAATATTGCCCGCACATTGCATTTTCATGAGATTATGAAAGTGAATTGGAACCTAGTTACTGAAATCAGTTTTGTATGCATACCCATGCTCCCGCACTGAATATATGGTAGTTAGGCTTAAGTAAATCTGCACGTTTTAAGAGCTCAATGAATCCTTGAACCACCTGTTGCAAATTTTATTAGGCTAAGTAAGTTTATGTCTTTATCAAATAATTTAGTTCCATCAAGTAATGTAGTGAGAGTAAGATGGAATTAGACTAAGATGCAGTGGCAGTACGATGGAATTAGACTTATGCAGTGACAATAAAAATTTACTGTTTCATCTATTTGTTGCTCATTGAGAACTTCCATTATCGAGTTGACGTTCACATATGGGTAGTCGCCGAATGATTTTGCCCATACTACAGTCCTGCATTTAGTAATTTATTGTTAGTATTCTATATATCAAGAAGTTTTTTTTATGTTGTTGTTTAATAATTTATGCTTACTCTTCACGTCCCTCATTGTCTAAATCTTGAATTCTTTTGAATACTTCTGGAATAATGTGTCATCCACGATTGTATTGATCTTTGTCTTTGTGGATTATGAGTCATCCTTGAAACATTGGATTTTCCTTAGGGATGTAGTAATCTTTCCCTTTCTCTTTCTGAGATTTCTTTTTCTTATTCTCTACGGCATACTGGAAATCGGGATCCTCTTTCTTTGTCCTCTTTCTTGCAATTTTCTTCACCCCCCTTTCAATTGTGAAATCCATGGTCCGTTGATCAGTACTAGGTCATAGATGTCATGTAGGTTTTGCAAGTTTTTGTGCAGCAGGATGTGTTGATCAGCATCATCATGTTCTTCCAAATTTTGTGTCACCTGATGAGTTGCAATGTTATCAATTTCATCTTGTAATGCTTGATTCTTTTTCCCAGTTCTTCAAATTTTCTTTCTTCACTTTGCATCTTCTTTTTGAGACTTTCATTCCTCTCTTTCTCACCTTCAAGTTCAGCTTTCAAATTTCCGATTGTGGCCTCCCTTGTGAATAATGTTTTCTCAAGTGTTTCCACTTTTTCTCTAAGCTCCTGCACCAGTTTTCTATTTTTTTCTTCCTCTTCCAACATAGCGGCCATCTTTTTCTATGAAGCTCCTTGTTCGTTGTAACTCCCTAACAGATTGTTGATGTACAAATCTTTTTCCTTTATGTTCTCTTTTTTCCGTTTAATCGTAGACAACGCAATCTCAATCTTCTCATTCAATTCTTTAACTTCAATCCCCTACTCATTTTTTTCAGCAGTAGTGACATCTAACGTCTCAAAGATGTCTGCAAACTTTTCTTCAAGTTCTTTATATTTCTTCGACATATTCACTTCTGCCTGTTTCAAGTCTTCCGCTTTCGATGCTAGACTTAGATTTTGATGTTGTAGCTCTTCAACTCTATTCCTCATCATGTCAACATCTGCTTGATCGCTCTTGTCTTTTTCCTGCAAACATATTTTAAAGTACAATAATTAGTAAATCAATTTCCTTCTTAGTGTCACCATTGTTGTCTATTTGCAGTGACATTATGTGATGCAATGACATTATGTGATGTCACTGCATTGTGTCTTTTAGTACTTTGTAGTTGTCATTACCATGGCTTGCTTTAGTTATGCAATTTGGGTGTTGGCATCTTCTAATGCTCTTGACAAGGTGATATTTTGATGTTTTATGTCTTGAATTTCATCCTGCACATCCTGCACCAGTTGTACCAAATGTGAATTTTAAGTGCAGTAACATAATTTCATTTTGATTTTCTTTGATGCATAAAATGTAAAAAAGTAGTTTTACAATTGGTGGTGATTGTGTTGGTGTCAGAAATCTGAATGACGGAGTTCTTCCATATTTAGTTGTAGATTTGTGTGCTTGTTTAGGAGTGTGTTGTTCTTGTACCTCTTCATTATGTTGTTGTGGTTCTATTTCTTCCTCATTGGCTTCAAACTGCCACTCACTTGGTTCTGCTTCCATTCCATCCTCTCCAGATTCGATATCATCACTTTCACAATTTGTTTCATGCTCTTCTGATTGCCCCTGTTCTTCTTCTTCTTCCATGCTATCCTCCTCATATTCATGCTCATCACTTTCAGAATTTCTTTCATGCTCTTATGATTGTGTCTCTTTTCCTTCTGTTTCCATGTCATTCTCTTCATAATCATCAGTTTCAGAATTTCTTTCATCCTCTTCATATCATCACTTTCAGAATTTCTTTCATCCTCTTCAGTTGTCCTTTAATCATCTCTAGCCTTGTGACTGCTTCCTGTCTCTTACTTTTTTGCCAAGCTTTGTATGTGTAGGAACTCAGTCAATTTTGTAGTCAATTCTTGGGCATTGACATGTTTCAATTCGCATTATGAAAGTATTCAGTTATTTCTTTTATCATGCACTCACATACAAGTATTATGTGTTATTAAATAAAGAACTACAACAAGAATGCAGTGCAGTGCATTTCATTGCAGTGACATGCAATAATAATGCAGTGACCACTTACTGACCTTCAAATTTTGAGAGACAATGACATTCCTAATATTTACCTGATGTTCGCCCATGTGTTGGAGCTTTGTTTTGGTTAGAATACCCTGCAGTTTTCATAGATTCCACTTTTTTATCCTTGGAATCCATGTGGGTGCCAAACTTTTCTTTCCCTGTGCTGCTCTTTTTTCATTTGTCTTCTGGACAAGATCTTCTATGATGTCTGTGTGCTCGCAGAACCAATACTGTAATGTACGAGTAGATAAATATGCATTAGAATGAAGTGGCATTGGTTTCCAATTAGCATTTATAATGAAATAAAAGTATAATCAAATGTTGAGTGAGTGAACATGCCAGCAGGGACACAGTGCATCCCTTTACATATCTTGCATTCGACCATTTTCGATTAATCCCATTCTGCAGTTCTTTGAGTATATGGGATGACCAATCAAATGAACTTGAATTACTCAAGTCATCCACATAGCATAGGAATGACCATGGTATGTTCTGCCCTGAGGTGGCGAAGAAGACTGTTGCAAGTAATAGTAGACACAGTAGTTTCACCGTATATTCAACTGATGTTGAATCAATTTATTTTACTGTTTCCTTTATCAGTTCTTTCATCCCACATATCTTTATTCTCTCAACATCAGAGAACAATCTCTTTTTAATTGATAACTCCTTTTTTGAGTTATTGCGCATGTCCCCTACCTCTTTGTTTCCATCTTCTATCGCAAATATGAGCTTCACATCATTTCTCGTTGGCATGTGATGGTCCTTTCCAATCTTGAATACCCCTTTTTCTTTGTTGTATGCCATTATCAGCTCATCTAGCATATCATTCTTCTTTTTCTCCATTATAATCTTTTACTTTTCATGCAGCAAAAAAATGTCTAAATGGAGTTTTCTCCATTACTTTCCGATGCTCTTCTGTTATATGTCCCTTTATGTCATTGAATATCTGGTGCATACTGTTGAGTGTTGATATGTATTGTTCTCATGTCCTGTAAAAAAGAAAATAACATTGGTTAGTTCATGCAGTGATATGTTATGTACACATATGCCTTGATTCATTATTCAGTTACATCAGATTTTTCATTCTAATAAAAACACAGACATGTAATTTACACCTCTGCCTTGATTCCTTATGCAGTGTCAACAGAGTTTTCATTCGAATAAAAACACAGCCATGTAATTTACCCCTCTGCCCTTGATTCCTTATGCAGTGACATTAGAGTTTTCATTCCAAAAAGTTGTGTACCTACTCATATGATATTCTCAAAGTTATAATGCAGTGACATGAAATTTCTCACTTTCAAAACTTTAAACTTGTCGTTCTCTTTCTTGTGAATACAATATCATGATTTTTTCACTATTATGATATAGTGAACTACAATTTTGTCTAATGTCTACACCTCTTCCATAATATTTTCAGTGGCATCATGTTTGCACTTCACCAACTTTTCATAAAGTGTACTCATTATTCATTGACATGACATTCTACTTCTTTTGAATGCAATGACATGATTTTTTCAACCTTATTATGAAGTGACATCAGAGTTCTCATTCGAATTAAAACACAGTCATGTAATTTTAGGTCTGGCTTGATTCCATATGCAGTTTAATTATACTTCGCTAGTATGTACTGCAATTTAGTTGCAATGATTTACACACAAAACTTATTTGTATCAGTGACTTCATCTTTACATAACATTATAATGAAGTATAAAGTGGCCTACTTCTTTTAAATACAATGATATGATCTTTTCAACCTGATTCTGCAGTGACATCAGAGTTTTCATCCGAATAAAAACACTGGCTTCTAATTTACAGGTCTGGCTTGATTCCTTATGCAGTGACATTTTAGTTCCAAGCTTGCATACACAAAACTTATTTGTATCACAATCCAGTCACTTCATCTTCACATAACATTATAATGCATTATAAAGTGGACTCCTTATTCATTGACATGACATTCTACTTCTTTTGAATGCAATGACATGATGTTTTCATCCTTATTATCCAGTGACATCAGAGTTTTCATTCGAAAAAAAACCACAGGTTTCTAATTTACAGGTCTTGGTTGATTCCTTATGCAGTGACATTATATTTCTCTATTACTTACTGCAATTTAGTTCCAAGTTTGTAAACACAGAACTTATTTGTATCACAATTCAGTCACTTCAACTTTACATAACATTATAAGGCAGTATTGAAAACACTCTCTACTATGATTTCAAGTACAAGTTCACCGAATGTCTATATTTATGCCCTAAAATTGCTATGCAGTACATAAAATCGTATTTTTTGTTGCATGTTCAGTTTGAATAGATACTTACCCAGCTTTCTTCTTCTTTTTTGCTCCTTTCTTTGATTTTTGTGCTGCTGCTCTTCTCTTTTCTTCTGAAATTACTTGCTTCCTCCTTGCCATTGTTCCGTCACTGCATGAATCGAGACTTCTTTTTTGTGATATTGTTCCGCTTTTCTTATAATTTCGCTGCTTTCTGCTTGATTTTTCGTCCGATTTGTCTTCGGATTTTGCACTTTATCTCTTCCGAATCAATGATCTTTTCTTTCCGTTTTTCTTCCGAGAGGTCGTGTGTATGCGTTTCATGTTTTATGTGTAATGCATAATAACTGTAGCGGTTTTCCTGGGGTAATTTTGTCCATTTGTAAATTTTTTGTCCTTAAAACTAAGTGTTTGTATTGAGTGTTATTTTTGCCTAATTAAATCCAATATGTGTTTTTTTCAATAGTTGTCCCTTATACTTTTTAATATATATATATATATATATATATATATATATATATATATATATATATATATATATGATAATTACATGTATCATATCTAACAATTCGACGGGAAATTTTATAATAAGCATTGATCAGTAGACTTAGTTAGAAGACACCTATCAAAACAAGAGCTATAGTATTTTATTTTTCTTAAAAAGTCTTATCCATTGATACCAAATGAGATTTGGGATTGGTTAACATATTATCAATTTCTTTTTTTTTTTCCTTTCTAAAAAGAACCTGGTACAAACTCCACAAACAAAGCTGAAAGAAAATTAAGTATCAATGGCAATGGAACTAGGACCCAAACAAGCAAGATTCCTTTCAAGGAAGCTAAAAGTACTTATACAAATTCCTTTCACACAGTCACAAAATCGGACCTAAGGTAGGGCACAACAACCAATCTGTCCATTACTCAACCATCTGTTTGTGCGGGATCATCAGGATTTGGTGTATCCAGTAAATCCTGCATGCCTACCAGAATTTGAGTATAGATAAATAGACTGTTCCAGAAGGGTAAACATTGGGGTGAAAGAATCCTGGAGGGAACTTGCATTTCGGAGGTTTGCTAGGAACTTAAGTGCATTGTCAGAGGGTACGTATAGTAGCTGCCCTCCCAGTCTGTCCCAGTTTTACCCGGGATACTGCAGTGCCAAACCATCAAATTGACCGACCCATCAGCAACTTTCTCCGGTTTTGCTACAGAACGGCTAAATTACAATTTTGGTCTTCTAACTGACACGTTTTTTCGATTTTGGTCCTAATTTTTCTCCGGCAACAATTTTAATCATGTAAGTTGTCTTTTTTTTGCAAAATAGTTCTGAACGCCGGAAAGACCACTTACAGGACTAAAATTGTCGCCGGAAAAGACCAATTTTAGTCCTGTAAGTGGTCTTTCCGGCGTTCAGGACTATTTTTGCAAAAAAAAAAGACCACTTACAGGACTAAAATTGTCGCCGGAGAAAAATGAGGACCAAAATTGAAAAACGTGTCTAGTTACAGGACCAAAATTGTAATTTAGCCTACAAAACCAATCAAAGTGCAGGAAGATGTACCACATATTAATTTTTTTCCTTTGAGCTATAAATATTAGTAGAAGTCCTTATTCCAAAAAATCAGGTTTTATTGTTAAAAATGGCAATTTGAAGCTATAAATACGTAAATAGGACGGTGGAATTTTTATTGGGTGAAAAAGACAAGTGTTTACTACAACAATTGGAATTCTCTCATATTTAATTACAAAAATGAATATATATCTTTTGATCTAAACGTCAAAAAACCGTTATTCTTTCACCTTATTTTTTCATTTTCGTTCTCTTTATTCAGACCCTGCATTTGATATTTTTTCGAAGTCATTTCGAGGCATTTGTCGTCAAAAGCAACGAAACAATGGAGCAGTGGAATAGTGGATTTGAGGTAAATTCTATCGTACCAAACTGTGGATTTGGGGTAACGAACAGTGGAATTGTCCTGATCATCCAATTTGTATTTCTACTGTCTTGATTTCTATTTTTTCCTCTTATCTGTTATTTATTCCCACTCCCTTCTAAACATTATTTGGGTGTCATGTAACTTGAAAATGTTCCGAAATGTGTCCTTTTTCCCAACTCTCTATTTATATTTTTCACATTTTCCGACACTCATTAACACGGATTTCTTATTTTCCAATTTCAATTTTCGTAAAGAAATGTTCAAAGATGAGATAAGTTGAATGCAAATTGCAATAAAAAATGATTTTCAACCATAATTATAGTTTGAATAATACCAAATCTTATTTAATTTATGCGTTTAGTGTTGATAAACTACAAATGGTGAAATTTTGAAGGCCAAACATAGTTTTGTAACCTTATAGTGGTCGAATAATTAACAAATTTCGGTATTTAGAAAGTTGAATTACAAACATTATAATTTACTTGTACATGTCTCATTGAATTTTATGGATCCCTGTAATATAAATTTTTGTAATACATACTTCACACATGTTTGTTGATATGTTGTGTCCATAAATTCAGAAATTAACCATATTACCATATCCATGTGATATCGTGCGACGTGATGTGTCCCTATATGTGCTTTACAGATTTTGATTCTTTAAAAAACAAACATTGTCATTAAGTGTAGTTAAAAAAACTATTAGGTAAACAATAATTCGAATATGCGACCGAAAAAATGGAGCATTTAACAAAATTTGATTTTTATTTGTTGGAGGAAAATTTGATATATAAAAAAATAATGAGCCGGGTCCGTCCGTGATTTGTTTATTTTTTATTGAGAATGTATTATTGAAAAAAAAGACACAAAAGAAATCAACGGCTGAGATGTTTTGTGTTTGAAGTGGTGGCGGCGGCTCTAGTCTAGGTTAACACACTAGAGTGATCCGCCCCCTTTAGTTAAGCCGTGGAGCCCCTCCTTAAGTATCCCATTCTCCGTATAAACACACTCTCTCCATTAAAAACCACTTTAAGGCGGCGGATGAAGCAAGAATACTGGTATCTACCAAGGTAAAACTAGTTATCAGTTGCCTAAACAAAACAAGTTATCAGATTTGCAGGTGTGTTGTCGTTTGTTTGTTGTTGTTGCCATTGTTGGTTTTTGTTTTCTTTTTTTTTTTTTTTTGAGTTAGCCGTTCCATGAATCTGATGTGTTTAGTGACTATCGTCCAATTTTTTTTTCGGATCCGACAATCTTTTTTACACAAGCAAGACCATTTTTCTTCGACATCGGGTGAAAATTTCTTCGCTCCAGCACGGGGTGAAAATTTCGAATCTCTGGCACCGGGATGGAAATTTATATCTCCGGCATGTGGAAAATCAACAGGATCGGAAAAGAATCGTGGAAATTGAAATTGGAGTCACCGGACAGATTACTGTATGCTATTCACTTGATACATCTGTTTTCTATTTATTTGCACAGAAATCTGCACAACAAAAACCTTTCTTTAGATACTCATCATAGAATATATATACTCGACATTGCTGTGACCTTGCTTCATACAAATTGAAAACATAAAATGGCCCACAACTATTATTGCATCAATGCATGTTGCTTTCACAAGATTTATTGCTATCTTTGACAAGATTGAGTGATCTCTCTGATTGGCATGATTCATTGCTATATCTTAACATGTACAGAATCTCAAATCTCATTGAATAAAAATAGGCAATTCTTTAATTATATCCGGTTGAGGAGTACTTCAGCTTAATTGAACTCTATTTTCATTTTGAAAGAATACCCTTAATTGCTTATATATTCTGTTTTTGGGTATGGTTTTACATCTTGTTTAAATAGCACCGACTTGCTACGAATGATATATGTCAGGCTAAATATGCATCATGGTTTGTGTGCAACGTTGTGTGAGGAAGGTTTGATTGTTTGTTTTTTATATTTTTTTAATAATGTTGCAACGCAGTCAAGTGTTAGTCGACTTACTTGAACGTAGATTTTTTGGACATTGAATATTTTGATAAAATTTAAATTTGTTTGATTTAGAAATTTCTCACCCTTTGTTAGGTTTGGCCAAAGGTTAAAAGTTTTCTTTTGTTTATGTCACATTTTCATACTTGTTCATATAAAGCTTGCTTGTGCAGATTGTGGAACTGAAGGAGTACAATGGATGGATTGCAAAGGATGATTTGCGAAGAAGATTCGAGATATATAGAGAGTTTGCACATACTATATTCAATTACAGAACGATCGTTGATCATGGCATATCATTATGTACATAGCTCTAGTAATTCTTGTGTGGATCTACAACTCAACTCCCATCCTTCCCTTATTCCCGTGTAAGACCTAGCTCTAGTAATTCTTGTGTGATGGACCACAATGCCCTTTACCAACATAACGTGACCAGATCTGAACAAGAGGCTAATGAATGGAATCAGCCAAATGTTATATCAACCCAGCTGGGTTCTCTGGTACCCTTATGAGATGCAAAATCCACTTGATGTTTCTAGTGAAAATACTTCTTTTAAGGAAACCATTCCTGGGCCAAATGTAGGCATACAGGAAAAAGCCGCCTCCGCCTATCTGGTCAACAAACAGATATTGGTTGCTAGAGGATCGGTCAATTAGTTGCAAAACTCGTGTAAAGCGGTGCTATACCAAGGCTGAGTACACTGGATGGAGTGTGCAAAGGATGATTTACAAAATATATATATATATATATATATATATATATATATATATATATATATATATATATATATATATATATATGGGTATTTTCGTTTGTAGAACAATCGTTGATCATGACATATCATTGTGTTCTTTATGGGTTTTTTTTCCATTTTTTTCTTCTACTCGTTGTTATTTCAGATCTTCATACAAATTGAAAACATAAAATGGCCCACAACTATTATTGCATCAATGCATGTTGCTTTGACGAGATTCTTTGCTATCTTTGACAAGATTCAGTGATCTCTCTGATTCTTTGCTTTGACGAGATTCTTTGCTATATTTGAAAGCCTTATATCTTAACATGAAAAGCTTGTACAGAATCTCAAATCTCATTGAATAAAAATAGGCAATTCATTAATTATATCCGGTTGAGGACTTCAACTTAATTGAACTTGAAATGTTGTAGTTTATAAAGAGTAAAAATTTGGTTTAAGTCTACTCTATTTTCATTTTGAAAGAATACCCTTAATTGCTTATATATTCTGTTTTTGGGTATGGTTTTACATTGTTGTAGATGATGGCTTACACGGGAACAACAATGTCGAAAACAAACAAAACGCAGGAAATTTTGCAGAAAATTAATAACTTGATATGAACGTAGAATCGTGAAACACTTTCCTACAAAAGTTATTTGCCCCGAATCTTATGCCTAGGGTAACACAAATACTTTTGTGAGATAAGACTACGTTTTCCCTTCGATCTTTAGGCACAAAAGATGAAGATGACCTTTGGAGATAATTTGTAAGTGTTTTATGTTTTTGATAGGATCAAGGATGCATACATATGTTGTGTATATTCAACAATGTAAAAAGCCTGTAGAAAAGCACTTAGATCCTGGAAAATCAGTTGCAAGTTCGAATATATAAGTTACAACCCAAGTGGAAAGGCACCATTTGGTCATAACTACCCAAAAAGGCCAAAAGGCACTTACAGGACTGTTTTCGGACCACAGGCGGGCGCCTGTGGTCAGCCTGTAAAAGCCAAAACCGACCAAAAACTCTCTGAATCACTTTTACACTAGCAGAAACACCACAGGCGGGCGCCTGTCACTCTGTTTCACCAAAACCGGATTTTTGGTCCTTTAACTGGTTTTCTGGTCCTTTAAGTGATTCTCCCGAACTAAACTTGCTAATTTTCCATCCGTATACTCATAAACACTCATATAAGCGTGCACTCCGCACCTTCAAACTTATAAGAAAGTGTTATGAGCATATCCATCCTTGTACTAAACCCCAATTACCTCAACGGCTTGTGATTAAACTTAAATCACCAACATTCCTCCCCCATTTAAGTGTAATCCTTGGTTTAGCAAAACAACGCTGTCATAAAACACATCAACTCATGCTTCAATGAAAATGTCACGAAGATTGAATTTCCATCTAGTATTATTACACATTTCAAATATTCGAGTATTGGGGTGTGTCTAAGCATTAAACCCCTTTACACGTTTTGAATACATGAAGATAACATACACATGAGTTAATATAACTCCAAAAGCTTATTCTTGACACTAATTAATCAGGCCTTGTGTCCATATCCATTCATGAGCATATAGAAAGCCAACTCTCGAACTTTCTTGAAGCGGCCAAACTTCATACTCATATAGGTGAGCCTTTATATAATCGTGCACCTGCAATAGCACTTTGTCAAAGACTCATTATGAAGAATCCCTTCATCCTTAACTTACAGTGTAATAGCACATACCTCGGGATAATATCATGTGCTCAAATCTAGATAATAGGCCTTCCACATTGAATTACGCCTCTAACATTGTATTAGAAGGGAATTGGGTATCCTATCACCAAGATTCAAATGAGTTGTAAACCCATCCCGATTATGAGACTTTTGTACCAAGTCTCTAGCCAATCCTTTTGTCAAGTGATCGGCTAAGTTATGTTGAGATCTCACAAACACAACCGAAATCACCCCATGAGTGATCAACTCACGAACCGCTTTATGTCTAACGCCCAAGTGTCGCGACTTGCCATTATACACTTGACTATAAGCTTTAGACAAGGTAGAAGCACTATCACAATGGATAGAAATGGGTGATATTGGTTTTGGCCATAACGGAATTTCATATATCAAATTCCTAAGCCACTCCGCCTCTTTACCGGCTGCTGCTAAGGCAACAAATTCCGACTCCATAGTCGAGCTAGTAATACATGTTTGCTTTTTGGAAGCCCAAGAGATGGCACCTCGTCCAAGCAAGAACACCAAACCACTTGTAGAAGAATGATCCTCTACATTGGATATCCAACTAGCATCTGAATATCCTTCTATTACTGAAGGATGTCCAACATAAGTTAAGCCAAAATCCTTGGTTAACTTAAGATACCTTAGTACACGAGTTACCGCACGCCAATGATGACTACTCGGATTACTCGTAAACTTGCTTAGCTTTCCAACCGCATAAGCAATATCCGGACGTGTGCTAGTCATAGCATACATCAAACATCCTATTACCCGAGAATAATCAAGTTGTGATACCGAATTTCCCGTATTAGGCATGAGTTTCTCATTAGGATCCATGGGAGTATTAGCCGGAGTGGAGTTTTCACAATTGAACTTCTTCAACACTTTCTCAATGTAATGAGATTGTGTCAAAGAGAACCCTGTGTCACTCCTTTTTATCTTGATTCCTAGAATCACATCCGCCTCCCCCATGTCTTTCATGGAAAAGCTCGATGACAAAAATGCTTTACAAAGGTCAACTTGATCTTGGTTAGTTCCAAAAATCAACATGTCATCAACATATAAGCAAATTATCACACCATTACCTGTATTGTCAAATTTGCTATATATACACTTGTCTGATTGATTAATCATAAATCCATGAGACAAGATAACTTCATCAAATTTATGATGCCATTGTTTAGGTGCTTGTTTAAGACCATACAATGATTTAACAAGCTTACAAACCTTATGCTCATTTCAGGCAAAACAAAACCTTCCGGTTGTTTCATATAAATTTCTTCTTCCAAATCTCCATTCAAGAACGCCGTCTTAACATCCATTTGATGGATTACTGGATTGTTGATTCTTTGCCAATGCAATCAACAATCTTATTGTGAGATTCTTGCAACTGGTGCATAGGTATCAAAATAATCAATACCTTCTTTTGCCTAAAGCCTTGAATTACCAATCGGCTTTATACACATAAACGAGTGCCGTCAACTTTCATCTTTCTTTTAAAGATCCACTTACGACCCAAAGGTTTGCAACCACGTGGAAGATCGAAAGGATCCACGTGTTGTTTCCCATTATGGAATCCATCTCATCATTGACGGCTTCTTTCCACAATGACACATCTCGAGACTCCATAGCCTCCTTAAACGCCTTAGGATCCTCATCAATATTATAACAATATGAATATTGGAATCTTACTTCATCTCTTGTTCCTTCTACCAAATAAGTTTGATAGTCGGATCCAAAAGATTTTGCTTTCCTAGCCCTTTTATTTCTACTAAGCTCCAAAGGCTCATCTTGAGAACTCGACATCATTATTGTCCTCCACTCCAATATTAATAGGAGTTATATCCTTCGGTCTTTGTATAGACGAAAACCGATTTTCATCAAAGATAGCATCCCTTGATTCAATCACAGAATGAACGGCAACTGAATCATTAGGCTCTATAACATAGAACCTATATGCCTTGGAATGCATAGCATATCCATTGAATATACAATCAATGCCTCTTTCACCCAAGGTTTTAATCTTAGGCATGGTGAGCCTTACAACAGCCCTACATCCCCAAACTCGTAGATAACTCAAGTTTGGCTTCTTTTTGAACCAAAGTTCATATGGGGTAATAGGATTCCTTTTATTAGGAACTCTATTTAGCAAATAACAAGCCGTTAACATGGCTTCTCCCCAAAATCCCTCACTCAAACCTGAGTAAGATAGCATGGAATTAACCATCTCTTTAAGAGTACGGTTTTTCCTTTCCGCAATACCGTTTTGCTGCGGCGTGTAAGGTGCCGTAACCTTATGTATAATCCCACATGACCCGAAAAAGGTTGGATCAAAGTATTCACCACCTCGATCGGTACGCAACTTTTTAATTTTAGAGGTTAATTGCAACTCAACTTCACTTTTATAGATTTTGAATTTGTCGATTGCCTCATCTTTAGAATGAAGTAAAAACACATAACAGAACCGAGTGCAATCATCTATAAAAGTCACTACATATCTTTTTTTGCCAAAAGACGGTGTAGCACAAAAGTCACATAAATCACTATGGACAAGATCCAAAACTGAAGACGACCTTTCAACACTATGAAAAGGCTGTCTAACAATTTTGTTCAACATACATGTATCACATTTATTTATATTCATATCAAAAGATGGAATCAAATCATGCTTAGACATTAATAACATGCGTTTGTAATGAACATGTCCTAACCGAGCATGCAATAAAACAGAAACATCAACATCATGATTCATACAAACATTATTCACAACATCATGCTAAATGTTAAGCATGAACATACCATTACAAAGATAACCAAATCCTATAAATACACCACACTTACATAAAATGTATTTGTCAGACTCAAAGACTTGTTTAAAACCATCTTTACATAATAAACTTCCTGAAACTAAGTTTTTCCGGATCCCCGGAACAAATAGAACATGTTTTAAAGTTACAAATTTTCCAGAACTAAAAGGTAAAACAACAGTTCCTCTTCCACGGATGGCGGCCTTTGACTCGTTTCCTATAAAAAGCATGGATCCATCGTTAACAGGTTCATAGTCTTTAAACCAACGTTGATCCTTGCAGACATGCTTTGTCGCACCCGAGTCAATCCACCAAGCAACATCATCATCCTGCACATAAAATGCCTCAGAAAACAGTGGTACATAATTCATATCGAATTAAATCCACAAACAATAATCTCGACCTTGATGTTTAGGAGCACCTTGGTCCTAGACCCTTGCCCCGAATCGTTGTTTGGCCCTTTTCGATTTTTGCCAAATCGACAATCGGCCTTAAATGCCCAACTTTCCCGCAAACCCAACAAGCACCTTTCGGTTTCTTGTTGGCATCTTTGCCGTTGTTTTTAGACGATTGCCCTTTCCTTTTCTTCTGGTTCTTTTGAGAACTTTCACCGGTTTCCACCATATTTATGGAAGTAGAATCCATTACCTCTTTACCCTTGGTTTTACCGTTCTCTTGCGCCCTTAGAGATTCCTCTATACGCAAGTGACTACCAAGTTCTACTAGAGATAATTCTTCTTTATTATGTTTCAGAAAATGTTTAAAATATTTCCAAGAGGGTGGCAATTTATCAATTATACTAAACGAAATAGACTCATCCATTTCCATTTTATGTTTGTGCAAATTGACCCAAAATGCGAAGAAGTTCATTGTAATTGTTCCATTCTTGAACGTGAATCCACCATATTATATTTCATGAAGTTTCCAACCAAGAACTTTTTACTGGATGCATCTTCATCCATGTATTTTGATTCTAAAGAATCCCAAAGTTCTTTGGCAGATTCAACATTTTGGTAAATATCGAACAAATTAAAGCATCAGACATACCGTTTAGAATGTGGCCTCTACAAATGTAGTCATCATTCTCCCACTTGTTCTTCTTCCTCAACTCTTCCAGAGGTCCGTCTTCCAACACTTCCGGCATCGGTGTACTTAGTACATACACCACCTTCAAAGTTGTCAACAGAAAATGCATCTTTCTCTGCCATCTTCTGAAGTTCACTCCCTCGAATTTTTCCAATTTCCCAAAATTTGCAGTCATTTCTTTGACACTTGACATTGTTAAACTAATAACTTTTGTAGATTGTTGTATAGTGTGGCTTACACGGGAACAACAATGTCGAAAACAAACAAAACGCAGGAAATTTTGCAGAAAATTAATAACTTGATATGAACGTAGAATCGTGAAACACATTCCTACAAAAGTTATTTGCCCCGAATCTTATGCCTAGGGTAACACAAATACTTTTGTGAGATAAGACTACGTTTTCCCTTCGATCTTTAGGCACAAAAGATGAAGATGACCTTTGGAGATAATTTCTAAGTGTTTTATGTTTTTGATAGGATCAAGGATGCATACATATGTTGTGTGTATATTCAACAATGTAAAAAGCCTGTAGAAAAGCACTTAGATCCTGGAAAATCAGTTGCAAGTTCGAATATATAAGTTACAACCCAAGTGGAAAGGCACCATTTGGTCATAACTACCCAAAAAGGCCAAAAGGCACTTACAGATGTTTTGGACCCACAGCGGCGCTGTGGTGAGCCTGTAAAAGCCAAAACCGACCAAAAACTCTCTGAATCACTTTTACACTAGCGTAAACACCACAGGCGGGTCCTGTCACTCTGTTTCACCAAAACCGGATTTTTGGTCCTTTAAGCTGGTTTTCTGGTCCTTTAAGTGATTCTCCCGAACTAAACTTGCTAATTTTCCATCCGTATACTCATAAACACTCATATAAGCGTGCACTCCGCACCTTCAAACTTATAAAAAAGTGTTATGAGCATATCCATCCTTGTACTAAACCCCGATTACCTCAACGGCTTGTGATTAAACTTAAATCACCAACATACATCTTGTTTAAATAGCACTCGACTTGCTACTGAATGATATATGTCAAGGCTAAATATGCATCATGGTTTGTGTGCAATGTTGGTTTGTTATATATATATATATATATATATATATATATATATATATATATATATATATATATATATATATATATATATATATATATATATATATAATGTTGCAACATGATCAAGTGTTGTTTGAATATTTTGATTAAATTAAAATGTTTTTGATTTAGAAATTTCTCACTGTTTGTTATGTTTGGCCGAAGGTTAAAAGTTTGCTTTTGTTTACGTCACATTTTCATACCTGTTCATGTAAAGCTTGCTTATGCAGATTGTGGAACTGAAGGAGTACAATGGATTGATTGCAAAGGATGATTTGCAAAGAAGATTCGAGATATATAGAGAGTTTGCGCATAATATATTCAATTACAGAACGATCGTTGATCATGGCATATCAGTATGTGTGGATCTACAACTCCACTCCCATCCTTCCCTTATTCCCGTGTAAGACCTAGCTCTAGTAATTCTTGTGTGATGGACCACAATGCCCTATACCAACATAACGTGACCAGATCTGGACAAGAGGCTACTGAATGGAATCAGCCAAATGTTATGAGATGCAAAATCCACTTGATGTTTATAGTGAAAATACTTCTTTTGAGGAAACTATTCCTGGGCCAAATGTAGGCATACAGGAAAAGGCCGCCTCCGCCGATCTGGTCAACAAACCAAATATTGGTTGCTAGAGGATCGGTCAATTAGTAGCAAAACTCGTGCAAATGGTTCTATACCAAAGCTGAGTACAATGGATGGATTGCACAAAGGATGATTTGCAAAGAATATTATATATATGGGTATTTTCGTTTGTAGAACAATCGTTGATCATGACATATCATTGTGTTCTTTATGGGTTTTTTTTTCCCACTTATTTCTTCTACTTGTTATTTCTTCTCATATCTTTATAGAATTGAAAGTAAAATTTTATAATTTTAAATCTTGAAGCCAAAAGAGGTTCGTCATTCGTGTCCATTGCTACAACTTGTTCTCCCATTGGCTGGTTGGATAACACCGTGATCTTTTCCGCCCAGAGTGGTCGATTCTTCTGGGCTTATGATGCTGATATGGGAAAGACAAATGTCTAGACTATGGACGATGAATTCTTCTGGCATTTATCCATCTTTTTCAATTTTTTCAGCAATATGAAACATTTTATGAAAACAAGGGCCTCAGCAAGTAGTTGAAAAGGCCAAATTAGCATTAGTAATAAGCATAATAAACACAGGGAACACTTGAAGGTGTAAAAACAGAGCATATGCCAATCAGATTTTTAAAGAGCACACATCGGATCATAAAGCCAAATATTCCAGTCACCATGTAGAATAAAACTAAAACCCGTTATCCAACCAAAGCTGGTCACTTTAAATACTTTGAAACTTGGATCAACATCAAATGGCTTATTTATGGACAGCCACAAGCTCCACATACTCAGTTTTCTAATACTCTCCCATGGCCAAGAAACATTGTATATGCTAAATGTTGTGGGGGTATAAGTTCAAAATATTTTCCAATCCAAATGAAAGCGGCTTGGAACGTCGAACCATATAAATTTCCGTTCCCAGAAACTTCTTGTAGAGCTAAATATATTACAAAAAGGACACCATGCGTTTGGAAGGGAGATGCCTCTCCTAAATAGATTCGATTTTGTAGGTAATCTGCAATTAGACGCTTTCCAAAAGAACTGCTTGTTGGGACAAAAAAAAAGCCATGCTAATCCATTGAATTGCCTTCATAACAGCACAATCAAATGGATCAGTACTTTATATTAATGCATAACCATAAATAGTAACACAAAAGGAAATAACTTCAACTAAATAAAATATAACTTTTCAATCACATATTATGTTTCATTTCATGCAAGCTCATGAAATAATCATTTACTACATTTGCATTTCGTAGAATGTTCAATTACCATGCATATTAACATATTTATGTTGCATCACATATTAACAGATAGCATAATGAGACTTAAAGGCAAAACAGATTCATATAGGCAGATTTATATGTCATGCTCATGCAATATTTTATTCCTCGTCTCATGCATCACATGTAATTCACATGCAATTTACTTATTCCATATCTCATACTCATGCACTGCAAAACAGAACGGGCACAATACTTGAAGTTGTGAAGAATCAAGAAGCTCAGCTTTTATTGGGTGAACACCAAAGATGTGCCACAAGAATCGATCTCTGCTCCAAGGAACTACCAAAGTTTCTGTTATCTTGCTACTTGTCATGAGTATAGTACAAGGTTGATTAGCACAAATATTGAAAAACATTTATATACAAGCACATAAAGACGAGGATAGCATATAAACACATAACCTTATCCATGTAGACATGCACAACTGGTCCATCTGGTTGAAAGCAAGAAGTTTACATAGAGCAGGCCTTGTACATTCCATGAAAAACCACATATTTGACAAAGGATTGTAGAGTGAGTCTGAAAAATAAATTATCATGTAAAAAAAAATTTATCCGAAAAGAACTAAAAAAAAAAATAATAATAATAATGATTTACAAACATAACCTTCATCATTCATGGAGAAAAATACACTTGCAAGCATATTGTGAAACCCATGAAACAGAGGAAATCGTATGATGGTTTGAACACCAGATCCATATAAACATGAATTAAATACATATCAAAAGATGAGTTAAAAATGGAGCATTTGATCATATGTTGTTTAACCTAATGAAATTCAATATAATTCAGAGATTCACTCATGGATGGTTTGCTGCCTTGATTACGATAGTAGTATAACATTCAGGGCCGGCCCTCGCTTTTGTTGGGCTTAAGACCAAGTCCCCGAATTGGGTCTTTTAGTTGAAGTTGTTTTTTTTCTTAAAAACATACTTATTGTTAGATATTTTTTCATAAATAAATATTTTGGTTATCGTTTGCATACGTGTTGCCGTACGAATTAATGTTATCGCAACGAAACGGGGTTCGGGGGCAACGCCAACTCGTGGGGGTTCGGAGGCAACGCCCCCGAAACCTAAACCAATGCATGCATTAGTTCATGAAGAGATATGCATTTTCAGATACATGCATTTTCGAACTGATATGTACTTGAACTTTCGTGTAAGGGTTGCATTCTTTCATCCGGTGAACAGTGACAACCCTACCTTTTGTGCAAGGAGTACCTCCATTTGTTTATGGGGTACTTGCAACCTATAAAAGGCATAAGTATGCAGACGAAAATTCATAAGTTTGACAACATCATCAGAAAAACTTTGATTGTCCTCGAGTTTGATTCAAACAAGTCACTGTTTGAATCAAACACCCCTATTGAATAAAGAGATTTTCATTTGATCTCTTAGTGACAAATCGTGTGGGACGAAACATCTTCTAAAAGACAACGTTAATAATGTGCTTTGGAGTTTCTAATTCTCTGTCAAATCCTAAGTACTATATTTTTTCCAATATTTATCGCGTTTTTAACATCCGTAAATGCAAAAAATTAATAAAACTTGTTTCTATTTTTTTTGGGCCAAGTAAATTTTACTTTTATCGATTGGAGTGAAAAAAAAATTGGGCCTTTATCAAAAAAGAAAATTAACATATTATATTAGGTTGGATCGGATTAAATCTACACGATTTTTTTTTTCTTTTAGCGAAACATGTACCGTTGGGCCCCCCCGACACCGTTGGGCTTAAGACCCGGGTCTCAGTGGCCTTAGCATAGGGCCGGCCATGATACCATTCCTCGACTGTCAAGAACAAAGAACCTTCTTTTCCAGTCACCTCTAGTCCTCTATAGCTTGATGAACTGTAACATCCCGACTTTTCAGAAAGGATAAAATAGTCATTGGGTGTATTTACTACGACCCATTTGTTATTTATCCTATTTATTTAATTAAAAATGATTTAATTAAAAAGATTTAGTTATTTAATTAAGGAATTTAATTAAAGTGCTATAAAAAGAAATAATCCCCAAAATCACTGATTTTATTCATACGCAAATTCTGAAAATAAAAGGGGAGGAACGGCGATGAAGCAACGCACGAGATGCCAGAAAAAGGGAGAACGTAAACTTCAACAGTGTGACCAATCCGTTCATTTGTTCAAGATGCCGTAGGAGAGAAAAGTGATCAGCACGAGGAGACGCAACTTTGGAAAATAACATCTCTCAATTTCGTAAGTTTTCATTTTAGCCCTAGTTTTCGGTATTCGTAGAGTTCGATTTTTTAAAAATTCGTATCTTTCAATCCGTAACTCTGTTTTTCAGCCATGAGTAGTCGAAACGATCGTCTTGGAGTGTAGATCATTCTAAAATTAGTTTCGCAGCAGTAATCCATGTAATTTGCAGTTTTATGCTCTTTTTCAGTTTCTTTTTTTGCCAGAAAATAGGATTTTATTCTTCATCATCACCACCCAAGTCATCCTCGAATAGTCATCTATGAATGACACAAAATATCTGTGACCACCCAATGACTCAACTTTTGATGGACCCCAGCAGTCTGAATGGATATAATCAAGTGATGCTTTGTGTTGTGCAACCCTGCTGAGAACTTACTTCTATGGAATTTCCCAAACACACAATGTTCACAAAAGTCCAGATTCTGGACCTTATATCCCCCAAGAAAACCTGCTGAAGAAAGAATCTGCATACCCCTTTCACCCATGTGACCAAGTCTCATGTGCACAATTGAGTCTGCTTGAGGTGGTGAATCTAGCGAGGATGCAACAAAGAAGAAGTGAAGGATCTGATAGAGATCTTGTAATATATACAAGGTTCCCTCTTGATGCCTTTGAGGACTACAACTGAATCATTGAAGACATTCAGCTGTCCACCTTCACCCTTGAAATTGAACCCCTTGCTGTCTAGTAGACTGAGAAATACCAAATTCTTGGTCATCTATGGAACATGTCTTACATCTTTCAGTGTACAGAATTTACCATCCTTTGTCCTTAGCTTTACTGAGCCAATTCCCACAACTTTGCAAACCTTGTTGTTGCCCATATAGATTTGACTACCATCTATCTGCTCATAAGTAGAAAACCGCTCCCTGTTTGGACAAAAATGGTAGGATGCTCCAGAATCAAGTATCCACACATCATTATTATGTGTGTAATCCCCTGCAACTAGAACCAGATCCTCATCAGATTGCTCAGTAGCTAGGGCTACTGTGCCAGAATTGCCTTCCTACTGTTTCTTCTTCCTTGGACAATTGGATTTCCAATGTCCCCGCTTCCTTACAATAATTACTGGACATCAGTAGACTTAGGACCTTTGGACCACGACTTTTTTTCTCTTTCGTCCATATCCTTTTCCACTTTTGTTGCTAGCAACAAGCTCGCAAGACTGATACTCTGTCCCAAAGACCTTGTGTCTAAGCTCCTGGCATGTAAGGCAGACCTTACATCCTCTAAAGCTACTGTATCCTTCTCAACTATGAAAGACTGCACGAAGTTTTCAAATGATGCCGGTAATGACACCAACAGGATTAGGGCTGCATCTTCATCCTCAATTTTAACATCAATATTCCTTAAATCAAGTAATATTGTGTTCAGCTGGTCAAGATGGTTCCTCAGTGGACTCCCTTCAAGCATCTTTAAACTGAACAACCTCTGTTTCAACAACAACTTGTTGGTCAGTGACTTGGTCATATACAGGCTTTCAACCTTTTTCCAAAACTTGGTTGATGTGTCTTCCTCAGCAACGTCAGTGATAACATCATCAAATAAGCACAACATGATGGTTGAATGTGCTTTCTCTTCCGTGACCGGCATAATCTTTGCACCGGTATTTGGTTTGTCGGATAAAGGATTCTACAAACCTCTTTGTTTCAACAAAGGCACGATCTTGATTTGCCACAGACCAAAAGCGTTTCTTCCTTCAGTAAATTTATCGATTTTCACGTATCGCCGACATCTTTTCTTGCTAAAGATCACAACTTTATCACGAGATCCTAGCACCTCATCAAGGTCTTGGTGAAGATGAAGTTGATCGTGCAATTGTTTTCTCCAGAACCTCGCTCTGATACCACTTGTTATGACGGATGGAGATAACTTCAGATGCAAGAAATAGAAACAGATGCAATCAAACGCAAATAATTAAAGGAGATAACAGAAAACAAGAAGAACACATATTTAACATGGAAAACCCCTCTCAAAGTGAGAGAGATAAAAAAATCACGGGCAGAAAAGAGATCTTTATATTATGCACTGAGTTACAGATTTCACACACACACAAACAATGCAACAACAATGTATTTATAGGCACAAATCCCAAACCCTAGCCGCAAGGAATCTTTGTATCGACACGCCATAAATACCCCTACACGTGTCCTCCTTTTAATGACATCAGTATATCAAGTCACATAATGAAATAGCAGATGTGGGACCTGTTTGTATTCCAAGACTCAAACATACTTCACTGCTTGATGAAGCCTCGATGAGACTCCACCCTACTGATGCAAAGAATTAAATACACTTCTCAGCTGTCCATCACACAGCTGAGTCTTCAGATTGGTTCCACTAAATGTAGAGTTTAAGTCACTTTACTGACTGGTGCCATCATGATGGGTTGTAAGGACACATCTTAAAGTCTGGAGCAATATAGGCTATGACCTAAGAATCTTTTAGTTCTTACTATCTTGTCCGAGGTTTTGTCGTATGTGTCAGGTTTACCACATTGAACCTCAACTGTTGCTTTTATTGTTCTGTTTTTCCTTCAGTGTTTATAGGTTTTTTTCTTCTTCATAATCCTTGCTTAACATTATCAGGAGTCGGTTATCATATGAGCAGTTTGGAGCATTTCTGGCTAATGTCAAGGAACTGAATTCGCACAAGCAAACAAGTGAAGTATATTGTAGTATTTCACTCTTGGAAGCTTTCTTGATCTCTTGAATTTATAGCTATTTACATCTAGACAATGAGGGTTCTCTTTTTGTTTTCTACATAGGAAACTTTGCGGAAAGTATCTTAAATTAAGTGGACATGGAAGGAGTTCATCTAAGAATGCGAACAAGATTGAGTTCGGTATTAATTGACTTCTCCTTAATGCCGCATTTCCCACCTTGCTCTTTAAGAACCGTACTTATCCCCGAAAAGAGAAAAAGAGAATAAAAAAGCCAGATTGGAATAATGTGGATCAAAGCTGGAGCTTTGGGAGGTAACATCCTCTTCATTTTGCTGCTATTTTATTTATATTTGCATCTATTCCACTGATTTAATTTGGTTTTCAGTGCACTACTTGGGATTTGTTAATTTGGCTCTCTTTTTTGGTCGAATTTTTATGTTATCCCTGCTGCTGTTGATCTGTGATTCTTCAAACTAAATTGTTTTTACTGCATACATCTATTAGTCTTTTTATCTTCTCTTTCTTTAATGGTAGTGTTTTTCCATGAGCATAAAGTTACTGTCTTGACGGTTTTGACTCTTCAAAGTTCTTGCTGAATACATCATGCTTTTTTATTTGGTCCTTTTTATTGTATTTCGCCTTTCACATATCCTTACCTGTTGTTCATGTGCAGCTTATGGAAAACTTGATCCATGTTGAGGAGAAGCGAAGACCGCCTAGATCATTAAGGACTGTTCATTCCATGAACTAGTAAGATGGTTTATTCTCCTTATGGAAATCACTACAACGTACTTGTTTGTTACATAAGCTGTTAAATTTTGGGGCAGACTTGTTACATAAGCTGTTTAATTAAGCCTAGTTTCTACTTGGTCGGTTCTGTTTATTTGCCAAGAACCTGCTCATGTTCAGTTTGGTTTAAAGTCCTACTGATAATTTGTAATTTTGCATCAGACCTTTGTTTTCAATAAATTGACAAGATATGAGTCTTTGACATTTTTTGAGACAGATTTCAACTTCATCAAATAGTTAATCTGTTTCATGGTGATTGGATATTTCTGTTTTTAGCAACACAGTTACTATTGTCGGTTTCATTGGATAGGCATTGTCAATATTGGACATCCAGGTTGTTGAGCTTAGTATAGTCTTTGATTAATTGGGTTATCTTTAGTTCAGGACATGTTGCTAACAGATCATTCTGCTCTTAGATTTGCATCTGTTCAGCTATTATTGGTATGTATATGATTGTCACTTTTGTTGGTGGGTGCAAAACAACATAAAAGATGTTGTATGGTTATATATGCATGTCATATTTTATTGTTGTGGTCAAATTAGCTCTCATATTTTATTATTACATGTTGTAACACAATTATTTGAAATATCAGTTTTCATATGTATGTACTAAAGAAAGGTTATGAACATTTTTGTATGCAGGTAAGATAGTGTGCTAACTACTTCAATTCTGTGCTATAAAACCTCGTTGCTGCTCCCTGCTGTAAAACCTTCGGGAAGTGTTTCCTCTCTGACATGGTAACTAAATATTCAAACTTTCACTAAAATTTGAGACATTGGTGTTATTCTTCTTAGGTTTCTACCCCTGATTTTTGCAGGATTACCTGAAAACCGTGGTCCCTTCTCAAATTCTTTCGGAGCGTGGCTCTTCTCTTGTTGTCATCAATCCAGGTCCCTTCCCAACTAGCTACTTCTAGTTTTCTGCTAATTTTTTTGGAGTGAAAATTGCCCTCTTTCTCTGTATTTTTCTAGTTATTCCTGGGTTGTTTTTGAATTAAATACGAGGGTGTTTGATACATTTTTGCTATAGTATCTGTAAGAAAAGAGAACCATTTAGGTTTTAACTCTTATGTTTTATTCATAGCCAAGATAGTAAATTTATACAACCAGGAAAGGAAACAGAGTAGACTAGGACTCTAATCCACTGATTTAGCACATGTGCCTAAATCTTAACAGAATAACAACACATGCCTTATAATCCGGCTACATTCAAGATGGAAAGACAATAATAATAATTAGGAGATATTCTCCATAATTAGGGAATATTTTCAATAACTACCAAATCTTCTCAACACTCCCCCTCAAGTTGGGGAAAAGATATCTATCAGACCCAACTTGCTCACAAAGTAGTCGAACTGTCCCCTTCCCAATGCCTTGGTCAGTCCATCTGCAATTTGTTGAGTAGATGGTAGGAAGGGCACGCAGAACACCCCACTTTCTAGTTTATCTTTGATGAAGTGTCTATCAATCTCCACATGCTTTGTCCTGTCACGTTGTACATGGTCATTTGCAATATCAATGGCCGCCTTGTTGTCACAATACAGTCTCATGGGTCCAGATATCCCTGCCCCAATATCCTCCATGACTTGTTTGATCGACAGGCCTTCACAGATTCCTAATGTCATTGCCCTGAACTCTGCTTCAGCAGTGCTTCTTGCCACAACATGTTGTTTCTTGCTTCTCCAAGTCACCAAGTTTCCCCATACATAGGTGCAGTATCCTGTCATAGACCTCCTTTCTTTTGTACATGTTCCCCAGTCTGCATCTGTGTATACAGACACACTTCTATTGTCAGACTTTTTAAAGTACAGTCCCTTCCCTGGTGTGGTCTTCAGGTACCTTAACAGTCCCCTAGCTGCTTCCATGTGAGCTTCATTTGGGGAGTGCATAAACTGGCTTAGTGTACTTACTGCATATGACACATCTGGCCTAGTGTGTGCCAGATAGATCAACTTTCCAATCAGTCTCTGGTAGCTCCCCATATCCACAGGGTCACCTTTGGCACTGCCCAGTTTCAAATTACACTCCATGGGTGTATTTGCTGGTCTAGCCCCTTCAAGCCCTGTCTCCTTCAGTAGGTCCAGTGTATAGTTTCTTTGAGTCAACACTAAACCCTTTTTTGATCTTACTACTTCCATTCCCAAAAAATGTCTCAGGGATCCCAGATCTTTAATCTCAAATTCAGAAGCCAGTTGTCTCTTAACTTCATCTGTCTCCTGCTCATCATTTCCTGTCAATATAATATCATACACATACACAATTAATGCAGTTAACTTACCTTTCCTCTTAGTAAACAGGGTGTGATCTGTTTTTCCCTGTACAAACCCAATTTTCTTCATGAATCTCATAAACCTGTCAAACCAAGCTCTTGGACTTTGTTTGAGTCCATATAAGGATTTGTTGAGTTTGCACACCTTGTTACCAAACTGTTCAGTGAACCCTAGAGGAGTATACATATATACTTCCTCCTTTAACTCACCATGGAGGAAAGCATTCTTCACATCCAGTTGCATTAGCGGCCAATCTAGGTTTACTGCCACTGATAGAAGTATTCTGATTGTATTAAGTTTAGCTACAGGTGAGAATGTTTCTAAATAGTCAATCCCATAGGTTTGGAAGTAGCCCTTGGCCACTAACCTGGCCTTATGCCTGTCAATACTGCCATCAACCTTGTATTTCACCACAAACACACACTTGCACCCCATTTTTTCCCTTCATTCTGGCAACGAAACCACTCCCCATGTACCATTCTTCTTCAGGGCCCTCATCTCTTCCAGGTCTGCCTCCTTCCACTCAGGGACCAATAGAGCTTCATGAACATCTTTTGGTATAGTAGCGTTAGATAGGGTAGAGGTGAATGCTTTATAAGATGGGGATAGGTTGGCATATGATAGGTATCTAGAGATAGGGTGCCGTGTACAGCTGCTGGTCTATTTTCTGATGGCTATAGGTACATCTAGCAGTTGTTTTTCTGCTTTTGTTTTTGGAGAGTCAGATTTGGCTTGTTTTGTATTTGAGTCTGGGTCTGTTTCATCCTCAGATTCAGTGCTTGTGTGCTCTGACTCCTCAGAGTTATTGTCTGTTTCATTAGTCAAAGATTCAGGGTCTGATTGTTGTATAGGCTCATTAGGAGTCTCATATACTTTCTTAGGGTGTGTTCTCACATAAACCTTTCCGTGTAATGGTCTTTCCCTGAGAGGTTCTAGAGGGTCAGTATTCTTGACCTCCTGCTGTTGGCATTTATCCCCACACTTGTCCAAGTTCTGTCCAGAATCAGACTCTAGTTCACTAGGTTTTTCTAACTCTAGTTCAAGTTCAAAGTCTAGGAAACTGTAACACTCTTTAAACATACTAGGATCCACACCTTTAACTCTAGACTCCCCCTGAAATTGACTCTAGTCAAAAAAACATATTTTCTTCAAAAAAGGTGACATCCATGGTGACTATGGTTTTTCCAGTAGTATTATCAAAACATTTATACCCCTTTTTTGTGGGTGAGTAACCAATAAAACTACATTTTTTTGACTTAGGGTCTAATTTCCCTTGATTATAGGTGTAGATATATGATGTGCATCCAAATATTTTTTGTGGTAAGTGCCCTACCAGTTTGTTTGCGGGAAAATGTTCTTGAAACACTTGTAAAGGAGTCTTAAAGTCCAGTATTCTTGATGGTAACCTATTGATCAGGTATGTTTGATCAGCCTTTTCTAAGTGTCCAATCTCACCGGCAGTGTACCGGGTCAACTGTAGCCTAGAATTGGTGAGTCAAGGTCGTATCCCACAGGGAATCTGGTCGAGTACCAAAGTCGGTCTCGTCCCTAGTTCAGGTCAACACATATATTGAACGTGGTGATTTGTCAGATCACCGGATCTACAAACTAAAATATACACAAAACAAAGATTTTAAACTATTTAAAAGAGATATCCGAGCTATGATCCAATCAACTACTCTCTAACCCTAACTCGTTTCCGGAAGTGTTTCGACAAACTCTAATGTTCTCGGCATCGTTGAAGGGTGTCGTCTCCTATTTCCGAAACTAAGCGCCAATTTCAACAACCTAGTTTCCTATGTCGAATTCAACAGTCCGCTGACCGGATTTAACTGACCCGACACTGTCTATGCTCTATGAGACGCTCATTAACAACGATATAAACCTCACACACGAAACCGAATCTGAACAACTCAGTCGGTTTTACATGGCGATCCTAGAACCCCTTTTCCCGTGCCCTCTCGCAAAATACATATATAAAGAAGCCACGTGTGATACGATTATCAAGTCGCGAGTTCAACAAACATCATTAGGCATAAGTTCTAGAACAAAAACAACATCGAGAATCTAACAATTAACACATCAAAACACTTCAATCAACGAGCTAAGGGTTCGATTTCGATGATTATCACATAACTCGACTATCGGTAAATTAACTACTCATTAAAGTAAGAAAAGATCAAGAAATGATAAATATAAACCACAAGATTCAAGATTCGAAAGCTGTAAATGTGATTACCGGAAAAGTGAAGATGAAGAACACCGAGAACGGAAACAAAATCCAAGTTGAAATTCAAACAATCGGGTAGCAATGATCTTCGGATTACAACTACTTTAACTAATTTAATCTAAATATTTACATAAGACCTAATCTAAACTAAAAGAAATGGAAAAGTGCAGAGAAATGGCTGAAGAAGATGCTAAAAAAAAGTGTCCTCCGATCTAGATCAAATGGGGGTGTATTTATGGTGTTTTTTCAGATCTGGGCTGCTACTGACAGGCGCCCGCCTGTAAAAAAATTCAATGAAGAAAACGGTTCAGCAAGTTTCTAAGCCAAAAACCGCATCTTAGGCGAGCGCCTATGGTGACAGGCGGCCGCCTATGGTGACACACCTTCAGAAAAACAGCCATACCTTTGTGTGTAGACCTCCAAATTGAGTGATTCAAAATCCATTGGAAAGCTAATGAAATTTTCTACAACTTTCATGAAGATATGCAGCCCATAAAATGCTTCTAAGGTGGATCAAAATGCAGATAAATGGAAGGTATAGTTGTAGTACCACCACGTTTTGATCCGTTTGAACGTTTAAGCTTCGGGCACACGTTCCAATCCTCGTATCTCGCCTTCCGGACATCTCAAACACCTAAGTCTTGTACAAAATCACAACAAATACCACACATAATCCTTACAGGATACTAGGGTGACCGAGAGTATAGTAAATTACACCGATAAAGACCGATAATCCCGGACTTTACGTCCTAGGTCCCGAAATGATAGCCAAGGTGTAAATACATCAAAATACAACCAAATGTATCCCGAAACATATAAAACGAGATATAAACGGGGTATAATCACATAATAAATGATAGTCAATTTGACTCTCATCAACTACCCCCTACTTAGCTTTTGCTCGCCCTCGAGCAAAGATGAGTGATTCAAAAATAAAGATGGAGTCAACATTGTCATTACACATCTAGTCTTTAGTATTGAAATGATAAAAACACAAGTAATTGATGTAAAAGCATAAAACTCGAGCTCTACCTTGTATTTAGAAAAAGAATGTGTGTGTGTGTGTGTATAGCTTCTTGGGCATTTAGCACCAATGACCAGTTTAGATTATAGACGTATAATTTACCGAGGTTACACCATAGGCTTATACATCGTAAACATCTCCACTAATTGAGGTCTATCGTCGTCTAATACGATCGGGCAGGACTTGCACGGTTATATCGTTTAGGTTAGGGTTAGGGCTACGAAAGGATATTTACGATAAAATAGAAAGTAAAAAGTGCAAGTGAGCTTTACCAAACATCATACACTAAAACCGAAGCTCTTCCTTTTGTAGCATGGAAAATCCAACTCCTCATAAGGAGTCTCGGCGGAATAGTAAAAGCCGTCAACCGAGTCTCAACCTATAATTCATCCAACCTTCCACTTCTCCTCATCATTGCACAAGCTGGAGACATACGTCACATCCAGGTCTAGTCCGTACCTAAGCTCGTCAACCAGGAACAAACCGCTACAGAACACAACAATCGCTCCTTCTCCGTACTAGATTAGAAGAATTCCCAATCACCAATATCACAATAACAAGCAAATCCCAAATATTGCCATTTTTTCTTCTTTTTTTTTTCCCTTTTTCATTTTCTTTTTCATTTTCTTTTTTTTTTTTCATTTTTTTTCATTTTATTTTTCATTTACTTATTCATACACAAACATATAAGTATCAAAATATGCGAACAAAATCGGAGCCAACACACTGTCACACTCTCATACCGGATAACTCGAATAATACAATGTCACAACATCACTCCCATACCACAACACCTCGCAACATCGTATAAATGTGCGGAAATAAAAGCTCAATTGCAAGGTAGTCAAGGATATGTAGACCGAAATAAGGCTAGGGACATCGATTATACGGGTTAGTAACAAAATGGTCAGTTCAGGCGGCGGTCTAACCACCCTACAAAAGGCTTAGAGGGGTAACTATGGATTAACATTAAGGATGGAATTTTGCTCTGATCGGGTCAAAAGAAATGCCAAAACCGTCATCCTGTACCTAACAACGAAGACCTTTCTATTTCGCCTCGAAGTTACTAATATAAGTTCTAGGTAACAAGGTCATACGACAACTATAATCGTCCACTAATCATGGTGATAAATGACGTCGAAGCTAACGTGATAGAACTATTCGATTCTCAATACAAGATCTCAACTCGAATGAAATGCATCTATACAATAACTAGATGTTTACCAAAACAATACCGAAGGCTCGATGTATCAAAATCAATGTCAAAGACATCAAAATTCTCAGAATCTGACTCATTTAAGCTAAAGGTATAACAATCGCTAAGTATAACTCATTCGACATGAATACGGGACATTTATGCTAAACTAACCACCCCCTACTTTAAAACGAAACACGAAGGATAAGGGTAGAAAAGTTAGCTTACAACCGGAAAATGGTGCGAGTACGATCACGTGGCATCCGTAGAAAGTCCTCCCAGGGTACCTGTGCTAATATCAACAGAAACAACAACTACACGAGATACATAGGTATGGAGATAACGAAATGAAATTAGACGGACAACCACGATTCATCAAAAACCTAAAACACCACACTAACCCCCATAATACACACTACATCGGGTTATATCACAACAAAATTTACCCGAATACACACTAAAGAAACACAATGACACACTAGGGGAAGAAAAGCGATAAAAATACATTCTGAGTTTATAGTCCTCAGTTAGAACAAATAGGTAGGGCTAAATAAAGACGGAACAGGTGACTTAATAGATACAAGAGTCATACCATCCTCATAGTGTTCCTCCGGGGTGATATCGCTTCGAGCGAAGATAGCACTGACCTGATTAGTTGGCCTAAGATCCCTTCCGAGACCTAGATCATCATCATTATCACCAACCGTCGACTCCTCAATAGATACTGCTTTCACACCTCTCGGATTTCTAACCGTTTTACTTGGCAGGCCACCCGTCGGAGTCGATTTCTGATTCTCGGCCATCTGTCCAACTTGATGTTCCAAGTTTCGTATCGAGGCTTGCATTGAAGTCATTGAATTCTGAATATCTCTATTATTGTCTCTCATCTCCTTAGCATTGTCATAAACCATCCTCGATAATTGATCCAAAGTTGGCGGTTGTTGATTATAGTAACTTGGGGCATTATCCCATGCATTCCCGTATGATGTGGCGTATGGGTTGAACTGATAAAATGGTTGTGTTTGGTAACCCATAGCACTGTAACTGTAATATCTGAATGGATAAGGATAGAAGCCATAATTGTAGTATGGATTCATTATCTGCGAACAGGGAAATAACACGAACACAATCACGGTATCTAGTCACTACCACTACCAAAGTAAATGGTGTGACACTTCAAAAATAAAACAAATAAAAAAACAAACTATACATAAAAAAACAAATATGAAAAACGACCTAATCCTAAGAACTGAACTAACTTACAAGATATCAACCTGATTCCCCGGCAACGGCGCCAGAAAACTTGATCAGCCTTTTCTAAGTGTCCAATCTCACCGGCAGTGTACCGGGTCAATAGTAGCCTAGAATTGGTGAGTCAAGGTCGTATCCCACAGGGAATCTGGTCGAGTACCAAAGTCGGTCTCGTCCCTAGTTCAAGTCAACACATATTGAACGTGGTGATTTGTCAGATCACCGGTTCTACAAACTAAAATATACACAAAACATAGATTTTAAACTATATAAAAGAGACAGCCGAGCTATGATCCAATCAACTACTCTCTAACCCTAACTCGTTTCCGGAAGTGTTTCGACAAACTCTAATGTTCTCGGCATCGTTGAAGGGTGTCGTCTCCTATTTCCGAAACTAAGCGCCAATTTCAACAACCTAGTTTCCTATGTCGAATTCAACAGTCCGCTGACCGGATTTAACTGACCCGGCACGGTCTACGCTCTATGAGACGCTCGTTAACAACGATATAAACCTCACACACTAAACCGAATCTGAACAACTCAGTCGGTTTTACACGGTGATCTTAGAACCCCTTTTCTCGTGCCCTCTCACAAAATACATATATAAAGAAGCCACGTGTGATATGATTATCAAGTCGTGAGTTCAACAAACGTCATTAGGCATAAGTTCTAGAACAAAAACAACATCGAGAATCTAACAATCAACACATCAAAACACTTCAATCAACGAGCTAAGGATTTGATTTCGATGATTATCACATAACTCGACTATCGGTAAATTAACTACTCATTAAAGTAAGAAAAGATCAAGAAATCATCAATATAAACCACAAGATTCAAGATTCGAAAGCTGTAAATGTGATTACCGGAGGAGAGAAGATGAAGAACACCGAGAACGGAAACAAAATCCAAGTTGAAATTCAAACAATCGGGTAGCAATGACCTTCGGATTACAACTAGTTTAACTAATTTAATCTAAATATTTACATAAGACCTAATCTAAACTAAAAGAAATGGAAAAGTGCAGAGAAATGGCTGAAGAAGATGCTAAAAAAAGTGTCCTCCGATCTAGATCAAATGGGGGTGTATTTTTGGTGTTTTTTCAAATCTGGGCTGCTAGGCGGGTGCCTGTACTGACAGGCGTCCGCCTGTCAAAAAATTCCATGAAGAAAATGGTTCAGCAAGTTTCTAAGCCAAAAACCGCATCTTAGGCGAGCGCCTATGGTGACAAGCGGCCGCCTATGGTGACACACCGTCAGAAAAACAGCCATAACTTTGTGTGTAGACCTCCAAATTGAGTGATTCAAAATCCGTTGGAAAGCTAATGAAATTGTATACAACTTTCATGAAGATGTCCAGCCCAGAAAATGCCTCGAAGGTGGATAAAAATGCAGATCAATGGAAGGTATAGTTGTAGTACCACCGCGTTTTGATCCGTTTGAACGTTTAAGCTTCAGGCACACGTTCCAATCCTCGTATCCCGCCTTCCAGAAATCTCAAACACCTAAGTCCTGTAAAAAATCACAAAAATTACCACACATAATCCCTACAGGATACTAGGGTGACCGAGAGTATAGTAAATTACACCGAAAAAGACCGAGAATCCCGGACTTTACGTCTTAGGTCCCGAAATGATAACCAAGGTGTAAATAGATCAAAATACAACCAAATGTCTCTGGAAACATATAAAACGAGGTATAAACGGGGTATAATCACATAGTAAATGATAGTCAATTTGACTCTCATCAATGTTGCAGTTAGAATACTTTCACCCTATAGTGTCTTTGGACAGTTTGAGGTAAACAAAAGTGTTCTAGCCACCTCCAACAAGTGCCTATTTTTCCTCTCCGCAACACCATTCTATTGTGGTGTTTTTACACAGGAACTTTGGTGGATTATACCATTCTCAAGTTAGGTATCCATCTAGGTACTGATTGAAGTACTCTGTTCCATTATCACTCCTCAAAATCTAAATTTGAGTGTGGAACTGAGTATTTATCATTTCATAAAATTGTTTAAAAACTGTGTCCACTTCTGATTTGTCCCTTATTAAGTATACCCAAGTTAAACGTGTGTGATCATCTATGAGTGTAATGAACCACCTTTTTTTGTTAAAAGTACTAACCCTAGAAGGACCCCACACATCACTATGGATCATAGTAAAAGGTTTTGAGGGAACATAGGGTTGAGTTGGGTAAACTTGTCTAGTTTGTTTTGCAAGCACACAGATTTCACAATTGAAAGACAAATCTTTATTACCAGCAAACAATTCAGGAAACAATTTTTTCATATATAAAAAACTAGGGTGTCCTAATCTCCTATGTAAAACCAGGATCTTATTCTGGACATTGTAGGACAGTGTGTGGTAACCTCCTCTTATTAGGCTTTGTTGTGGTGAGTCCAATCCTGAATCCAGTATGTAGATTCCTCCCATCAGCCTAGACCTGCCAATCATCTTCCCCAAAGCTTTGTCTTAAAATAGACAGCAATCTTTAGAAAACACAGCCTCATAGTTCTGATCAGAGGATAGTTTACAGACTGACAAAAGGTTACAGGCTAATTTGGGAACATGGAGAACATTTTTATGGGTTATATCAGGTGTCACATAAATGGAACCTTTTCCAGCAATGGCGGAAAAAGATCCATCAGCAAGCCTTATTCTTTGGTTTCCTGGACAGGGGTTATAATTTAGGAAAAGATCAGAAGAACCGGTCATGTGGTCAGTTGCTCCAGAGTCAACTATCGATCGAGGGCTCTGATCGATTCTAGAAATGAGATAGGAAAAATGATTACCTGATTCTGCTAGAGAACAATTTGGTTGGGATTTTACTGAAAGTTGTGAGAATAGAATTTTACTCAGTTGCTCCAACTGATCCTGAGTGAATGGAAGTGTCCCTGCAAAAGATTGTGGCCCAGAATCTAAAGATACATGATTAGCCTTTCCTTGTTCAGAGTTAGCACCCCTGTTTCTCCAAGAAGCAGGTTTCCCATGAATTCCCCAGCAAACATACTTAGTGTGTCCACTTTTCTTGCAGTGATCACACTTAAGTTTTTGTCTCTTAGCTCTTCTTGCTGATTCATCTCTGTTGTATCCCTTTCTTGCTACCATTGCAGATGAATCTACCTCAGGATATCCAGACCTGTGCATGACCTTTCTCCTTGATTCCTCCCTTCTTACTTCTGAGAACGTTTCTCTGAGGGATGGTAAAGGATTTCTGCCCAGGATCCTGCCCTTGACCTCATCCATATCCTGATTCAGGCCAGCCAAGAATGAATAAACCCTTCCATTCTCCTCTCTCTTATGAAATTTGACACTATCAGCTGCGCATTCCCACTTATCTTCATGGCACAGATCCAATTCTTGCCATAGAGATACAATGTCATTGTAATAGGTAGTGACATCCCTGTCCCCCTGTTTGAGACTCCAGAGTTTGGTTTTAAGTTCATAGATTTGGGATGAATTTTCCAAATCTGAATACATCTCCTTGACTGCTTCCCATATGGCTTTGGCTATCTTTAAGAACAGATGGGGTTTGTCTACATTGCGTTCCATTGAGTTTATGAGCCAAGTCATGATCATTGAGTTTTTTGACTTCCATGTTCTGAACTTAGGGTCAGTTTCTGGTGGTGCAGCTTCATCACCAGTTAGAAAACCCAGTTTTCCTCTTCCATCTACGGCCAGTGTGATGGCTTGTGCCCATTCAAGGTAGTTTTCGCCATCCAATTTCCTGGCTGGGCGTATGATTGAGCTCGGATTGTGTTTGGAAATATCATCACCGGCTAGGAGATCGGTCCCCTGTGGTTCCATACCTGTTGGTGGACCGCCGGAGGTGGTGCTCCCAGAGGTGGGAGTCCTTTCTCCGGTAAAGGCCGCCCGATAATTCATCGGATTTTAATTAGTAAAGTTTTTGTGTGTAAGTAGTCTCTGATACCATGTAAGAAAAGAGAACCATTTAGGTTTTAACTCTTATGTTTTATTCATAGCCAAGATAGTAAATTGATACAACCAGGAAAGGAAACTTAGCAGACTAGGACTCTTATCCACTGATTTAGCACATGTGCCTAAATCTTAACAGAATAACAACACATGCCTTATAATCCGGCTACATTCAAGATGGAAAGACAATAATAATAATTAGGAGATATTCTCCATAATTAGGGAATATTTTCAATAACTACCAAATCTTCTCAACAGCATCCTTATGCTCCCCTTCAATTTTTGGTTTTAGGGTCTGCAAATATAAGAATTGGGTTTGCTAGACGAATCTCTGGGTTCAATCAATTTTCCAAGAAACATGTTCAAGATCAGGCCTTTAAGCTTTTTAAGATTGATCAATACAATTTTTTTGGAAGTATCGTTTTTACTGAGCTTCCACATGTTCATTTGCTCTTTTAGTTGTGAGCTTTTGTTTTCTTCGGGTACTTAATTCTCAAGTTACCACATCACAAAATACGGAACGAGAAAGCATACGACATTGTAAATCATGAATCATTTTGTATCAAGTTTCTCTCTTCTGTTTTGCACTATGGATTTTCTCATGGCTTTTAGCTTTCTTTTGTCAGATTGCTTCACTGTTGAAAATTTCATTTCTAGATGAGGAGGTTCCTAATGATGCATATTCTCGTAAGGTAAAATTCATATCTTCTTTCTTGGATATAATCTTTTGGCCTGAGACGCTCGACGTCCCTTGTACCTCAATAGGGAGCATCAGCTAATATGCATCATCATGTGTTAATTTGGCATTTAACTGTTTATGCCGTGGCTAAAAAAAACAGTTTATGCCAGTTTATGCAGACTCTATACTGGCTAATGTTTGTCGTAGCAGTCATGGCAGCAATCATAGGTAGTCAAGCCATGATCTCGGGTAAAAGCATGTGTTATTTTAAAGCATAGATTAAACGGTCACGGAAGATGTGGTTATTTGTTTATGTTGACCTTTCGAGGTACCTACATTTGTACAGTGTAATTATTTGAAATAGAATGTGGTGTTTTTGGGCTGAGATTCATTTTTGAATCAATGTTTTTAAATTTACATTTTTATTTTATTTTATTGTTTATATATATATATATATATATATATATATATATATATATATATATATATATATATATATATATATATGTATATGTATATGTATATATTTAGTGGAATTTATATTTTATGTGCATATTTTTTTGAGTGGAATTTATATTTTATTTTTGTATATACATATATTTTTCTATTAATATTTTATTTTAAATTTTCTAGATTAGCGGCGGAATAAAGATCCGCCGGCAAAAACTTTTTTTTCCTCTTGTGAGTGAATAAATCCCGGCGGGTTATTGGTTAATTGCTGGAGGGTAATAACCGCCACAAAGAGATCTTAGTGGTGGACACAAGAAACTGCCAAGAAAGGGCATAAAACTTTAGCGGCGAAAGCAAATACGGAATTTTAGTGGCGGCAAGAACAGCCGCTAAACTCTCTAGCGGCGGATTATCATATTTAGCGGTGAAAAAATATCTGCCGCAAAAAACCATGTTTTTTGTAGTGTGTAGATCACGTGCAACGAATGTGTTACTGCATAGGTAATTATTAAATAATACGGAGCTAACATCATGTTTTACCGACATGCGGAGCTGCATCATGGTTTATGTTATGTAATGAAAGATGCGGAGCTAGCATCATAATGTGTTATTGTTCAACCAAAAAAAAATTGAAGTTGAACATCCGTCCTAGTCTCGGTCCATTGTTGAATGTGTTATTGTTACTTATGTGTAACCGTTACCGTTATTTGAAATTGTTAATTTATATGCAATTGTTAATTAATGTGTTATTGTTCCAGTATAAAATGAAGTTGTCCTCCAAGAGAAATTTGTGTCCATGAATGAATGTGTTATTGTTACTTCATGTGTGAATGTACTTAATGCGTTATTGTTCCACCATAAAATGGAGTTGTCCTTCCTTTCTAATTTGTGTCCATTTACGAATGTATTATTGTTACTTCATGTGTAATGTTACTTCATGCGTATTATATATTTATCCTTTGTATCAAATATATATATAAAATTCAGGCAATGGAAATTCCAAATTATTGTCTGATCTCAAAACCTTAACCACTTTACTAAACTGAGTTTGGATCAAACTACAAAATTTCTGCACAATCCCTCTGACTTCTCCTTCAGTTTTTAGCATGAATATTCAACAATACCTACTGAAATCATCAACTACAATCAATAAGAACCTATGACCATGGATTAAGGACCCCATAAATACTTATGCATTCAATCAAACTAATCTTTATAGACAAACTGCTCAATGGAAAACTAAGTCTCTTTTGTTTGGCTAAAGGACAAATATCACATATATTGTCTTCTGTAATCTGAATGTGCTCAATATTTCTCTGGATAACTTTTACTTTTTGATCTGATGCATGACCAAGTCTATAGTGCCACAACATCAAGGATTCATCTGGTGATCTACTAGAAACAGAAAAATAGTAGTAAGAATTGTCTCCTTTCAGAATGTAAAGTCCTCTGATAAGTTCAGCTAAACCAAAATATCCTTATCACACAACAATCCATAAAGAATTTCACATTATAAGCCCTATATATTTAACTTGCTGGTAGGCATTATGCTAAAATGGAATTCTGGAACACAAATAACATTTTCAAGTAATAAATCTTGGTTCATTTGTACTTGTTCTATGTGAGTAATTCTGATGTCTCTACCATTAGGCAAACTAACACTTAAATATTCAAGAGATCTACAAGTTTTGAACAAAGCCTTATCAAAGATGATATTGTCAGTAACACCATAATCTACCACCCATTTAAAAATGTTAGAAGTTTTACAAGAACCTGAATCCACACCGAGAAAATTGGTAGATAAATACTACATAGTTGACAACATTGAAACATCCGTCATTGAGTTTCTGGGACAAAGAACCACTCAACGAACCATTCTTCAATATATCATAATCTGCTAATTCTTGATGAGTCCACAATTGGTGAGATATATAGTGTATTTTTTATGTGTTTTGTGCGAAAAGATATTGCTCAGATAATTGTTTTAATGCTCTTCAGGATCTATATGATGGGTGCATGATTTTGGATGTTTTGAGACATTTAGGAGTAATTTGGAGCAGTTTGGATGAAGTTGAAGAGATGCGGTCAAGCTAGAAAAAAAAAATAGTGCTAGAAAGCAGTTATGGTAGGTTCTTACCTTCCATGGCCGAGCATGGCAGAATGGAAATACATCATCAACGAATTTCACATCAATTATTTATCATCCAAACACTATTTTATGTTATTTTAACCCAATGAGTGGGTCCAAATATATCAATAGTTTTATTATTCTTATTTAGTTTTTTTAGGGATATTATTAGTATTTAGTTAAAAATAAGAATTCTTCAAAAGCAAATTCCAAGATATACACGACAAAAGAGGAGAGGTCGCATCTTTTGCTTCCCTTCAATCTTCATCTTTTCTTCATACTATCTCCATGGATTGATGACATTTTCTTCTTTCTTTTCAATAAATTAAGGCATTCTTGATTTTTTTCTTGTGATTTTATCACCAGAATGATTAGTCAATTTCCTAATTCTGGTTAATTGGTTGTTGAACCATTGATTTCATGATTTTTGTAAGATCAAATTGTTCCTACACTCGTTATTGTCTTAGTATTTATTTATTTTCTGCGTTCATCAACACATGATTGGAATGTTGATTCGGTTATTTGTGTACAATAGTTGAATTGGTTTTCTAAGAGCTCGAGGTGTCCAAACCTTGAACTGGCAACGTAATTCTTCACGTTCCGCTACGGATCGGACTTGTTGGTTGAACCTTTGGGGGGAAAACCGAGAGCTATACACAAATGGGCTAGAATGGAAGGGCTAACGTTGAGTTTGTTTGTTTCAAAGGAGGAAGATTCTTGTGGTTAATTACTAGTAATTTAGAGCAAAAACCTGCAAAAATACTGGCTATCTTTTCAAGAAAACGTTAGAAGTTGTTGTTCTTTGTGATGATAAGGCAGAGACATTGAGGTCAAAAATTTCTTCCAGAGCAGCATGGTACAGTGTGCTGAAAAATAAGACCTGGCCTAGAGTAGTAGTGGTAAATGTGCTCGTAAGATGTTTAAAGCAAGCGGTAGCTTATACATCGAGCTTGGTTCTTTTTAAAGCTCAAAAACATGCAAATGGTGTTGAAACATATAACAGATTGACTAAACAAGACGAGCTTATGAATGTATATATTTATGTGGAGAGGGAGTAATTGAAGTCAAAATTATGGCTTCATTTGCTTTTCATGCATCATTGTTCAGATATATTGTCTTGTACTAATAATTTGATTTCATCAACCTATTGAAGTAGTCTTAGTTATGTATTTTGGGTTTCATTTATTTGGCTAAACTATACGCTTCAAAGTGATAGTAATATTGTAAATGTGTAACCTTAGGCTTATTACGTCTTTGAATGAAAGATGGATTTCACCTTTTACATACGATTCCTTGAGTTTATTTTTAATTTCCTGATGCAAGATTCTTTGAGTTGTTAATGTGATTTCAAATGCAAATAAGGTATTTATATAATTCAGAAGATCACATAGACTATTCGTATAAAAATTGATTGTGGAGTATATTCAACTCATTCGCTTGGATTGTACATTTAGTTCTTCATTCATTCCCTGCTCTTACTCTACCTACGTTGCTTCTCTTCCCCTCTTTTCAGACAAAGATATCGGCTCATCAGATATTGAAGGTGAATCTTTTACATGTTCAATTAATTGAGATTTTTTCTCTTAATTTTTCCTTCTCTGCTAGGCACATAAATGACACAAATAGGGTATGGATCAACACATGAAAATGATCCACGTCCTAAAGGAGTAATATTTTCTTTCAGTTTGTGGTTTTGGATGTAATCTCAAAACATGGTTTCGAAGTTTTCCCTTTTTATATAATCTAAATCATCTATGTGAAGCCCCCGTCCCGGATACCGAGTCTTATCCGCAAAGGAACGCCAGACACGTATATAATAAAATTTAATCTGATTATATACATAAGCCTTACGTAGATAAACATCAGAGAACTAGGCGAAAGGCAAAATGACACACTCTGGTAACTAAAATGACTATCAAGCAATCGAAAACAACAAAAGCTGCATCTATTACAACATCAAAAGACATTATTATAACCGTCAAATACAAATAACCCTTTACATCATGATATCCACAAACTCAACTCACTAATTTCTATCATCGCAAAGGATAAGAGAATCCATACCCAATTACAACGGAAAACAAGAACAATAGACTTCATCTGCATTATCTCTGGGTCACTCCTTAGTGGCCTCGAAAACAACCTACAAATACACCACCTTTCGGGATGGGGATATTAAAGAAAAGGGGTAACTACATACGTACTTAGTAAGGGGTAAAAGAATCAGGTACAATTAAACAACAACACATATATACATATCATGAATACTTTCTATAATAACTACCACATAGGTTGTAGCCGTAGAGCTCACCCACCATCTACTAGCTCCGAAGTACATCATTGCACAAGTAAGGCTTGTTAAATCAATAGCAATGGACACTATGCATGGTGAAGAATGCACCACGACATGGTAAGCACCTCTCTAGGGGCACGGACATAGGTCTACGTGTGGGAGTTACACGAGTACCTTGACACACAACCGCAAGTGGAGGTGTAATAGTCCTCATGCTTCAAATGTAAACGTGTCTTACCGATGATAGAGATGTTTTATCTTTTAGACATACGCATATGTACTTTACTAGTTTAATCTAACCACCTGGTTCATTCATATAAAAGGCTTCCTATGGAAATCTAGTCCTAGACATTCTAATTACACCACCTAGCACGTTGTAAAGAGATCATTAATGACTACTAAGTCAATGTCCCGCAAGGCCAAAAAATGTCTTCCGGTGCTTACACCTTCTCCCCGCAAAGGGTCTCTATTGTGGTGCTGAGCCAAAGCTACCAGAAGTCAAAGATAGACATCGTAAATTAACATAGAATGCCCTCAAAGGCATGCATACCATGTTACAAAGAATAACACATCAAAATCTACTTAATCATTGCTTTAGGGAGTGACCTATGTTCATAGGGCCATATCATATCGTTTAGCATTCAAAATTAGGCTAAACATCGCTTCTTGGAGATAAGCCCATGCCTACGGGTCCTTAGCAGCTTGCCCAGCATGCTTGGAATGCTTCGAAGCTCCCTGAATTGGTAGGCGCCCTCCTAACAAGATGGTAGGCGCTCGCCTAACAAACAAAGAGTTCATCTTGGAAAAAGGGTCATAGGTGTTTGAAAGGTGTCCTAAACCCAATCGGGTTGGACCGGATCCGACCGGGTCGGGTCGTTTACAGTCTATTTAGTTCATATAATAACTTTATTATGATTAATAAAAGCACTTATGTTATTATATATTGTTTATCTTCATGTTATTTGTTGTACATATATAGTAACGTCCCTAGTATCAAACTGTGATAGAGAAACCATGATAGTGATTATGGTTGATGAGATCTCTAATCACTATAACAAGATTGGTACTTAAATGTCTCTAGTCTTATGTATTGTCAAATGAGACATTGATAGTATAATTAGACTAGCACGTATTGGATGTCTTCTATCTTAAAGAAAGTAGGGATAGATCTCGTCTATCGAAGTGTCTGAGACACTTGGGTAGACGTGGACATGTATTAGAGAATGCGACGTTAGGATCGACCCACTTACATTAAGTGTCACACTATGTGGCGGTTGTGTAATTATCCTTTTTGACCGGAGTCTTCATGGCATCACGGTGTGGATTGTCATGCTTTGACACTATTGAGATTTCCCCTATCCACGGGGCGATCATGCGGTAGTGATTGGGTATGATATTGAAGCATGCGGAGTATACATGATTGGTCGTCCGGGAATCGCGTATCCTATGATTGGGATCGAATATCCGAAATGGCCTTCTTATAAGGAATGTCTAGCTCTTGAGAATCTTTGCAAAGTGGGAGTAAATGTGTTATCCCGAGAGAGCATGATATCCAGATTATAAGATACGATCGTTAATGTATTGACACTATAGATACGATCGTATGGATATTATTACAGCGATAGGATTGTAAGTTACACGGTAACTGCTTCACATGCAACGTAGTAGTCATTGCTTTTGACTCTTCCAATGATTGGGGGTCGTGGTGTGTTGCTAGACGCTATCCCGTGATCGTTAGGCATGAAGGGCATTTTAGTAAATTGCACTTTGTGTCTACGGCCAACATATTCGGAAGCCTGTCGGGTCACACACATATGAACATCGAGTTGGATTAAAATGCGGTTATAGTTGATAACCAAATAAGGAAAGTTTATCTCTAGACTATAAAAGTTATAGTGGTAAATTACTATGGTGGTATTTATTTATTTATTATGAATAAGTAAAATACAAGATATTAATTATATACAAATTATATTAATTAAAGAATATTCCAGAAGTCAATTTATTGACTATAGGGGCGCCACATTGATGTGTATAAGATACACTTGGATTGTGCACTTTAAATAATAAGATTACCATAATATTAATATAAAATATTAATTGATTTTGGAAAAATAGATTTATGGTAATAAGATAATTATATTCAATATAATATATTGGCAAAATTAATTATAATTAAAAAGATAAATCAATCTAGAAGATTTTCCTTATTTAATTGGGAAAATGTTTTCTTCTCCTCCACACATATGGGACGTCACTTTTGACTATAAATAAGAGGTGGGCGCCAAGCTCTTTTGTACATCACAATTGCAAGAGTTCATAGTTCTTGTGTAAAATAGAGAGCATCCTATAGTGAGTTTGTGAGAGAGGGAAAAGGCCGGTCTAGCAACCAGAGTTTTCCAATAGCAATATAAGGAGGATTCTGGCAAGGAGTTCGTGTGGATTAGCGATAGAGGCCGGACATGTGGACGGCTCGCGCACTGTACTACTCTCCGTTGGCGGTTAAAGCGACTATCTTATAGATCATCAAGGTGTAACCGTCAAACTACTTAATGTGTTTATTGCATTAAACGAAGAACGATCTAGAAAAAGAAAAGAAAATTTTAAATTCCGCTGCGTTAAACTAGTGATTTCCTAACAATAGGCGCAGGCCTGACATAATGATAGGCACACGCCTATCAGTTCTGCAACCAGAATCTACAGATTTTCAACCCACACGATTTCCTGCGATTTCCTGCTCAAATTTTAGACTTTCTAGTCCAAAATTAGCACCCGTTTGGGAACCAAAACATCTCCAAATTGGCATTAAACATACATATACAATCAAACAATAATAATAATAATAATAATAATAATAATAATAATAATAATAATAATAATAATAATAATAATAATAATAATAATAATAATAATAACACAAATAGAATTAGCAAACCAGATTTTAGAACACCCCATTACCTTAATTCGGTAAGAAAGCGATCCAAAAGCAACTTAATGATGATTCATGTGTTTCCTTAACTTTAACGCAATTTCTACGAACCAAAAACACCATTATATGATTACTATTGCATTAGAACATAACTAGAACACCTAAACTAATGTTTCTACCAAAAACGGTTAAGATTCCAAGATTTAAGGATAAAATGAAAACTTACCGAATCATAAACAGTTGGTGTGAAAACGTTCTCGGGATGAGGTGATGATTTCCGTCTTCCGTGGTATGCCCAAAATCCTGATGGATTAGCAGCGCGATTGAAGATTCTTTTTCCACGCTTCCAGGCATCTCTTCGTCTTTCTTCCTTCTCTTTTTTTTCAGAATTCGCGTAGACTATATGAGGGGAAATAATGCGGATTGTTACCTTGAATACTTAATTAATTAAAATCCCTTTTCAATTAATTATTCCTTTTAATTAATTAATCAGGTTAAGCATAAGATAGGAAATAAATAAATTAAAGTCCTATTTACACTTTTACTCTTCTTAAAAAATTCAAGGTGTTACATCCATCCCCCTTAAAACAACTTTCATCCTCAAAACTGAACATGCTTGGGAGGTGTTTGAACTCTGGATAATTGAAAACGATCCGTCTTCTAACTCTCATGTCACCTCTGCCGGTGTGTGGCTTCCCCATTGAACCAAGAATAGTTGTACGTCTTCCTTCTTGACTTTCTTCATCTTCCGTTGCAAGGTGCAACTGATTCTTCGGCGTAGGTCAAGTTCTCTTCAACCTTTTCAAGGTCAATGCTTGCTTTCACATCAATGTCGGTTAAGCATTTCCTTAACATTGACACATGAAGGATGTCATGCACTCGTGAAAGAGATTTTGGTTACTGCAAATGGATAGTCTAAGGGTCCGAATTTAGCCAAGATCTCATAAAGACCTACATATTTAGGGCTTAGCTTGCATTTATGCCCGAACCGTCTTATTCCTCTAGTTGGGGACGCCTTTAGATACACTTTATCTCTAGTTTAATTCTCTAACGGTCTTCTCCATACGTCTGCCCAGTTCCTTGCCCGTGTTGATCCATCTTAAGGTTGCGGCAGACCGCTTCGATATTCTCTTTGGCTTGCTATAGCAACTCTTATCCTGTAATCTGTCACTGTTCCACTTCATCCCCGAGAGCTGAGTTCTACACTTTCTTTCATACAGAGCTTCAGAAGGTGGAATCTAGATACCGTCATCGTAACTGGTGTTGTAGGAAACTCTGCTATCTCTATATTCATGAAAGGCCTCCAAGATTTCCGTTTAATTTCTCTGCACAAATTGGTTGCCCCGGACGAACTGCAAATGCTATCTTGTGGGCTTCAATTATCACTGTCTTCCTCAAATCTTCCACATTCAGAACACAAATCCGATTTTTTGATGCCGAATCTTACCATCTTCACCTAACTCGTAACCACTGGTTGTTTTGGTTCTGACCACTCACTTGTAACCAACTACAACTGGATCTTCGTCTTGTTTCTTCACAATCTCATAAACTATCTCTGATCTTGCAATCAAAACTACGACATGCTTTACTTCCACTTGCTGACTAATTCATGTATGCTTGAGCTTCCCAATTGATCCACCAGTTTTGGCACACTCGACTTCTTTCAATCTCAACCTCTATGACTGCGACACAAGCTTGCTGAAGAATAAAAGGATCCCAACTGAAGGATTTCTTAGGCTTTTCGAGAAATAAGAAACATGCATTTGCCATACTTTCTCTCTCACGGTCTGATCAAATCCATGCGGTGAGGCTAAAGAGAACACAGCACTATTGTAAAACATGTTGCAGTGAAGAGACTCCGAGACGGTGACCTCTTAAATGTTACAGTGATACAGAAGGGGACTCATGCTGGCAAAATAAGAAGATGAAAAATATATTACAAAATTTCTGAAGGTGATTCTGGTGTGGAAAACTATGAAAGCTAAATCGTGGTACAAACAACACAAAGAGGGATGAAGGTTAGAACTTAAGACCAATTGGCTTAGACTTAAACATTATCAGTTAGATTTTTTTAGATAAGGGTTTGCTTGGAAAACCAAGAAAATTGAGAGGTGACAAGTTGAGCACTAGGGTGGAAAGCCAACTTTGTGAGACAAAGAAAAGGCAATAAGTTCTCAAAACCAGGGAGGTTGCTTGGGTTAGAATCAAAACAAGATGACTCTAGGTTGAGGAAAAATTGAATTTTATTCCAGATTGAGAAAGGGGCATGGTATCTTAATTAAAAGAATAGCCACCAAAAGTAAAAAAACAAAAGAACATCTGATAGGTGAAATTCTTTTAAGAGAGTAAAATTCTGCATGAAACAGTGGGCTGCAAAGAAACTCAAGCTACTTAGAAAGAATATAATAAGCTTTTACATAACTGTTAGAAATAAAATTTGACTTTTGATGAAGATTCATCACTTATTTTTTAATTGTTGTTCAAACCCCATTGATGAAATGTTGAGGCTACCTGTTATAGTGAAAAGCTAAAAGATGTTTAGAACTGAATGTATAGGATCTATTAAAATCTAATTATGTATAGGTTATATCAGACAAGCACTGTAATAGATAAAAAGTCATAAAACTGAAACTGAAATTCATTCAAAAACTGAAGCTGGAAGTCATCCAAAACTAAAGGTACTCAAAACTGAAACTAAAGGTACTCAAATCTAAAGTTTGAAGAAGGTAAGTTCGTTAAGGGATCAAAGTCGGTTGGCTTATCTAGAAGCTAAAGGCTGAGGAGAAAAACTCGGTTATGAAGGTTTGAAGAACCGAGGGTTCAAACTCAGTTTATGAAGACTAAAAGCCGAGACTGTAAAGTTAGAGTTCAGGCAAGTCTGTCATGACTTGAACTGACTTTATGGATCTTGTATTGAAGGCTATGTAACATAAGGACAATGTAACATGGTTATTTTATGAAATGTAATGGTGTACTCTGATTTCACAAATAAAGATCAGATGGAGAAGTAGGAGTACTCAGTTTATGAAGAAGAGTAAAAAATGAGTTAATGCTCCTTATTAGTAAGAAACTAAAAACTAGGAATACTCTGTTTCAACTTAACAAGTCAGCCAATCAGTTTTATATGGAAATCAGAACGTTAAAGATCAAGTTATGTGATTGGTTGATAGCCTGACAAGTCAGAACGGTCAGTGACAAATCTTACACTTTGATAGCATATTCCGGAAATCCAATTAGAACGTTAGAATTCAAAAGATATAGCCATTGGATTTCACACCTATAAATAGAGGATATTGATCACACACATAAGACACCAAGAATTAACAAGTTGCGCAAGAATTTTCTATGATCAAATTTGTGTAAAGTAATTGCTATCAATTCGAGCTTACAAAGTTACATCAAGAAATCTTCAAAGTGTTCAAGCATACAAGACATATCTATATCCAACACTTGAAGACCCACAAGCGTGAATCACTTTCTTAATTCAAAGACCCGACTTTGATTTATCAAAGGTTGAGACTGTGAAGCATTCTAGTCAAGGAATTGCCAAGGATAGTTGAGGGCAGTCGGAGTGACTGTGTTTGTGGTGGAGTGGTGAAGAGGCAATCCAACCCTTCAAGGACCAGTGGAACTTTTGGAGAGCAGCAATCCTACCTGTTTTTCATTTGCTTAGATTGTGAAGCTAGGGACTAGTGAAGGACAATCAACTATGGCTTTTTGTAATTGTTGTAACCTCACGAAGACTAGTAGAAATTTCCTCCTACATCGTATGTTGGTCCCAGAGAAGGGTGAAACTATAGTCAGAGGGGGGGTGAATGACTATAGTGGAGTTTCAAAAACTTTTCTTGTGTTTTAAAAGCTTTTGGGCAAATGGATAAGTCCCTTCTTACTATGTTGTTTTCAAATCGTTTAGACAATCACGGATATGTGTTATGATGTAGGCAAATTAAATAAGTCTTTGTAAAGTAAATTGCGAAATTAAATTGACACAAGGCTTATAGTGGTTCAGGGTGGTGTAATCCCTTAATCCACTCTTCTCCGTGATGATCGGAGGAATTCACTATTGTTTTCACAGATACAACAGTATGATTGTCCTTGGCTTCCCAAGCTTCACAATCTACAAGACTATCACTCCTTGATCGCAACTGCAGCTTCTTGGTGATTGATCTTCCTTTTCTTTGCTCGCTTGAGATCAAAATCCTTCAACAACTATCACAGTTTCAACTCCTTCTCGATTGCCTCGATTGCTTGCTTGATTTGATGTGAATGTGATTCACGCACTTGCTTGATCAATCTCACCTCGAATATGACTTTGTAGTTCGATATTTGAGTTGATCACTAGATGTATCCTTGTAAGTTCAGAGAGAAGGCTTTTCTAATTGTGAGTTTACGCTTTCCTTTTTTAAATCGTTATCTTCTTTTACGTCAATGCCTTCTATTTATAGCCTTGAATAGCCTTGATTTTGAAATTCCGTCCGTTGGCTATATTAATGAGGAATAATCCTTGATTTTATTCTTGATTTCCCTTAATTGTATTCTCCTTGATTTGAGTGATCGGATTCTTCTTTCAAATGTATAGCGAGAAAATCCGTCCTTGATTGATCCTTTAATGATTGTGCATTTAATGCATGATCTGCTGAATCTTCAATGTATATTAAATCGATCTTGTAAGTGTCTCTTCACCCGTCTGTAGAATGGTGGAGTGAGCCTTCGACTTAGCCGTTAGTTCTTTCTTCGCGTTTTGTTTTCTCTTTGCCGGCGATCGGTGTACTCACCGATTCTTTGTTTTCTTCTTTGCTTTAGTTTCAGGAGAATCTTTATACTTCACTGATCCTTGATTTAGGTGAGATCGGTGTACACCATATTGGAATATTGAGTTTCATCACTTGAAACATAACTTAGACTTATCCAAGGTCATCACTGGACTTCCTTGGTTATAAGTCGATCATAATCCTTCTCTGTATCTCTCACTGGTGCTTGGTCTGGCTTCACTCTGCCGAATGTCTGTTTTCACATTGCCGCCCTACCAACTAGTACAATACTTGTCGACTCAACTTATACAACATGTCGGACTATAAGTAAAGACTTATACAGAGAATTCTAACTTATTTCAAGCTTGCTATAACAGCTAGTATGGCCATCATCAAAACATAATAAAATGTTCCTAACAATTTCCCCCTTTTTGATGATGCCAAAACCCTCATAAGCCTGAACATAAGTAGTCAAAAAAAAATTCATAATAACCAACAGAACAAAATTTCAACAATTTTATTCATCCATCAAGGGGCAATGAGATCCAAAGAGTTTATTCAACTGTTACAAACTACATTTTGCTTAATTCAGCCTTGTACCTTTTGAACTTTGTAGTCTGAACCTCTTCAATGTCTTTCCAATCAATTTCTGGAAACTTCCACTTCCAGTAAGCCAAAGCTGTGTATTCAGATACACCCTGAAAAACTCTTTTGGCAAAAAGTCTATTGAAATCAGGCATGGTCTCATTGGCCTTAGGTTCTCCAAAATATTTTTCAAGTCTTTCCCTAGCCTCAGCAATGTGTGAGTCTGCAAATTTGAGACTTTTGTAGAGACACCACTGTTCCTGTTTCTCCAATCTCCCCATGGGATTGAAGAATCTTGCCATGTATTTGAAATCTTCTTGTTGTGCGGCTGGCAAGTCTTCTGGTCCCTTTGCAGATAGTGGTATGGCTGAACTTGGTTTGTTGTTGGTCTGTTTGAGAAGTGCAAATACTCTTTTGACTTTATTGTAGAGTTTGGCCATATCAGTTCTCATCCTTTCATCCTGATAGTTTAGCCAATCAGCCCAAGCTTCATCTTGTGAGAGGTGAGGATAAAGTCCTTCTTGTACTCTAAAAAATTCTCTTACATGGTCCAGTACATCTGCATCATATTCTGCTTTGCTTTGGTGACCAGTGTAAGTTCTGTGCTCACTAGTATATTTGGAGCTGCTGCTGCCTCTGCTGGTGTTTCCTCTGGTGCTGAGTCTGTGTTGACTGACAGATCCTCTTTGCTGGGTGGATCCAGGCCTTTGCTGTCTGCCGGACCTGTCTCTATCATCATCTCTTCGTTGAATAGGATGAGGAAATCCAATGCAGGGTTCCTTTGTGGCTTTTTCTCTTTCTCTCTCGATCCTTCTTTGTTGCTCTTTCTCGCTTCATTTCTGATCCTTATTTCTCTGTCTCTTGCTCTCAATTGTTCTTCAGTGAAATTAGGGGGTTTGAAAGTTGATCCTTCAGGCTTATCCAGATTTTCCCCCTTTTTGGCAGCATCATCCCTTTGCTGGAGTAGGATGCTATTGGTGGCCTCTGCCGTTCCAATCAGAGAGTCAAGTTTTGATTCAATAGAGGTGAATCTATTGTTATGATCATTCAATTTCTCATTGACACTCCTAAGTCTAGTGCCAAAAGCTACCGCGTTGATTCGCTTTTCTTGGGAAATGTGTTGCCTGAGGCCTGCAAGACTGTTGGTGATATTGATGTTAAGCTGCTTCATCAGACTTCCCTGTTGTTGAACCACAATGTTTTGTGCATCAATGTACTCGGCAATGGCTTGAAACTTGTTTTCAATGGAGGAGCTTTTGTCATTAAACGCTGAAGTCATGGATCCGAGATACATTGCTTCTTTGTTCCAATTCTTTCACCAAAGCAAGTCCGCCGCTTTCTCAAAAGTTTCATTTGTAATGCCGTTGTTCACCGAGAGAGTTTGTGCCTTGTTTCACTGGTTCGGATCTGCTTCTCGGCCCTTGTCTTGATGTTGAGTGACATCCGCATTTACATCTAGATCTTCAAGTATTTGGGTAGATGAGTATCTTGGTGTGGCTTGTTTTATTGTTCCCCTATCTCTATGCCGGGGTTGTCTTGACTGAGTGGCAAAGAATTTGAACAGTGTCCACAATGTTTGTCTTTGTTATTTGGAACATTGATAGACAAATGTTGAGTGACTGTCTTTCTTTGGAGTTGAAGACTTGGCGGAGGCTTGTGGTTTCAAAATGTACGGAGAAGAGTAGTGTCATCAATCGCATCGGTGCAAGAGCATCCTCTTCTCTGTCTTTACCTAAATCACCATCATTATTGTCATTACAATCATGATCATTATCATCATCATCATCATGATCATCATCACCACCGTCACGAGTCATCATTACGTCTCCCGGAGGTGCGGAGCATCTTTGCCTTGTTTGCATCAACCAATTCCCGTAGTGGTGATTCATCAAGTACTCCTACAAGTGTTGTGATTCCCGGAAAATCAAATAACCATGCTTCTTCAAGAAGCATGTGGTGCGTGGTCTTGAAGTTGTTGTCTGAATCGCCTTCCTTCCATTCAAGATATTCGCAATTCGGTCATCTATATCGTTTCTGAGACAATTGTACAAACTTCTTCTAGAGATTCCTCATCTTCTCAAAGTGTTTTCTTCATTTGGATCTTTGTTCATCCTCTTTGGCATTTTCTTCTACTTGTTGTGCTTCCTCATTGTCGTAATCCTCTTCTCGCTTCTTCTTCATCAATTAATTTTCCAAAGTCTGTCTTTTTCGGACTTCGCCGGACCTTTGTTTCTTTCTTTGACTTGTGGTGTTGTGTGAGGATTTCTTCCTCTTTCCTTCTCTCGCCTTTTTTGTGGTTTGACATAAGTAAACATGACTTTGGATTCATGCGATCTGTGGGAGTTACAGAGGGGACTTTGAGACATTGCAAATGATAGTGCACTGTATCCCATATGACTTTTTCACCTAATTGTCCTTTCATTGTCTTTCCTCTTTTATCCCTTTTTACTTTGCTTTACTTCACCTTGGATTTGCTCTTTAATTCTCAAAAGAAGTATTTTGCCCAATTAAATCGTAGCTTGTTATAGATGATTCCCATTAACCGCATTCTAATTCTGTCATGGCATGATTTGCTCCCAACTTTCCTTCAATGGTTTTGCCAATTAGGGCACTAAACTCATTAAATGGTCGCTTCAACTCAGATCTGAGACAATTTACTTTTGTGGATCCTGGGTTTGCCGTTTTGGCAATGATTGCCCAGAATTCATCTAAGTCCTGTGGTATCAATGTCACTTTTGCTTGACCCTTATTTGAAAGTTTGAGATGTTTTCGGATTACCTTTCTTTGTAATCACCACGCCTTTGCCATTTATGGATGCAACAATCTTGTCTTCTTCGAACTTGTCACCTTCTTCAGTAGGGAGCCCAGGCACGTATTGTGCAGATTTCCAGAAGGAAATCAGACTTTCATAACACACTTCAGTTATTGGAGGATTGAGGAAGGTGGATAATTTTAGTTTTTCGCAGCCTGCTACCAACCTTTTGGCATGCTCATCATTTCCACACAGTTTCAGGTAGTGTTCTGCTTGGAAGAATGAGCCAGTGGCAATCGATTTTTCGTACCCAGCTTGAGTGATTGAGGAAGATGATGCCATTTTTGAGAGAGGAGAGGGTTTGAAAATGAACTTGAGTTTGCAATAGAGATAAACAAGAGTAGGGTTGTAATTTGCAAGAGAGCGTAAGGATCTCACGAAAATCTCTAAGTCTTGTTTATATAGTGTGATTTGGGTAGTGTGAGCGTGGTTTGAGTATGGAAGGATTTAGTGACATAATGGCGTGATTTTGTGTATGAAAACGCGATATTCGAGCGTAGAGGGAGTGGTTTGAGGCAAGTAATGATAGAGCCGGGAATCGAGGAGTTTATAATTCAAAAAATAATATAATTACCTCCATGATCATAAAGTGATCGCCACGTGTGTACTGAATAATCCTCCATAATTTCCTTATTCTCCACGTGTATTCAGAATTGATTTTGTTCACACTTTGAATTTGTCCAAGTCTTTATTTCGGTGAAGTGCCTTCATTTGGTCACTTAACCGGTTCAATGAGTTCTTCATCGAGTCGCTTCATTGAACTGTTCTAACAATCGATTAAGTTACCTCTGCTGGATACCAGTGCCTTACCTGCTACATCTCCTGTAACGGCAAAGGTTGTACCAGTTGATGAAGTCACTTAGCCGATTACTCCAGTTAGCCGCTCGTTGATACTTAGTCAATTTCAATCATCCCTAACTCAGTTCTCAACATACTAAATCTTTCATAACTGAGTGGTTTAGTGAAGATGTCAGCCAGTTGGTCTTCAGTGGATATGTATTTTAGGATGACATCTCCCTTTTCAACATGGTCTCTGATAAAATGATGTCTTACATCAATGTGCTTTGTTCTTGAATGCAATACTGGATTTTCTGTAATAGATATTGCACTTGTGTTGTCACACATGATTGGGATTGTTTTCTCTTCGACTCCATAGTCCCTTAGCTGTTGTCTTATCCACAGTACTTGTGCACAACAGCTACCTGCTGCTATATATTCTGCTTCAGCTGTTGATGTAGATATAGAGTTTTGCTTTTTGCTGAACCATGAGACTAGTCTGGTTCCTAGCATTTGGCATGTTCCAGAGGTGCTTTTTCTATCAATTTTGCTTCCAGAGATAGTCGAGTCTGAATATGATATCAGTGTAAATCCTCCATCTTTTGGGTACCAAATGCCAACATTGATGGTGTGTTTCAAGTATTTGATTATCCTTTTAGCTGCTAGAAGATGTGATTCTTTTGGTTGAGCTTGAAATCTAGCACACACTCCTACCGCAAATGCAATATCGGGTGCGCTTGCGATTAAGTATAATAATGATCCAATAATTCCTCTATACATTTTTTCTCGATCAACATCTTTTCCTCCTTCATCTTTTCCAAGTATGACTCGCACACATTGGTGTGTCTCTTTGTGCCACTTGTATCCATCCCATACTTGTGTATCAAATCTCTTGTATATTTTGCTTGACTAATGAAAATGCCATCCTTCATTTGCTTTACTTGAAGGCCAAGGAAGTAGTTTAATTCTCCCATCATGCTCATCTGAAATTTGCTCTTCATTAGGTTTGCAAATTTCTCACACAACTTTTCATCTTCTGATCCAAAGATTATGTCATCAACATAGATTTGCACTAGCAATTGTGCTTGCCCCTTCCTCTAGTTTAAATAGAGTCTTGTCTATAGTTCCTTTGTTGAATCCATTCTTGATCAGAAATTGTGTGATGTTTCATACCTGTGCTCTAGGTGCTGTTTGAGGCCATAGAGGGCCTTCTTGAGTTTGTATACTTTGTCTTCAAAAAAAAAAGACTTCAAAGTCTATCAAATGGATGTCAAAAGTGCATTCCTAAACGGACTTTTGGAAGAAGAAGTTTATGTAGAACAACCTCCTGAATTTCAAATCAAAGGAACAGAAGACTTTGTATACTTTGAAGACTTTGAAGTCTTTGTGTGCAGCAAATGCTAGAAAAAGTCTTATTGCTTCCAATCTTGCTACTGGAGCAAAGGTTTCATCATAATGTATTCCTTCAGCTTGGGAATATCCTTTTGCAACTAGCCTTGCTTTGTTTTCGACAACGATTCCTTGCTCATCCATCTTGTTCCCTGAATACCCATTTTGCACCAATGATGTTGGCCATTTCAGTCTGTCAACAAGTTCTGGACTTCATTTCTTTCAAATTCATTTAGTTCTTCTTGCATGGTGTGATCCAATCTGCATCTTGGATTGCATCATCTATGGTCTTGGGTTCCACTTGTGATAGAAAGCAAGTTAGCATGTGCTCCAGTTGTCTTCTTGTTCTGACTCCGGTGTGAATATCTCCAATGACTTGTTCTTCAGGATGGTCTCTAAGCCAATTTAGGTGCAGTTGAAGTTGATCTTCACTTGGTGCTTCCATACCTTCATGCCGAGCATGAACTTCAATTTCAGTGCTTCTCTGTTGTATTGATATGTGGCTCCTCTTGATTTTCAAAAGATGATTCGGGATAGTAGTTTGGTATGGTTGCATTTGTATAGATTTACCTCTGTGCGACTTTCTCTTCTTGGTCTTGAAGATCTTCACCATTTGTATATGGTTCATCAAAACCACATGTATTGATTCTTCAATCACCAATGTTCTTTTATTTAGTACTCTGAATGCTTTCCTTGGTGTCTGAGTATCCCATGAAGATTGCTTCATCAGCCTTCTCATCAAAGGTATGCAGATGATTCATGTTCAAGACAAAACATTTTGATCCAAACATATGAAAATATGAGATATTGGGTTTTCTACCATTCCATAATTCATATGGAGTTTTTCCATGATGTTTGTTGATGATTGATCCATTTTGTGTATGGCATTGTGTTCTTCGCTTCACCCAAAATCTCTTTGGCAAGCATGCTTGATAATCATTGTTATTGATCGCTTTGAGAGTTCTGTTTTTCTTTTTCGCTACACCATTTTGTTGTGGAGTTCCTGCTGCAGATAGTTGATGTAGTACTCCATTTTCTTCACAATAGGTTCGATAATTTCATTTAGAAATTCAAAGTGCCTCTATCGATCCGATTTTGATAATTTTTAGCTCTTTTTCATTCTCGAGTCTTCTCGGCAAGTCCGGTAGCTTCTTGAGTGTTTCTTTCTTCTTGTTCATGAAGATGGTCCAGTGTAGAAGTCATCCACCACTACAAGAGTATATTTCTTACCACTCACACTTACTGGAGTGACTGGTCCAAACAGGTCCATGTGCAGTAGATGTAGAACTCTTGTTGTAGATTGATGAGGCTTTGATTTGAATGAGCTTTTTATTTGTTTTCCTTTATGACAAGCATCACATAGACTCTCTTTCTTGAATGTGATCTCTGGCAGGCCTTCAACTAACTTGCTCCTTGATAGTTTGTTGATGGTCTTGAAATTCAGGTGATTTAATCTTCTGTGCCAAATCCAGCTTGTTGATTGTTTATTCTTGACAAGTAGACATGTTTCTGCTTTGGCTGTTCTCCAGTCCACCACATACATGTTGTCTTGTCTACTACCTGCAAGAACTACTGTGTTTGTTTGACTGTGAATCACTTTGCATCCTTCTTTGTTGAAGTGCACATTGTAGCCTTTGTCATGAATTGGTGATGCTCATCAGATTGAAGTTAAGTCCCTTGACATATGCCACATTTTGAATCTTTAGATTGTTTTTGAGTATTGTGCCTTCCCTTAATATTTCCAGGGTTTCTTTTCCTCCAAATGTGACTTTGGGTCCATCAAAAGCTTTAAAATCGGTGACCCATTTCTTGTTTCTGTCATGTGTCCGGAACATCCACTTGCCTATGTACGGACATCCTACAAAGCAGTTAATTAAGTTTGGGTACCCAACACTGTTTGGGTCCATATCATCATAGATCATGCCTCCCATACCAAGTATGTATCCAAAAGGTCTTCTCTTTGGATAATTGAAGTCATCAACTTCATATGTATAAGGCATGGCGTAATAGCTTCTAATATTTTTACGTAGGTATTCTCGATACTTTTTCCACCTTTTGGTGCATTTATATCTTTCTTCACTTTCCAATATGCAATAGAAACCTTTCTTGCTTCATGTGTCTAGGAACATAGCTAGATTGATTTTTCTTAATCACATGATGCATTTTGTGGAATGGTTTCCTCTTGTATTTTGGAGGTGTGACATTCCAATCATCCTCTCGAGGAAAAAGTCCGCCTTTACCTTTCGGGATGGTCGTTGTTTTTGTATGATTGGAATGAGGATTTAGTCTCATTGTTTCACTACAGTGGGTTTTGACTTCACTGGAACAGGATGATCTGTTGGAGACATGGTCTGTCCCTTTCTAAATTTTGGTCCATTAGTGGTCCTCAATTTAGAATTGTGTTGACTATTATCCCTACGTTCATCCTCGATTGTTATAGCCAAGACAGATCTCGGATCCAAACCTTTTGAGGGTTTGTGGTGGTGCTTTTAGTGGTGCGTTGATTACCTTTCTTGGTGAGGAGTTCTTCTTAATCGATTGTTGTTAATGGATGTATGGTCATCTCGCTTTTTGTTGATCATTTAAGTAGGTCTCCTTACTAGTTAATTCAGCTCTTGTTTTATCCAGTTCTTTTCTTTAACCTCTTATTCTCTTTTCTTAGATCCTTGCATTCCTTTTCCAGAATTTCATGATTCTTTTCAATTTCATCAAATTTAGTCATGAGATTTTGGACTCGGTCTGCTGTATCTAATGGAAGACTAGAGGATTGTGCAGTGTTAGATGTGAATGCATTAGATGAAGAACAGGAACTAGATGTTACCTCAGTTTCATCTGATTCTTTAGCCATTAAACATAGGCTTGTTTCCTCAGTGTCTGAACTATCACTTTTGTCTTCATCCAATTCTTTGGTCATGAGGCATAGGCATGCCTTTTCATTTTCTCGAAATTGTCTTCTTCATCACTATCATCCGAGTCATTGTCGATGATTCTTCATGCTTTTCACTCTTTGGATTACGCCTTAAGTGCCTTCTTGCCCTTTCTCTTTCGAGATGTTGTTGAATTTCTTCTTTTCATCATCTTTGTCATTTTCTTCAGGACAATCACCTTGAAGTGACCTCTCTTATTGCGGTTGAAGCATCCGTATTCATCATCTTTCTTCTTCATGTCTCTGTTTGAGCTTGACTTTTTGTTTGATGTTGAATTTCCTTGAATGGATTCTTTTTAAACTGTCAAAACGTTTAACTAATAAAGCTACCTGTTCTTTTAGTTCTTGTGTCTCTTTGTCGATGCATTCGGCAAAGTTACTTTCTTTGGGTGCACAACTAATGCAAGAATTTTGTGTGTCTCTGCGCGGACCACCATCTTCACCGTTCAATTCGAATTCATGAGCTTTCAATTGGGACATCGATTGTCGGTGCTTGCAAGATTTGTTGTTCCTCCGATTCTTGATGTTATGATCTTCCATCTTTCGTAGTCCTCTCAAGATCTTCAAGCATACTTCTTTTTGTGGATATGTGTGTCCAAGTCATTGCGATTCATCGATGATGCTTGAGAATCATTGTCCATTTGATCAATGGATTCACCGGTCTTCATTTTAAAGTTCTCAAATTTCTGTTTTGCAACAGATAATTTGTTTTCTTTTGATCGCTTGAGATCCTTCATTTATCAATGATAGTTTGTCCCACATCTCCTTTCTTTGTTTTTTGCAGTCTTTGATTCTCATGAACATGTTGTTTGTCTGTAGTCTTTAAGATCATATCTTTTGCTACAAAGTCTAGGTTTGCTCTTCTCTGTCATCTTTGGTCCAATCTTTCTTGGGTTTGTCTATCTCCTTTCCTTGATCTGCTCCTGTGCCTACCACAGTAGTGATCATGATTGGGCCATCATTGATTACATCCAGCATCTCCTTATGAGTTGCTGCAAGATGAGATAACATTCTTATTTTATATTCATCAAAATTATTAACATTGAAAACAGGTACTTTTGACAAGAAGTTTGAGGAATCCATCAATGCAATTGAAGATAAAAATAGCAGTGAATGAAAAACTTCAGATTTGAAAAACTACTTTGAAAATATGTGATCTCCTTGTTACGTAAATTAGATCTCGAGCAGTTACGATACTAGAACACCGCTCCGATACCAATTGTTGGTCTCAGAGAAGGGTGAAACTATAGTCGAGAGGGGGTGAATGACTATAGTGGAGTTTCAAAACTTTTCTTGTGTTTTAAAAGCTTTTGGGCAGCGGATAAGTCCCTTCTTACTATGTTGTTTTCAAATCAGTTTAGACAATCACAGATATGTGTTATGATGTAGGCAAATTAAATAAGTGCTGTAAAGTAAATTGCAGAAATTAAATTGACACAAGGCTTATAGTGGTTCAGGGTGGTGTAATCCCTTAATCCACTCTTCTCCTGTGATGATCGGAGGAATTCACTATTGTTTTCACAGATACAACAGTATGATTGTCCTTGGCTTCCCAAGCTTCACAATCTACAAGATTATCACTCCTTGATCGCAATGGCTTGATGATTCATCTTCTTCCTTTTCGCTCCTTGAGATCAAAATCCTTCAACAACTATCACGGTTTCAACTCCTTCTCGATTGCCTCGATTCGCTTGCTTGATTTGATGTGAATGTGATTCACGCACTTGCTTGATCAATCTCAATTCGAATATGACTTTGTTGTTCTGATATTTGAGTTGATCACTAGATGTATCCTTGTAAGTTCAGAGAGAAGGCTTTTCTAATTGACAGAGTTTCTGCTTTCCCTTTTTTTTTTAAATCGTTATCTTCTTTTTCTGTCAATGCCTTCTATTTATAGCCTTGAATTGCCTTGATTTTGAAATTCCGTCCGTTGGCTATATTAATGAGGGAATAATCCTTGATTTTATTCTTGATTTCCTCCTTAATTGTATTCTCCTTGATTTCAGTGATCGGATTCTTCTTTCAAATGTATAGCAGAAAATCCGTCCTTGATTGATCTTTTAATGATTGTGCATTTAATGCATGATCTGCTAAATCTTCAATGTATATTAAATCTGATCTTGTAAGTGTCTTTTCACCGTCTGTAGAATGGTGGAGTGAGCCTTCTGACTTAGCCGTTAGTTCTTTCTTCGCCGTTTTGTTTTCTCTTTGCCGGCGAATCGGTGTACTCACCGATTCTTTGCTTTCTTCTTTGCTTTAGTTTCAGGAGAATCTTTATACTTCACTCGATCCTTGATTTAGGTGAGATCGGTGTACACCATATTGGAATATTGAGTTTCATCACTTGAAACATAACTTAGACTTATCCAAGGTCATCTGGACTTCCTTGGTTATAAGTGAGATCATAATCCCTTCTCTCAGTATCTCTGCTTGGTGCTTGGTGGCTTCACTCTGCCGAATGTACATTTTCACTTTGCCGTCCTACCAACTAGTACAATACTTGTCGACTCAACTTATACAACATGTCGGACTCTAAGTAAAGACTTATACAGAGAATTCTAACTTATTTCAGGCTTGCTATAACAAACTAGTATGGCCATCATCAAAACATAATAAAATGTTCCTAACATCGTAGGGAAGAGTGGTGGCAGGATTACACCACCGGAACCACTATAAAAATTTGTTTTTATTTCTGCATTTACTTTTTGCAATTACTTACTTTATCTTGTTATTTATTTTATCCAAGCAATCTATCTCTTGCATGCAAAACTGATTGAACTCACACCAAGCACAAAAATGAGTTTCACCAAAACTAGTTCATCATTCTTTCAAAGAACAACATAACATAAGGCTAATTTATATTTCCATTGCATTTAACTCAGCTTTAGAAGAGTAGCAACCCTTCAGTTGACACTTCTCTAAGACTCAGTTATCTTAAACTCCGAACTAAGTTTTCAGTTTAGAAAACTCAAAATTTGGTAAACTCAGTTTGAGTTTCAGAAGTTAAGTTTTTAGTCACCAGTTTATCCCCCCTCCAAACTTGTCTCAATCCTTACAAAATGACCAACAATTGGTAGCAGAGCCAAGTTATTCTATTCTGAGTAGATTCTCTTGTTTTTCTTCTTGAAATACTTAAAAACTGAACTTATAGTTTTTCAAAACATGCATCATGGACAACAATCAGCATGCTAGATTGCTAATGTGTAGCATGGATAGGTTTGATGAACATAAGAGACGTTTGCAGGCTTACTTAGTAGCAACACATGATGAAATTATGCATGTACTCACTGATGGACCAATTCAGATCATGCACATGCAGACAGTTTAAGAAGGTGCATGCTAAAGCCCCAAGAACTGTGGAATGATGAAGATAGAAAAAGAGAAAATTTGGACAACATTGCCGTAGATATCATCTATAAAACTTTGGATAGCAGCATGTACCTGAAAGTGAAAGACGGCAAGACTGCCAATGAATTATGGAGTAAGCTACAACTAATTTGTGAAGGGTCACATTCCATTAAAGAGAACAAGGTCACAGTAGCCAAACAAAAATTTCAAGAATTTAAGATGAAACCTGGTGAAACCATTGATAAAATGGAGGGAAGATTCAATGCAATTTAAGATGAAATGGGACTGCTCAACATTGTCCACACAAAGAAAGAAATCAACTCAAAAGTCCTGAGAGCCTTACCCTCATGTTGGAAAATGAAGGTGACATCCATGGAGGAATCTAGAGATCTAAAAACTGAAAATACCTTCAGCATATTCTCAAATATGAATGCATATGAGTTCAACGAAGATTTTGCAGAACTATCAGCACTAGAAGTTCCCAAAACTGTAGCACTTGTTGTAGCTCCTCAACTAGAAGAACCATCCAACAACACTGATGAGCTGGAGGAAATGGAGCAACGAATGGCCTTGATGATGAAAAGGATTATAAAGATGAAATCTGGTCAATCCTACACCAAGAAATATATCAAGAAGACTCCAGACAAAAAGAATGATGATAAGTATCTATGCTTTAACTGCCAAAAGCCCGGACACTTCAAAGCTGATTGTCCAGACTTACAATCCAAGGCATATCAGCTGAATGACCAACCAAAAAATCAATGATAGCAGGAGATGAAACTGATGATGAAGTAGAACCCGAAAAAGCTTTGTCAGCAGCTGAATCAGATGACACAGCACTGATGGGACACATGGACGATTCAACTGAGGTATTTCAATCTAACACTAAAAACACTTCTGCAGAAAGTCCCTGTTCTTCAACAGCTGGTTCGGAACCTAAGAATTCTGAGATGGAAGAAACTTTAGATTTTCTAATAAAACAAATGAATGTGATACAATCAGGGTATGAAGCTGTAAAATCTGAAAAAGAATCTCTCATCTTAGAAATCCAAAGGTTGAATGCTGAATTGAACATTCTAAGAGTAAAGGAAACTGATTATACCAAGACTCTATAGTAGACTACAAAGACTAAATGAGCGGTGAGTCAACAAAGACAATCAAGTTACGCCCACTGGATTCAAATCAGGCAAGCCCTATGGTGATAGGACTTGTCTTGGATTTGATACACAGCAGATTTCAAAGGAAGGTACTAGCAAAGCTGCTAAATCAAGTGTCAAAACTGGCATAAGATTTGTTGCTGAGAAAACACCTTAACCTAAGAAATCCACTGGACCAGTTAGAACTGAGAATGTCTCAAATAAGCAAAGTCAATTACCATGAAGTCAGCAACACCTAACAATGGTAAATCCAAAGCTAGGTCAGATGTACCTCAAAGACAAACTGATAGCAGATTTTATGCAAAATCTACAGAACCACAAAAGGCTAAACCAAAAGCCAAGAACCAGAGATATCCTAGAAAATATAAGATTATGAATCATTCTGGAGGTAACCAATTTAGAGGGAAAGCAGATTATTTCCTTCTGATAAAGACTGGGATTTTCCTGTCTCTGTTAGTAAACCAGTTAATAGAGACCAGTTTGCTAAGGCTAGGCCTCAGCAAAACAATAAACAGAGACCTTACCCAAGATCTTAGCAAAAAGCTCAGTTCAGAGGTCCAAAAAGACCTCAGTTCAAAGATGATATTCAAAATCAGCAGAGCAATAGATTCTATGATAACGTTAACAACAAAAAGCACTTTGTTTATCAGTTTACACCAATAGGCCAGAGAACATATATGAATGGATCACAATCTAATGGAAGAATTTACAGATCCATGGCATACATAGATGAAAACAAGTGAAACTCATTTAGAAGAAGACCATATGGAAAGGTTCCAAGAGTTGTACTTACCACTGACCCTTATGGACCCAAACAGACTTGTGTACCTAAAAATCATTAATTTGTTTTGCAAGGAGTATGGTATTTTGATAGTGCATGCTCAACACACATGACTAAGAGCAAAGACTATCTAGAAGATTTTGTTGAAAAGAATGGTCCTGAAGTTAATTTTGAAAGCAAGGAAAAATTGTTTGAAGATCAAGAATGTTACATATGTTGAAGGATTACAATACGACTTGCTTAGCACAAGGCAATTTTGTGATATAGGATACAGAGTTACTTTTGACAAGGAATACTGCATTTTGGTTAGTGAAGTTACACACCAAGTTGTTCTTGCTGGAAGAAGACATGACAACATGTACATTGTGGATTGGACAACTGCAGTATCAGAAACTTGCTCAATTGTGCCTACCAAATCAAAAGTCAGTTTGCTATGGCACAAGAAGCTGAGGCATCTCAACTTTGATGACATCAATCTTTTTGATGAATAAGAAGCTAGTCCTTGGTCTACCTGAGATTACCTACAAGAAAGACAACATCTTTGATGCTTGTCAGAAAAGGGAAGAAAAGCATATCAAGCTTCAAGACAAAGTCACAACACTCAACAAACAGAGTTTTAAAACTCCTACACATGGATATCTTTGGACTAGTTACACCAGTGTTAGTGGAAAAAAGTACACACTGGTTGTAGTGGATGATTACTCAAGATATGCATGGGTGATCTTCTTGGCAAATAAAAGTGAAACCCAACAAAAGTTAACAGACTTGTTGAAGAGACTACAGAATGAGAAAAGTGTCATAGTTATCTAGATCAGATCAGATAAGGAACTGAAATTCATAAAAGATTAATCAAGGAATATTGTGAACTTAATGGGGTTCTACATCAACTAGCAGCCACAAGAACGCCACGAAAAAACGGAGTAGCTGAGAGAAGAAATTGAACGTTCAAGGAAGCTGCTAGAACTATGATCAATAAAGCAAAACTGCCTGAAAGATATTGGGCTGAAGCAAGTAACACAGCTTGTTATACCCAAAACAGAGCTTTAATGAACAAAAGACATGAAAGGACTCCTTATGAGATATGGAATGGAAGAAAACCAAACATTTCCTACTTTCATGCCATTGGAAGCAAATGCTTTATTCACAACAATGGCAAAGATCAGCTTAAGACCTTTCAACCAAAAGCTGATGAAGGAATATTTCTGGGATATTCATATGTCAGTAAAGCATTCAGAGTATTGAATAAAAGAAAACTCGAACATAAAGAATCAATACATGTAGTATTTGGTGAACCAAACTTCATTGGAAATTCAATTGAAGATATTCTAGAACCAGTTTCTCAATCTAAGAAGAATGCCTCAGTTTTTGTGGAAATTGACAAAAATCTTGGTCAATTGACACTAATAGACAGTTCAATAGAAGCGGGACCATTTGATATAAATTTGGATCCACTCAATCGGCCTACAGCTGAACATATAGCTGACCAACCAGTTGAAGCTTAAACTGAAGCATAACTAGTTCCAGAAAATCATGTTCCAGAAAATCATGAAAATCAAGCTAATGAACTGAGATGCAGGAAGGATAATCCTGCTAAACAAGTGATTGGAGATGTACAGCAAGGTGTGCAGACTAAAAATTAGCTAGAAGCTATGTTTACATTCTTTCTGTCACAACTAGAATGCAAAGTCATTGAAGAAGCAATTAAAGATCATGACTGGATAATTTCTATGCAATAAGAGCTGAATGAGTTTGAAAGATATCAGGTTTGGGAATTAGTTGAGAAACCTGAGCATGCAAATATCATTGGCACCAAGTGAGTATTCAGAAACAAATTGGACTAATAAGGCATCATTGTTAGAAATAAAGCGGGATTAGTTGGTAAAGGATATTCTCAAGAGGCAGGAATTGATTTTGATGAAACCTATGCACTAGTTGCAAGACTAGAGGCAATCAGACTCTTTCTTGCTCATGTAGCCTACAAAAAGTTCAAGTATATCAGGTGGATTTTAAGAGTTCTTTTTCTAAAAGGTTTACTAGAGGAAAAAGTTTATTTACAAAAACCCTCAGTATTTGAAGTGAAAGATCAGGAAGAAAAAGTTTACAGAATAAAGAAAGCTTTATATGGACTGAAGCAAGACCCTCGAGCATGTTATGAGACTTTATCTCAGTTCTTAGTCAACAATGTTTTTACAAAAGGAACCATTGACAAAACTTTGTTTAGAATCAAAGATGGTGACAAGACCCCACTAGTGAAAATATATGTTGATGATATCATTTTTGGATCAGAAAATGAAATGATGTGTGAGGAATTTTCCAATCTCACGAAGAACGAATTTCAGATGAGTATGATCGGAGAGTTAAATTACTTTTTGGGATTACAAGTCAAGCAGATGGAAGATGGAATTTTCATACACTAAACCAAGTACACAAGAGAGCTATTGAAGAAATTTGGAATGGAGAATAGTTCAGGAATTGCCACACCAATGGGTACTGGTACTAGACTAGATGAAGATGAAGAAGGTAAAGATGTTGATCAATCGCTTTACAGAAGAATGATCGGAAGCCTACTCTACCTGACAGCAAGCAGTCTAGACATACTTTTGCAGTAGATGTTTGTGCAAGATTTCAACCAATACCCAAAGAAAGTCACTACACAACAGTTAAGAGAATACTGAAATATCTGAAAGCCACTATTGGAGTTGGAATATGGCATTCAAAGGATGAAGAATTCAAACTGATCTCATATTCAGATTATGACTATGCAGGATGAAAAACAGATAGAAAGAGCACCTCAGGCACTTGTCAGTTAATGGGAAATAGACTTGTGTCTTGGTTTAGCAAAAAGCAAAACTCAATCTCAACTTCTACAGCTAAAGCTGAATATATTGCAGCTGGAAGTTGTTGTGCTCAATTTTTAAGTTTAAGACAACATCTAAGTGATTATGGGATAGAGGAAAGAAAAATACCCATAATGTGTGACAACACCAGTGGAATTGCAATAACTGAAAATCCAGTTTTGCATTCAAGGACAAAGGATATTGATGTAAGACATCACTTTATCAGAGATCATGTAGAAAAGAAGGATTTCATAGTTCTCTATATAGCAACAGAAGATCAGTTAGCACACATACTTACAAAACCTTTGGAAGGTGAAAGATTTGCCAAAATGAGAACTGAATTAGGAATCATAAAAGCCATCTAAGTTAGTTGCACAACTGAGATCCGTCAAGGGGATTGGTCTTTGTCATGATGGGTGAGCTCACTTGACAGACCAGTCATTGACATCAACAATCTCAAACTGACATTTGGAAGAACTGACATTTACTCAAGTTGAAAGACAGAATACTAAACTGAAGATCATTTTTTGCATTATTGGAGAGTCAAATATAGTCAATTGGTAAAGTGAGTAAGACAAGGGTTACATCGCATTTAATTACGGCTGTAATTGTCAAAAAAGCTATTACGTGTGTACTCGGATAATGACTGTTGGTCCCAGAGAAGGGTGAAACTATAGTCAGTGGGGGGTGAATGACTATAGTGGAGTTTCAAAAACTTTTCTTATGTTTAAAAGCTTTTGGGCAGCGGATAAGTCCCTTCTTACTATGTTGTTTTCAAATCAGTTTAGACAATCACAGATATAAGTTATGATCTAGGAAATTTAAATAAATGTTGTAAAGTAAATTGTAGAAAGTAAATTGACACAAGACTTATAGTGGTTCAGGGTGGTGTAATCCCTTAATCCACTCTTCTCCTATGATGATTGGAGGAATTCACTATTGTTTTAACAGATACAATAGTATGATTGTCCTTGACTTCCCAAGCTTCATAATCTATAAGACTATCACTCCTTGACTGCAACAGCTTCAGTGATTCGGTCTCTTTCACTGCTCCTTGAGATCAAAATCCTTCTGCAGCTATCACAGACACAACTCATTCTCAGATTGCTTCTGATTCAGTTGCTTCAGTTTGATGTGAATGAGATTCACAAACTTGCTTGATAAATCTCGATCTTTGAATATAAAATTGTAGTTCGATGTCCGAGTTGATCTCTAGATAAGTCCTTGTAAGTTCGAGAGAAGGCTTTTCAAATTGTGAGTTTCGCTTCCTTTTTTGCTTTATGTTTTTAAATCGTTCTTTATTTTTCTGTCAATGCCTTCTATTTATAGCCTTGAATATCCTTGATTTGATATTCCGTCCGTTGGCTAAATTAATAAGGGAATGATCCTTGATTTTATTCTTGATTCCCCCTTAATTGTATTCTCCTTGATTTCAGTGATCGGATTTTTCCTTCAAATATATAGCAGAAAATCCGTCCTTGATTGATCCTCTATTGATTGCGCATTTAATGCATGATCTTCTGAATCTTCATCATATTCCAAAATCTGATTTGGTAAGGTTTACTTCACCGTTCTTAGAGCGGTTGAGTGATTCATCTGACTTCACCGTTCTAGATCTTCCTTCACCGTTTTGTCATCACTCAGCCGAAAGTCAGTTTACTGCGCCGATTCACTGTTTTCTTTATTGTTTAAGTATGAGGAGAATCTTGTACTTCACTGATCCTTGATTGGGCTGAGATCAGTGTACACCATATTTGAATATTAAGTTTCATCACTTGAAACATAACTTAGACTTATCCAAGGTCATCACAGACTTCCTTAGTTATAAGTTAGACCATAATGTCTTCATTACTTCTCTGCTGGTGCTTGGCTGGCTTCACTCTGCCGAAAGTCTGTTTTTACTTTGCCGTCCTACCAACTAGTACAATACTTGTCTGACTCAACTTATACAACATGTCAAACTCTAAGTAAAGACTTATACAGAGAATTCTAACTTATTTCAGGCTTGCTATAACAGACTAGTATGGCCATCATCAAAACATAATAAAATGTTCCTAACAATTTCCCCTTTTTGATGATGCCAAAACCCTCATAAGCCCTGAACATAAGTGATCCAACCTTTTTATAATAAATAACAGAACAAAACTCAGCAATTTTATTCATCCATCAAGGGCAATAAGATATTGCATCTTGTCATTTAAATGGCAAAGGCAATTGGTAAAATCAAATTAAATTAAGCAAAAGGTCTACTTCTTCATTTCTTCAAACCTGATGCCTTTGCCTTTGCTGCCCTTTCCCTTTTCTGTTGGGCTTGCCTTCTTTTCACTGGAGCTTTCAGGCTTAGAGCTTCTTTCCCCCTTTTTGGCAGGACTAAAAAATGCTTCAAGATTTGTCGTTGCTGTGTCAGAATCAGGGAGAGGTCATACCTCATTTCTAGTATCTTGTTGTTGGCCTCACCAACTTTGATTAGAAGGTCCAATTGCTTGCCAGAATGCTCTATTACCTCATCCAGATACTGGATTTGATGAGTGTGAGCATTGAGGGTGTCCACCAATGGCTTAAGATTGTTGTCAATCGTCTCAGCATAGAACTCAAGATTGGTTTGGACATGGTGAGGAATGACTTGCTGTAAATTGCAAAGCAGGTTTTCTTGTCTCTCCATGACCTCATCTTGGATTTTGATATGATTGATGAGGGCCTCAATCTTGTGGTTGAAGGAGGTTGCTTCACTCCTTAAGGCATTCTTCGAGTTTTACTCTTTGTATCTTTGCCTTTCCATGTCCACAATGAGGGGTTGAATGTCCAAATTGAAAATCCTCTCAGGATCAATTTCTTGTGGTGCCACATTGACATCCTCATCATCTGCATCTTCCCCTGTCTCACTTTTCACTTTAACTTCCTCTTCTTTCTCTTCTTCCTTTTCATCTTTTGTCTCGTCTCCTTTTTCTTCCACTTTTTCTTGTTCTTCCTCGTGTGACTCAGAGTCATTTAGAGGTTGCTGTTGAGTGTGGGCTACTTCATCAGCTGCTGTTCCCCCTTGTGCAATAGTGGGGGAGTTGACAAGTTCGGCTGAGTGAGCTTTATCAGCTGGCTCACTCAGTTGTTCGTCAATTTTGCCAATGCTCTTGAAAAGCACTTCTTGAAGTGTCAATTCATCATCAGAAATTCCCAAATTTTCTTTATTTGCTTCAAAATGACCACCTTATGAGTGTTCATCTTCGAACTCAGCTTCTTCCTCATCTATCTCCTCCTCTTCAGATGAAGTGATTCTATATCCTTCCTCACCTTCCACCAGGTAGGTGATTTCCTCTTGTTGCTTTTCTTCTTCTGTTGCTGTGTCATCACTGATTGTCACAGGTTCATTCAAGTTGCTGGTTCCAGGCCGAGAGATGTTTTCATGTGCCTTCTGGGATCTGGTTCTTCTTCCCACTCCTGATCTACTGCCTTCAGGTTGCTTACTTTTGCTCCCAGCAATGGGTTTGGGTTTCATGGAAGCCTTGATGTAAGTAAACATTGTCTTTGACTTGTGTGGAGACTGCAAATTTGTGGGTTGTACTTTCAATGCGTTGAACAGGTGTTGAAGAGGGAACCCATATGATTTCCTCTCCCAGAAATCGCCCTTTTTCTGCAAACCCTTGCTTGGTGCCGTTATTGATAAATCAATTTCCTTTTGAATCTGATCCTTCAATCGATTGAAAGCAAATGTTGCCCAGTCGAATTTGGTTCGTAGATGATGGCCATCCGTCTGATCCGTACCTCAGTTAGGTTTTCCATTGACCCCTTTCTACCTTCGATATTCTTGGTGATGACTGGTGCAAATTCAGCAAACGGAAGTTTGAGCATTGATCTGGGTAGATTGTATGTTTTGCTGTTTCTTCTGGGGTTATTGGCTATCTCAGCCCAGAATTTCTTGGTGTCAATCGTCACAAACTTGACATTAGCCGGACCTATTATGGGAAGTTGCAGGTATCTGTTGAGTGTACCAGGCGTGATGACTATTTCTCTTCCAAAGATTGAGCTTTTTATGCAATCGACTTCAGTCTTCTTTGTGCTGGGCACAAACTTGGCATTTTTCCAAAATGCTATCAGATTTTCATAGCAGATTCCAGTTATTGGGGGGTTTAGGAAGGTCATCAGCCCCAAATTCAAACAGCAATCAACCAAGCGTTGAGCTTTTGCATCATTATCACAAAACGAGAGATAGTGTTCAGGTTTGAAAAACGAACCAGTGATGATTGATTTTTCGTAGTATTTTTCAGTGGGAGAGATTGTGGAGGATGAAGCCATTGATAAGTAATTAATGATTAGAAAAGAATACTTTGAGTTTTCAGAGAGAATCAAGAGTAGGGTTTGTAATTTTACAAGAGGATGTAAAGATTTATGAAAATCTCTAAGTATCGTTTATATAGGATGATTTGGGTAGTGTGAACGTGGTTTGAATGTGGAAGGATTTAATGACATAATGGCGTGATTTTGTGTATGTAAATCGCGATATTCGAGTGTAATGAGGGAGTGGATTGAGGTAAGTAATGATAGAGCCCGGGAATCGAGGCGTTTATGATTCGAAAAATAATATGGTTACCTCCATGATCATAGGTTGATCTCCACATGTGTAATCTTCCACAGAATAATCCTCCATAATTTCCTTATTCTCCACGTGTAATAAAAATTGATTTTGTTCACACTTTAATTTGTCCAAGTCTTTATTTCAGTGGAGTGCCTTGGCTGGTCACTTAGCCGATGTAGTGAATTGTTCACCGAGTGCTCCATTTAACCGCTCCTAACAATCGATTAAGTTGACTTATTTGAATTCCAAATTGCCTTACCGCTACATCTCCTATAATGGCAAAGGTTTAAGCAATTTGATAAAGTCACTTAGCCGATTACTCATTTATTTGCTCTTTGGTACTTAGTCAATTTCAATCATTCCTAACTCGATTCTTAACATGCTAAATCTTTCATAAGCCGAGTGGTTTAGTGAAGATGTCACCAATTGATCTTGAGTGGGTATGTATTTTAGAATGACATCTCCCTTTTCAACATGATCTCTGATAAAATGATGTCTCACATCAATAGGCTTTGTTCTTGAATGCAACACTGGATTTTCAGTAATAGATATTGCACATGTGTTATCGCACATAATTGGAATTGTTTTCTCCTCCACTCCATAATCCCTTAGCTGTTGTCTAATACAAAGCACTTGTGCACAGCAACTACCTGCTGCTATATATTCTACTTCAGCTGTTGATGTAGATATGGAGTTTTGCTTTTTACTGAACCAAGAGACTAGTCTGGTGCCAAGCATTTGACATGTTCCAGAGGTGTTTTTCTATCTATTTTGCATCCAGCATAGTCAGAGTCTGAATATGATATCAACTTAAATCCTCCATCTTTTGGATACCAAATTCCAACATTAATAGTGTTTTTCAAGTATTTGATTATTCTTTTGGCTGCTAGAAGATGTGATTCTTTTGGTTGAGCTTGAAATCTTGCACATACTCCTACTGCAAATGCTATGTCGATCTACTTGCGATTAAGTATAGTAGGGATCCAATGATTCCTCTGTACATTTTCTCGATCAACATCCTTCCTGGGTTTCATCTTTTCCAAGAATGACTCTTGCACACATTGGTGTATCTCTTTGTGCCACTTGTGTCCATCCCATACTTGTGTATCAAGTCTTTTGTATACTTGGCTTGATTAATGAAAATTCCATCTTTCATTTGTTTTACTTGAAGGCCAAGAAAATAATTCGATTCTCCCATCATGCTCATCTGAAATTTGCTCTTCATCAGATTTGCAAATTTCTCACATAGCTTTTCATCCTCAGATCCAAAGATGATATCATCAACATAGATTTGTACTAGCAATGTGCTTGTTCTCTAGTTTGAATAGAGTCTTTTCTATAGTTCCCTTGTTGAATCCATTCATGATCAGAAATTGTGATAGTGTTTCATACCACGCTCTAGGTGCCTGTTTGAGTCCATAGAGAGCTTTCTTGAGTTTGTATACTTTGTCTTCCTTTCCTTTGAGTTGGAAACCAGGAGGTTGTTCCACATAAACTTCTTCTTCCAAAAGTCCATTTAGAAATGCACTCTTGACATCCATTTGATAGACTATGAAGTCTTTGTATGCAGCAAAAGCTAGAAAAAGTCTGATTGCCTCCAATCTTGCTACTGGTGCAAATGTTTCATCATAATCTATTCCTTCTGCTTGAGAATAGCCTTTTGTAACTAGCCTTGCTTTGTTTCTGACAACTGTTCCTTGCTCATCCATTTTGTTTCTAAATACCCATTTTGTACCAATGATGTTGGCCATATCTGGTCTGTCAACAAGTTCCCAGACTTCATTTCTTTCAAATTCATTTACTTTTTCTTGCATGGCTGTGATCCAATCTGCATCTTGGATTGCATCATCTATGGTCTTGGGTTCCACTTGTGATAGAAAACATGTTAGCATGTGCTCCAGTTGTCTTCTGGTTCTAACTCCTGTGTGAATATCTCCAATGACTTGTTCTTCAGGATGATCTCTTAGCCAATTTAGGTCAGGTTGAAGTTGTTCTTCACTTGGTGCTTCCACACCTTCATGTTGAGCATGAACTTCAAATTCTGGTACTTCTTCTGTTGTATTGATATGTGGCTCTTCTTGATTTTCAAAATGGTGATTTAAGATGGAAGCTGGTATGGTTGCATTTGTATAGATTTCCCTTTGTGTTGCTTCTTCTTCTTGATCTTGAAGATCTTCACCATTTGTATTAGGTTCATCAAAAACTACATGTATTGATTCTTCAATCACCAATGTTCTTTTGTTGAGTACTCTGAATGCTTTGCTAGTGTCTGAGTATCCCATAAGGATTGCTTCATCAGCCTTTTCATCAAAGGTATGCAGCCGATTCCTGTTCAAAACAAAGCATTTTGATCCAAACATATGAAAATATGAGATATTAGGTCTTCTACCATTCAATATTTCATATGGAGTCTTTCCATGATGTTTGTTGATGATTGATCTGTTTTGTGTATGGCATACTGTGTTTGCTGCTTCAGCCCAAAATTTCTTTGGCAAGCATGCTTCAGCAATCATTGTTCTAACTGCTTCTTTGAGAGTTCTGTTTCTTCTTTACGCTACACCATTTTGTTGTGGAGTTCTGCTGCTTGAGATAGTTGATGTAGCACTCCATTTTCTTCTGACAGAGGTTCTAATAATCTCATTCGAAATTCAAATTGCCTCTATCGATCCGATCTTGATGATCTTCAATTCTTTCTCATTTTGGAGTCTTCTCAAACAAATCTGGCGACTTTTTGAGTGTTTCTTTCTTCTTGTTCATGAAAATGGTCCAATTGTATTTTGAGAAGTCATCCACTACTACTAGGGTGTATTTCTTACCACTTACACTTACTGGTGTGACTGGTCCAAACAGGTCCATATGTAACAGATGTAGAATTCTTGTTGTTGATTGTAGGGCTTTGACTTGAATGAACTTTTGATTTGTTTCCCTTTCTGACATGCATCACATAGACTTTATTTCTTGAATGTGATCTCTGGCAGGCCTTCAACTAAATTTTTCTTTGATAATTTGTTGATGGTCTTGAAATTCAAGTGATTTAATCTTCTGTGCCAAATCCAGCTGGTTGATTGTTTATTTTTGACAAGCAGACATGTTTCGCCTTGGGCTGTTTTCCAATCCACCACATACATGTTGTCTTGTCTTCTACCCGCAAGAACTCTTGTGTTGGTTTGGTGTGAATCACTTTGCATCCTTCCTTATTGAAATATACGATGTAGCCTTTGTCACAGAATTGACTGATGCTCATCAGATTGAAATTAAGTCCTTTGACATATGCTACATTTTGAATCTTTAATTTGTTCTTGAGTATTGTGCCTTCCCCTTCAATCTTGCCAGGGTTTTATTTGCCTCCAAAAGTGACTTTGGGTCCATCAAAAGCTTTGAAGTCAGTGAGCCATCTCTTATTTCATGTCATGTATCTGGAACATCCACTGTCTATGTACCAGACATCCTACAAAACAAATTAATTAAGTTTAGGTACCAACACTGTTTGGGTCTTTTGGATAATTGAAGTCATCAACTTCATATGTATAAGGCATGGTAGAATAGCTTCTAATATTTTTACTGAAGATATTCTGATACTTTTCTCTACCTTTTGGTGCATGTGCATCCTTCTTCACTTTCCAATATGCAGTAGGAAACATGTGTTGCTTCATGTGTCTAGGAACATATCTAGATTGATTTTTCTTAAACACATGATGCATATCATTCAATGGTTTCTTCTTGTATTTTGGAGGTGCAACATTCCAATCATTTTCAGAAGGGTAAAGTCTACCTTTACCTTTCAGAAGGTTTTTGTTTTTGGTTGACTGGAATAAGGATTTAGTCTGATGTTTCACTACACTGGATTTTGACTTCACTAGTGCAGGATGATTGGTTGGAACTATGGTTTGTCCCTTTCTAAATTTTGGTCCATTGTTGGTCCTGAATTTAGAATTGTGTTGACCATTGTTTCTACTCTCATCCTCGATTTGTTATAGCCAAGACAGATCTGGATCCAAACCTTTTTGAGGGTTTGTAAGGTGGTGCATTTAGTGGTGCAAAGTGGTTATCTTAAGCTGGTGGGAGATTTTCTTAATCGATCGGTCAATAACATATGTATGAGCATCCTTTGTTTGTTGATCATTTAAGTGGGTCTCCTTACTAGTTAGTTCAGCTTTTGCTTTATCCAGTTCTTTCTTTAATCTTTTGTTTTCCTTTCTTAGATCCTTGCATTCCTTCTCGAGAATTTCATGATTCATTTCAATTTCATCAAATTTAGTCATGAGATTTTGGACTAGTCTCTTTGATCTAACGGGAATCGAAGATTGTGCGATGTTAGATGTGGATGCATTAGATGAAGAGTGATGACTAGATGTTACCTCGGTTTCATTTGATTCTTTGGTCATTAGACATAAATCGTTGTTATGAAATTTTGTCATCTTCATCCTTATCTAATTCTTTGGTCATGAGACATAGACATGCTTTTTCATTGTCTGAAATTTGTCTTCTTCATCACTATCATCCGAGTCATTATCGGATGATTCTTTATTCTTTTCTTTGTTGAATTCAGCCTTGAGTGCTTTCTTGCCTTTCCTCTTCTCGGATGTTTTATATTTCTTCTTTTCATCATCTTTATCATTGTCTTCGTGACAATCGGCCTTGAAGTGACCTTTCTTGTTGCGGTTGAAGCATCCTGTATTCATCATCTTTCTTCTTCATGTCTTTGTTTGAGCTTGACCTCTTGTTTGATGATGAGTTTCCTTTGAATGGCTTCTTTTTGCTAAACCTGTCAAAACGTTTAACTAATAAAGCTACCTGTTCATTGAGTTCTTGTGTCTCTTTGCTGATGCAATCGGCAAAGTTACTCTGCTGGGGTGCTATCAGCGCAGTGGCTCTTTGTGTCTCTGCCGGAGCACCATCTTCACCGTTCAATTCGAATTCATGAGCTTTTAATTGAGACATCGTGGTCGAGTGTGCGTGTTTGCAAGATTTGTTGTTCCTCTCGACATCGATGTTATGATCTTCCATCTTTCGTAAGCCTCTTAAGATCTTTAAGCATACTTCTTCTCGGGGATATGTGTCCAACTCGCTGCGAGTTCATCGATGATGCTAGAGAATCTATTGTCCATTTGATCAATGGATTCACCAGTCTTCATTTTGAAATTTTCAAATTTCTATTTTGCAATAGATAATTTGTTTTCTTTAACTGCTTCAGATCCTTCATTTATCAAAGCTAGCTTGTCCCACATCTCCTTTGCTGTTTTGCAGTCTTTGATTCTCATGAACATATTGCTATCTAGGGTCTTCAAAATCATGTCTTTTGCAACAAAGTCTAGATTTGCTCTTCTCCTGTCATCCTTGGTCCAATCTTTCTTAGGTTTGTCTATCTCTTTTCCTTGATCTGCTCCTGTGGATACCACAGTCATGATCATGATTGGTCCATCATTGATTACGTCCAGCATCTCCTCATGAGTTGCTGCAAGATGAGACAACATTCTTATTTTATATTCATCAAAAGTATTAACATTGAAAACAGGTACTTTTGACATAAAGTTTGAGGAATCCATAAGCACAAGTAATAGATTTATATGTGAGTGAATAGAAAACTCAGATTTGAAAACTACTTTGAAAATATGTGATCTCCTTGTTACTGTAAATTAGATCCGAATGTGTTACGATACTAGGAACACCGCTCCGATACCAATTGTTGGTCCCTAGAGAAGGTGAAACTATGGTCGAGGGGGTGAATGACTATAGTGGAGTTTCAAAACTTTTCTTATGTTTAAAAGCTTTTGGGCAAATGGATAAGTCCCTTCTTACTATGTTGTTTTCAAATCAGTTTAGACAATCACAGATATATGTTATGATCTAGGCAATTTAAATAAATGATGTAAAGTAAATTGCAGAAAGTAAATTGACACAAGACTTATAGTGGTTCAGGGTGGTGTAATCCCTTAATCCACTCTTCTCCTGTGATGATTGGGGGAATTCACTATTGTTTTCATAGATACAATAGTATGATTGTCCTTGACTTCCCAAGCTTCACAATCTACAAGACTATCACTCCTTGATCGCAATGTGACTTCAGTGATTCGGTCTCTTTCACTGCGCTCCTTGAGATCAAAATCCTTCTACAGCTATCACAGACACAACTCCTTCTCAGATTGCTTCTGATTCAGTTGCTTCAGTTTGATGTGAATGAGATTCACAAACTTGCTTGATCAATCTCGAGATCGAATATAAAATTGTAGTTCGATGTCTGAGTTGATCTCTAGATAAGTCCTTGTAAGTTCAGAGAGAAGGCTTTTCAAATTGACAGAGTTTCTGCTTCCTTTTTTGCTTTATGTTTTTAAATCGTTCTTTATTTTTCTGTCAATGCCTTATATTTATAGCCTTGAATATCATTGATTTGAAATTCCGTCCGTTGGCTAAATTAATGAGGGAATGATCCTTGATTTTATTCTTGATTCCCCCTTAATTGTATTCTCCTTGATTTCAGTGATCGGATTTTTCCTTCAAATATATAGCAGAAAATCTGTCCTTGATTGATCCTCTATTGATTGTGCATTTAATGCATGATCTTCTGAATCTTCATCATATTCCAAAATCTGATTCGGTAAGGTTTACTTCACCGTTCTCAGAGCGGTTGAGTGATTCATCTGACTTCGCCGTTCTAGATCTTCCTTCACCGTTTTGTCTTCACTCAGCCGAAAGTAAGTTTACTGTGCCGATTCACTGTTTTCTTTATTATTTAAGTATGAGGAGAATCTTGTACTTCACTGATCCTTGATTGGGGTGAGATTAGTGTACACCATATTTGAATATTAAGTTTCATCACTTGAAACATAACTTAGACTTATCCAAGGTCATCACAGACTTCCTTGGTTATAAGTCAGACCATAATGTCTTCATTACTTCTCTGCTGGTGCTTGGCTGGCTTCACTCTGCCGAAAGTCTGTTTTTACTTTGCCGTCCAACCAACTAGTACAATACTTGTCTGACTCAACTTATACAACATGTCAGACTCTAAGTAAAGACTTATATAGAGAATTCTAACTTATTTCAGGCTTGCTATAACAGCTAGTATGGCCATCATCAAAACATAATAAAATGTTCCTAACAATGAAAAATAGTGCATGCACTGGATACATAAATACACAGAGTGGAAGTTGAAACGGTATAACACAATCTTATAAAGATCATGGGGATCAAATCACAAAACCGTTCATCATCTCTCTCTTTTCTATCACAAGAAAACTTCTTTACAAAAATGGCGACACAGCAAATTTCCTCAACCGTTTCCAGATTCAAAGACAAGGGAGTAACTTTCTCTTTAGATGAGTTTGATGAAAAATATGAATGGACTCTTCTAGCCACGAATAATTCATGGGTAAGAGAATTTATTGGACATTAAATTGGAGAAAAAACTGGATATTAAAGCTATTGTTCAATTTTGGGAGAACATGAAGATGGAGAAGTATTCTCTCACAACAACTATTTATAGGGTGAAAATCTGCATCACCACAGAAGTACTTCGACAATTGTTTGATTTCAAGGAACCAAATGAGAAATCAATCAACTTAGTCAATTTACCACTCAATCGAGAAGATTTTCTTTCTCACATTTCTTCAACAGAGAAACCAGATAATCTCTATTCAAGCATGACGACCATAAAGCCAGAATTTGCCTTACTTTGAAAATGGGTAACCAGAAGCATCATTGGACAGTTTTAAAGAGTAGATAGCCTATCTGTTGATAAGATCAATCTGATGAATATTATCTGGGATCAGTTTGATTTCAACTGGGGTGGATACGTTTTCAACTAGATAAAAAAAAGTAGCATCATGAAGAAGTTAAACGTATCAATATAGCTAAGGAGGAAGGAAATAAGAATAAAATGAGACTTCTTCTTAAGATGTCACTCATCTTAGTAGTACAACATTACTTGGAAGTACTCAAGCATGGACAAGAGGCTGAATTGGGCAAAACTAGGAAAATTGCAACCGACACATGCCCAAAGGCCCCTGAAGTATTTTCAAAGACACAAAAGAAGACAGTCTCTGAACAAATAGCTCGGAAAGGAACCAAAATAAAAGCTAATTCAGAAGATAGAAAAAGGGTGGAAAGGATGTTATTCTTAGAATCCTCATGGAAAGCATCAATTTAGGGGGAACAAGAACTAAAAACTGGTGGAACTGAAAGATCAGCATCGGAAATTCAAATTAAGAAGACCGCCTTACAAACTAAGATTTCTAATAATCAACTAATGGAAATTGAGGAACCACCTAAAAATGAAGGTTTCATTGCACCAGAAAGAAATATCAACCTCATGAAGATAAAGTTGAACACTATTAGTAGTCAGGAATCATTCAGGGAAGCTTTGAAGTCTGAAGAAGAATGGTTTCTACAAAGCCTTGAGCTGGAAAGCTTATATGAATTATTTCCTAGAGGAATTCCTAACTAGATGCTACAAGCAACTTGAAGAGATGGCAAAGCAAAAGAAGAAGAAGTTAGTAAAATCATTAGAACCTGAGAAGAAACTAAAGAATGATGATGATGAAGTCAATGATGATGAATCAAGGAAACTGACAGAGAAAGATCAGTTGTCTCACTGAACAACTGAACAAACTTAAGTCAATATTGTTTCAGTTCAGGGGAAGGAAATTGAATCTAAACAGACAATCAAGGAAAGTTAGTTGACCAGAAAGAAGAATTGCCACTTGGATCACAGACAACTGACAACAAAAGGCAAACTGATAGAAGTGGTCATACACTAATGATATGGATCGTCAAACTCAGTGAACCATCAAACTGAAGGTTCAGATAGCTTTTGATAGCCTACTTACTCAAAAGAAGGATTATAATGGTCTTTTATCTAATATTCAGGATATTTGATTTGAATCTAAACTCACACTTGAAAAAGTTCAATCAAGTTACAACCAATTCAGCTTCAGAAATACTCCAACTGAAAGAAAAATTAAAGAAAGCAACGCATGAAGATAGAGAAATCCGTGTTCAATCTTAATGGCATCTAAATCATAGATTCTATGGTTTTGAAACTTGGCTAGCAGAACTCTACACCTCTCAGAAAGGCATTGCAGAGAAACAACAACTCACTCATGAGTTAGCTATCCAGTTGAATGATGCCAAAAAGAGGGAAGTAGAAGAAGATAAAAAGAATCTGGAACCTGAAAGAGAAAAACTCAAAGGAAAATAAACCTCAAACATCAAAGAGACCATTGAGTTAAGTGAAGAAGAGCTTATCAGAAAATATGACAAACCTGGTGAAAAGAGGGCCGTTCTTACAAAGAACTAAGTGTTATAGTGAAAAGCTAAAAGATGTCTAGAACTGAATGTATAGGATTTATTAGAGTCTGATTATTGTATAGGTTACATCAGACAAGCACTGTAATAGATAGAGAGTCGTAAAACTAAAACTTGAAGTCCTACAAAAACCATAGCTGAAAGTCATACGAAACTGAAGGTACTCAAAACTGAAATTGAAGGTACTCAGAACTGAAGTTTGAAGAAGGTAAGTTCGCTGAGGGATCAAACTCGGTTGGCTTATCTAGAAGCTAAAGGCTGAGAGAACAAACACAGTTATGAAGGCTGAGGGGAAAAACTCTGTTATAATGGTTTGAAGAACTGAGGGTTCATACTAAGTTTATAAAGACTAAAAGCCGAGACTGTAAAGTTAGAATTGAGGAAAGTCTATGATGACCTGAACTGACTTTATGGATCTTGTATTGAAGGCTATGTTACATAAGGGCAATTTAACTTAGTTATTTTATGCAATGTAATGGTGTACTCTAATTTCACAAATAAAGATCAGATGGAGAACTAGGAGTACTCAGTTTATGAACAAGAGTAAAAACTGAGTTAATGCTCCTTAATATTAAGAAACTAAAATCTAGGAATACTCAGATTCAACTTAACAAGTCAGCCAATCAGTTTTATTTGGATATCAGAATGCTAAAGATCAAGTTATATGATTGGTTATAGTCTGACAAGTCATAACGGTCACTGGCAAATATGACACTTTGATTGCATATTCCAGGAATCCAATTTGAACACTAGATTCAAAAGATATAGTCGTTGGATTTCACACCTATAAATAGAGGAATTTGATCACACACACAAGACACCCAGATTTAACAAGTTGCACAAGTATTTATTGTGATTTGTGTGAAGTAATTGCTATCAATTCGACCTTACAAAGTTACATCACGAAATCTTCAAAGTGTTCAAGCATACAAGACATATCTAGATCCAACACTTGAAGACCCACAAGAGTGAATCACTTTCTTGATTCAAAGACCCTACTTTGATTTATCAAAGGTTGAGACTGTGAAGCATTCTGGACAAAGAATTTCCAAGGACAATTGGGGGCAGTCTGGGTGACTTTGTTTGTGGTGGAGCTGGTGAAGAGACGATCCAACCCTTCAAGGACAAGTGAAACTTTTGGAGAGCAGCAGTCCTACCTGTTTTTCATTTGCTTAGATTGTGACGCTAGAGATTAGTGAAGGACAATCAACTAGGGCTTTTTGTAATAATTGTAATCTCAAGAAGACTAGTGGAAATTTTCCTCCTACATCAAAGGGGTAGAGTGGACTGACAGGATTACATCACCTGGAACCACTATAAAACTGTGTTTTTTATTTCTGCATTTACTTTCCGTATTTACTTACTTTATCTAGTTATTTATTTTATCCAAGCAATCTATATCTTGCATGCAAAACAGATTCAACATTCTTTCAAAGAACAGCATAACCTACGGCTAATTTATATTTCCGTTGCATTTAACTCAGCTTTAGAAAAAGCCAGTTGACGCTTTTCTAAGACTCGGTTATCTTAAACTCCGAACAAAATTTTCAGTTTAGGAAACTCAATTGTTATCAAACTCAGTTTGAGTTTCGGAAGTTATGTTTTTAGTGACAAGTTTGTTCACCCCTCCCCCCTCTAAGTTCGTCTCAATCCTTACAAAGGGACCAACAGTAATCCCATAGAAAGCGGGGATGTTAAGGAAATCATCACATGTTGGACTTGGAAACGTTTAAAACAAGAGGGAAAATAATATTGGAGTTCAGAACATTAGGTTAGTGACCTTAACCGTTAATATTTTGTTAACATAATGGCTGTTGGTGAATTAAGAATGTTCTCAATTCGTATGGATGTTGTAGAGGAATCAACCCACAATAAAAGAACAAGGCTAAGGTGCAAAGTCGAGCACATGAAGAATATACAACTAAGAAATCAAAAAGTGGATAATAATTTCAGCATGAAGAAGTTATGGAGCCAAAATGAGTACACTAAAAGGGCCTATGAATGAAATAAAAGCTTGTCAAAAGTGTCCCTGTTTGCGTGAGTGAAAGAGAGGTTATTTCAAGATTGAAAGATGATAGAAATTTCCTCAAGGTATTGTAAATGAAGTCAAAATTTTGAAAAGGGGTCTGTGACAAGCAAGCTTTTGAGTGAAGGGAAAAATACACTTAAGAATGTTGGATAAATTTTGATTTCAAAGAATTAATTCAAACTTTCAAAAGAAGTTTAAAATATCATTGATGATCCAATTCAAAGGGGTCAAGGTTTCACTATTCAAGAGAAATAGGACAATGCCAAGGAATAAGTGTATTAGGTCATCCTTGGTTAGGGGATGAAAAGTTAAAACAAAGCATCCATTTCAACCAATGTAACCCATTTATTGTAAGAAAGGCACAAAAGTAGAAGAGGGAAGGTCATAAGGAGTGCCTGGCAGTTCATGGTTCTAAATGGACCGAAAGAGATTTAAAATGGAGAGGATACCAGGTGCATTATCTTGGATTGGAATTAATAGAAGTTTTGGAGTTCAAATTTTGACCGGCCAGAATGGCCCGGAAGGCATCTTGGAAAATGAATACCATCTACCTCAAAATTGGTTTAACATAGATTTCCAGAAGGTTAAGGGTAAGTAATTGAAATGGGATGTCATGGTAGGCTTAAAGATCTATCTGGCGAAAAGATGAGATGCACACATTGAAAAGGCTGGCAACATTAGGAGAAAAAGTTACAACATCGACACTACCTTTAGGAGGGAAGCTGAGAATGAACACAAGTAAGAAAACCGTTTTGACGTTAGAGTGTATAATCAAATTGAATTTGAAAAGAAGAATTGGAGTGCAACACTGCAAAATTAGAGAGAACTTGTTTCTTTGAAAAGTAAGAAGGTATGAACTTTTTCAAAAGAAAGGCGTAAGGAGATAACCTTCTAAGGCAATTAATGGCAAGATATGGAGGGGAGTTATTGAGTTGAAACATCTCAAGTAGGTAATTAAATGGGAAACAGTTTACCGGAAAAGGTATGATTGATGAAGAGCATGAAAAAGGTTGAACATCAAGCGCAACATGCTGGAGGATGGTGACTTGGTGCTTGTTTACAACTGCAAAAAGAAACCTTAACGTTAGCTTTACAAACATCCTACTAAAAGACTTATCCTATGAGAATATCAAACTTCGGGGATCAACTTTTAGAACAGATTAATCATAACTTACTACTCTCTTATATCTAACCTTAAATCAAAGAGGTATGGATTCCCTTTAGGCGGTTGGAGTTGATATTTACTCCGGAACTGATATTATCGACTTGGGCAGCCCAAACCGAATGGATTTTGCACAAGGTCAAAGGAGGAATGATTCAGGTATTAGAGTTTTCCAAGAGATAAGGAGCCATTTTGGGACATCACAATTTGTTTGGGACATTTTTGGAACTCATAATATTTAAGGAGACATCAATTAATGAGTTGCCTGGTCATTTAAAATTTGACTAATTTACCTTTTTATCCTTTTATGTAGCATTATTTTCACAATACTCCATTGATCAGTTGGGGCAATTTAGGCAAATAAAGCAAAAACTTTAAGTCTATTTAGAGTTATGATACTTGTATTGTGACCAAAAAAGGAATAAGGCCCAAACAAATTGGGTGGAGGGAGTATAATTTTAGAATATGAAAGAGTCGGTCAAAAACAATTATTTTTTCCGAATGCACATGCTGTCAAGATTTACAGATTAGTAAAAAGTGATTTGAATTGCAGATTGCGATCAAACGAAAAGGAATTTAAAATTAATTTGAAAGGGAAATTTGTAGATAAAAGTGTTTTCTACAACATATCAAAAGTTCAGGCCATTTGAAGGTGTTTAGCCAGTTCAAAACAGAAGAAGAAGTCAATGTGCTACTGCAGATTATCTGAACAGAGTGTCCAGCATTGACATGAACTTTCTGACCAATCCATGTTGATTATCAAGTTGATGTAAAAAGAGAAATTGTACACAAAACAGTGGTCTATCTTTCTGAAAATTTTCAAAAAATGTGGAGCAGGGTAAAGAGTTTTATGTGAAAGGAAAACTCGGAAACAAAAAAAATCATAAACCAGTGTTGCAATGTTAACCACGAGGATGATGCAAACAAGGTGTCAAAACAAGAAACCCACTGGTAATTGAAACGAATAGTGAGCACTTGGAAAAGGTAGAATTATACGTTTGGTTCATGAGGAACCTATATCAAGCAAGGTAAATCCAAAGGGCTTTAATAAACAACAAATTAAGCTACAGTGAAAAGAGAGAGTGGAGGATTTGTAGAGCCGGACAAAATTTCTCTACAAGGATTGGTCAAGTCAAAAGGTAGGCTCTGATATTGAGATGTAAAATAAAGTGGAGAGATCACAATAGGAGTGTAAGGAAAATCCAACCGAGAGGACATCAACATAAGGGTGTAAGCTTAAGACTCTGATCCTAAAGCTTTACTTAAATGGTTTTCACTTAGTCCTAGGTGACATGGTTTGGTTAGAGACTCTATCCTTACAAGACATATTTCTTATCAAACTAACATAAGAGGGTCTACACTTAAGAGGACTGACTCCATGATTCCCCTCTTACGGATCCAACACAACTAGACCACCTCTTAAGAGTTTTAAATCCTATGCAGCGGTGTTACTTTGCACTATGATGCCTATTGTGACACCCCCGTACCAGATACCAAGTCTTTATCCTGAAAAGAATGCATGGAACACGTATAATTAGAATTTAATCTAATTATATGCGTAAGCCTTACGTAGATAAACATTATAGAACAAGGCGGAATGCAAAACGACAGACTCGGGTAACTAAAACGACTATCAAATGATTGAAAGCAACACATGTTGCATCTATTATAACACCAAAAGACTTTATTATAACCATCAAATACAAATAACCCTTTACATCATGATATCCACAAACTCAACTCACTGATTTCTATTATTCCAAAGGATTAGAGATTCTATACCCAATTACAATGGAATACACGAACAATGGACTTCATTTGCATCATCTCCGGGTGGGGTCATTAACGAAAGAAGTTACGTACACACGTCAGAATCATTTACATTCAAACAACAACACACATATACATATCATGAATACTTTCTGCAATAACTACCATATAGGTTGTAACCGTAGAGCTCACTCACCCTCTACTAGCTACATAGTACATCCTTGCACAATTAAGGCTTGTTAATTCAATAGCAATAAACACTATGCATGGTGAAGAATGCACCATGACATGGTAAGCACCTCTCTAGGGGCACGGACGTAGGTCTACGTGTGGGAGTTACACGAGCACCTTGACACACAACCGCAAGTGGAGGTGTAATAGTACTCATGCTTTGAATGTAAACATGTCTTACCAATGATATAGATGTTTTATCTTTTAGACATACACATATGACTTTACGATTTTAATCTAACCACCTGGTTCATTCACATAAAAGGCTTCCTATGGAAATCTAGTCCTAGACATTCTAATTACACTACCTAGCACGTTGTAAAGAGATCATTGACTACTAAGTCAACGTCCCGCAAGACCGAAAAATGGCTTCCGGTGCTTTTACCTTCTCTCTTCAAAGGGTCTCTATTGTGGTGCTGAGCCAAAGCTACCAGAAGTCAAAGATAGACATTGCAAATTAACATAGAATGCCCTCAAAGGCATGCATACCGGGCAAGAACCAATTTTTCCACGTCACAATACCTGATCTCAGGCCCTTGTAGGGCTTTACTCACAAAATATACAGGCCTCTATAACATATCATGTTGTTTTACCAACACAGCACTTACTGCTTCGTTGCAAAAGGATAAGTATAAAAATAATACCTCAACTTCCTGAGGAGGGGTTAGGGTTGGCAGATGACGGATATGATCCTTTAAATCCTGAAAATCTTGTTGACATTCTGCATTCCACTCGAATGGGCTGGCCTTCCTGAGGATTTTAAAGAAAGGCAGTGACTTCTGCACGGATTTTGACAAGAAATGATTTAGCGCTGCCAATCTTCCTGTCAATCGTTGGACTTCTTTAATATTCTTCGGTTCAGGCATAGTTTGTAAGGCTTCCAATTTATCAGGGTTGGCCCTGACTCCTTCTTTGGATATCATATAACCAAGAAATTTGCCTGACCTCACTCCAAAAGTACATTTTTTGGGTTCAACTTCATTCTTGTTTGCTTTAATACCTGACAAACTTCTGTCACATCTTTCAAATATTGGTCAAGAGTCCTGCTTTTGATCAATAAATCATCCACATACACTTCCATGGATTTACCAATCTGTTGGTTAAAAATGGTATTGACCGCCCTTTGGTATGTAGCCCCTGCATTCTTTAATCCAAAAGACATAGACACATAGTAGTAGGAACCAAATTCAGTAATAAAAGCAGTTTTTACAGCGTCAACAGGATCCATCATAATCTGATGATACCCCTTATATGCATCTAAGAAAGCAAAAATTTCATATTCAACTGTGGAATCTACTAGCCTGTCAATTCTAGGGGAAGTGTAACTATCTTTAGGACCTGCCTTATTTAGATCTGTGAAATCCACACACATTCTCCAGCTGCCGTCTGGCTTCTTGACTAGTACCGGATTTGCTAGCCATTCAAGATATATAACCTCTTTAATCATGTTGGCCTGCAACAGCTTCTCTACCTCTTGCTGGACAACCTGTATCCTTTCTGGGGCGAAAGATCTTTTTCTGCTTCACTGGTTTTCTGGTTGGGTCAATGTTGAGTTTGAGGACAACCAACTCTGTTGACAGTCCAGGCATATCACTTGCTTTCCATGTGAACACATCTTTGTAATCTTTCAAAATCCTGACCAGGATCTGCTTCTGCTCAGAGGGTATCCATGATCCTACACTGACTGTGGATTCGGGGTCAATTTCATCTAACATTATCGACTCTATGGGATCATTAGATCGCCAACTTTTTCTTCCTCCGAACGAGATCTTCCATTGTCACCTTTGCGACTTTCATCTTTCCACCGATTGTGGTTGTGTAGCGGTTCTTCGCAGCATCCACATCTCCTTTAATAGTAGCTTCTCCTTCGAATGTCGGAAATTTCATACTGTTATGTGTTGGTGATACCACTTCTCTGAGATCGGTCAATGCCGGTCTGCCCAAAATCACATTGTACGCCGATGAAGCTTTTACTACCACATAATTGACCATCAGAGTCCTGCTCCGTGATCCTTGACTGAAAGTTGTTAATAACTTTAGCATACCCACAGGATGAATGAGAGGTCCAGTGAATCCAAAGAGTGGAGTTGACACATGAGTCAACTCTGAGTCTGCTAACTTCTTTGCTTGAAATGCACTATAATATAGCACTTTACTGCACTGCCAGTGTCCACACGGATTCTTCTGACCAGGTTCTTTTGTATAACCGCTTCTACTACCAGTCCTTCGTTGCTCACGATGGCTGGTAATGCATCTCATGGGCCGTATTGAACGGTTCCCATCACCTTTTGTTTATTTGATTCTCTGTCTTTTCCTGTACTGCCACTTTTTTCTTGTTGGACGGCCTTATTAACGCCTGCTGGTTCTTCAACAATCGTATTACTGTGTTGATTGGGGCATTCTCTCTATGCCCATCCGGATCAGGAGACGGATCTCTGTGTTTCCTTTGATTATATCTGTCTTGACTGTTATGGAATTTCTTAAATTCCCTCATTCCTCTGGGGTTATCTCCTTGCGTTCGATCGATGCATTCATCAATTTTCCTTCCATAATTGCTTTGCGATCTATGTCTCGATCATGTCCGCACCTTTGCTCGAGTCATGTCCAATGTCTTTATGATATTTGCACCATCTTGTATGGTCTCTCTTCTCTCTTGGACCCCTCAATGGAGGAGGAGTCTTGGCAATTCCTTTTTTCTCTATGATTGCCAGAACCTGATCATGAGATCGTTTTAGAGGGATAAGGTCTCTGTCCTGCAAAGCACCTCTCTTCCTAATCTATCGCTTATGGGAGCGATTACCACTGCCCCAAATCGATTTTCTTTTCTTATCGATTTATCATCACTCTTTCTTTTAGAATCCTCGTGGGATTCTCTCTTAGCCCTCGTTGGCTTCTTCACCTTGACAATGTCTCAGATGCAATTTCGGACATTCTTCCATCGTGCTTGGATTCTTACTGCTTAGCTTAGCATGTAACCACCCTTCTTTCAGATCTGCCACGAAGGACGCCACAAGGAACTTATCATCCAAATCCGTTATTTGGGATGATTTTCCATTGAATCTTTTGATAAACTGCAATACTGTTTCATCACTTTTCTGTCTGATAGTTAGCAAATATGTTCGGTTTCTCTGAAAAGGCCTTGCAGCAATAAACGCCTGCATGAATTTTCTGGTCAGAGTGGGGAAGTCTGGTATGGATCTGGGGCTCAACTTGTTGGACCTATCCCTTGCCTTTCCTGTTAGAAGAGTTGCGAATGCCCTGCATTTCATCTCCTCTAGGGCATTGTACAAACTCATATGCTGGATTTATTGATGCATATGATCATATGGATCCTTAGTGCCATCATATGATTGAATCTTGGGGATCTTAAATCCCGGAGGACACGGAAATGCATCAATGTCCTCGGTAAAAGGAGACACCATTCTGAATTCATCTTGTTTTGGTTTAAGGATAGCATCCAACTATGCTCTGGTTTATTCTTTTATATCATCAACGAGTTTATTCTTTTATAGGTTAAAGGTTGTAAATGACATGTTTTAATCTAAAATGGTTGAGAAGGACAAACATGTAGTAACACATGTACAAAAATATAGTAACTATTTAGTGACTGTCATTCTCAACCATTTAAGTTTAAAAAATGTCCTTATGGACTCTGGCCCCTTCTTTTATTAACATGAAACTATGTTTGCATCAAAACAAAAGGAAAAATAGAAATTTGCTTTATTTCCTTTTTTGTTTATCTTCAAATTTGTATTGAATGTGTAAGTTATTTAACACTTTCCTTTGTTCTAACGAAACAAAAAGAAAAATAGAAATTTACTTTATTTTTCTATCTTGAAATTTGTATTGAAAGGGTAATTTAATGAACATTTTTCTTTGCTGAGATTTATTCGATAATTGTTTTGTTGTCTTGAAATCTGTATTGAAAGGGTAATTTATTTAACATTATCATTTGCTGAGATTTATTCGATAATTGTTTTGTTGCCTTTCGATAATACGTTTTCCTGATTTGGTTATATAAAATGAAGATTTTAATGTTTTTCAATTCCCTTGGAGAAGAAATTATAAGTATAATTACAATTAGAAGGACTAAGCGTAAAATTAATATATTTGCTTTGTAAATACATATCATCCGTGCATAATGGATGGGTTTATGGTTAGTTCCCAGCATACATAAAAAATAAAAAATAGAGTCCCAACACACAATTAATGTAAACTGACCCTCACATATATAAGTTAGGTTGCAGCCGCCTTACTATCATGTCCGGCTTCCATTATTATAAAAATAAAAAAACAATTAATAAAATAACAGTCCTAAAATTAAAAAAATAAATAAACCCTAATTATTTTTTTGAGGAAAACCCTAAATATTCCATTACCAAAACCTAATAAAGTGACTGTCGCCGCTTTTATTACGCCTTCTGACCACCCAAACCCTCATCCCTTTGCCCTCCTGTGTCTTATTCTATCCCTCTTTTCATAAACAAAATTTCTCTCACTTTGTGGATACTGCCATATATATAGCTCATCTCCATAGCTCTCTGTGCGGAGTTATCCTTACCTACTTAGCTTTCTTTCATCCATTCCTTCGTCCCTTTCTTTAATTTTTTCTCGATTTGATTTGATTTGATTTGATTTGATTTGATTCCAATCTCACTGTTACTCGATCGGCTGTCATGTTGCGTTTTTGTTCGGAATTATTTGGAATAGATTTTCGATCTCTCAATTCGGAGCTGGTGATTAATTGTTTCTTCGATGGTGGAAGGAAAGCTCAATCTCGGCCCTGACGATCTCCTCTCCTTCAAGGCTTTCTGATCAGCAGTCACGGACTCCCAAAGGTGTGTTTTTATTTATTTATTTTTTTGTATTTTTATTTAGTTTCCGTGTTACTGATTTGCTGTTTATTGGATTTTGGAGCTTTGCGAGTGTCTTCGTTTGTTTTATTTATCTGTTTATATTTTATTTTTTTTTGGATATGTTTTTTAGCTAAATTGAAATTGGCTCGATTAGAATTCCAGGATTTTAGATCGAGTTTGTTCCATGAGTGCAGAAATTCGCTTACGTACATTATAGTTTTGTCATTCCATGAGTGCAGAAATTCCACTATGAACAGATATAATTGCAGATTTAGATTAGGAGTTGATATAATTGTAGATTTATTACTTTATTAATAAAAGGCATTCGGTCTGTATCATCAATATAAGAAACAACAAACTTCGGCAATAATAATATATGCGAAAAAGCATACCAATAATTACGGGAATCACTGAATTCAACGTATGTAAAAGAGACTCTAAAAAATTTAACTCAATTTATTCTGATTCCACTTGGTAGATCTAACCTTATGTGATAAAATCACTTTCATTCGGGATCGTTTATTTCAACTTATCATGAATCTAAAAAGAATATGATAATGAAAGCGTATCTGAATTCGTAGTACTACACATCGCCCATACGACACGGTCTAGTAGTTCTACACACTTTCCATGTGATAATGTAGTTCTGTCTAGCTATTCTTTGTAGTTCTATTTGACCATGTGAGACAAAATAGAATAGAATAGAATCATGTGTTACCCATAGACCATGACCACTATATATATATATATATATATATATATATATATATATATATATATATATATATATACCCATCAACGAAACATAAACTACCTTTTTTAGTCACTACACATAAAAGTCACACAACTTAATGATACATTAAACCCAATAATCAAAAACCGTATTAGATCACTTTTACTTGGGTTAATCTTTACTGATAACTGGTAATAAATAATTATTTCACATATAAACTCAACGTTGGATTAATGATCTAACAAATTCTTTCTTCTTCGCTGCCATGGATGTTAAGAACTGTATCTACCAACACAATTTTACACAAAACTAACAAAAAAATCAATAATCATTTAAGGATTGGATTCTTAATCCAAAACAAACAAAAAATACCAATAATACATATTTATTAGAAAATACACATATAATTTCTTCACATGTATAAAAAAAAGAACATCAAATGCTTAATGACTGAATGAGGTGAAACAATCAACTTCATAAAAAAAAACATCAAATGGTCCCGCCTGACCGACCCACGACAAAGGGCCCCGTCTGACCTCTTTAGCATAGGGCCGACCTTGCCTTTGCATTACATGCAATAGTACACATTTAAGGCAATGGTGGACCAATGTGTACAAAAATGTGGACACCGGTAAAAATATAAATTACTTATGTTTTATTTATGAAAAACCATTTATGGACATCGTTGGAAAAAAATTTACTGTTAAAAAAATTATAGATCACGCTGAATAAAAATTATTCCGCCTCCGTGTAAACGCACTATAAAAAACATCAGGGGAAATAGACGTTTTCGGGTCATATAATTATGCTTTGGTTAAGAAAACTGATATGTGATTACATATTGTGCCATAATTAATTAAGGGTAATAAAAGTGTTTTATAAAAATGTAGTCCACATCCGTGTTGGATGCATGTATGTGTATAATGATGGATAAATGTGCATGGAAACCACGTGTATAATAATAAATATATATATATATATATATATATATATATATATATATATATATATATATATATAGAGAGAGAGAGAGAGAGAGAGAGAGAGAGAGAGAGAGATATGATGATGATGATAACAGTCGATGTTGTGTGTTAAATATTTTTTTGTTTTTGTTTTTTTAAATATTTTATTGGATGTTTTGGCTTCCTTGTCTTGAAAGATTCAATTAAAGTAAAGTAAATATGTTTGTGAATCAATGAATCCCATTCAATTTTTTCTCGCATCCTAAGATTTTTTTTGTATGTCGGAGATTCGGGCTGCAAAATTCAACTCTCTGGCACCGGGTGTGAAAAATGCAAATTTTTGGGAGTTGGTCGAAAGATTTAACTCAATATTTTCACATGAATCTGCATTACATTAAGCTTGTATTTAGATATAATGACATTGAATATTTTACTAAAACCATTTGTGTGCCCTTGTATCATACTCATTAAAAAATGATTATCTTGTTACTATTACAACAACTATAATTAGTAGTATATCCATGTTTCTTTAATGACAATATATTTCAAATAAGCAAAGTGTTATTTCTTGTTGCTTTACATTTTTAAATTTATATCCCAAAGTCTTTGGCATGATTCGGTGATCTCTTCAATTGGCTACATTAGTTGCTCGATCTCTTTCAAAGCCTAATATCTAAACTTGAAAAGCTTAGACATATTCTCGATTGGTATCTAGTAAAATTACTTTTCGAGTTTGTGTAATGACTATCTATCGGTGGTAGATTCCTCAACCGTTTCTAGAACGTTTCTAGCTAGAGTTCATTTTCATGTTATAAAGTTTATTACCTAAAAATATATGTCAGTATCATTCTTCATTGTAAATTCCATAAGGAAAGCTAGATAGGAAGTCTACTTGCTAGATTGAAAGTCAACTATCTTGAACGCAAAACTTCAAGACATTGAACATATTCATAGAATGTGAATTTGGCTGAATTAGATATGTTTCACCTTTTATGTTTGGCCGAAGGTTAAAAGTTTGCTCTTGTTTACATCACTTTTTCAATCTTGTTTACTTTATACTTGCTTTTACTTATTGTGGAACTGAAGGAGAATTGCTTGAATTTCTAAGAAATATATGGAAACACTAATACTTAAGAAAACCATCTGCCTACATCGGCTGTCGACTTTGTCATCGTTAACTCATTTTTCTGACCCCCAAATTTTAAAGTATTGTTTTGATCAAGTAATTGTTGTCATTTTTTATATTAACATGAATATTTTTTTAAGATCATATGTTCGGAACATTTATTCCCGACCCGATCCCGAATATTCGGGTATCCCGATTGTCGGGACCCGACGCTTATCGGGACGGGTTTGGGTAGAAGGTTTACGGATCGGGTCCCGACCCGAAGCCACCCCTAGAGAGCGTCGTAGTACCATTAGAGACACATGGATTCCCAACATTACCAATAGATGAAGAAACGGTTCCTGATGCTTGAAACCGTCATTTCAAGAAAAAAATGAAGTTGTAGTTCTTAGTGATGATGAGTTGGATATTGTGAGGTCAAAAAAAAAAAAAATCTATAGCAGCATAAGTGCTTCAAAATGGACCTGGTTTGTGGTAGTAGCATCATGCTCTTAGATGTTTAAAGCGATAGCTAATTAATACATCGATCTTGGTACCACTGTGAAGCTCAGATCTATGTCAACATAGGACTTGGCTTGGTACTTACAAAATTGAGATTGAAGCTGCATAAGCATATGAAAAGGCATCGAGATTCAAGCTGCATAAGCGTATGGAAGGGCATCAATCCAGATTCATGGCAGCTGTCCTTTACGCCAAAACTTCTGTTAAAATAACCCAATCACCTTGGAAAAAAATATACTTCCCGAAATACTACGACACACTAACCGTATTGAATATGATCAGTGAGTTGTACGTAACTGCGTTTACGCATATGCGTGGAAACAGTCACAACAACCAAAATAGATCTCGAGTCCTGATGTGACGCACATTACTTGAAGAAATTGTTTTAGAAATTAATGACGGTAAGCGATGTTAGTTACGTAAATCGGCTTGTGGTGCCGAGGATAAATGCTTTGAAACATTTCAATCTAGAAGTCAAGGAAGAAGAAATTAATAGAAGGAAGAAGATTGTGCCGGTAGCAAAAAAGAAATGATATTTTACAAGAGATCAAATGTGGAATGCCAATTCCGCTTTTGATATTGGAAGAGTAACACTGAGTATTTACTAAAGAATGGAATGCTTTTGTCTAGGCCAAGCGTTTGAACACAAAAGGCACTGTTGCGTTGTGTATTGTGAAGAGCTATCAGCATCAACATCATCCAAATCTTTTAGCATTTGTGATTGATGTCGATTACTAGAACGGTGGCTTCCAAGATGATTAACCAGTGGTAAAATGGAGATAGATGTTGAAACCATAACAATGGTGGTGGTTTTCAAAGTGATGATCTGTTGCTAAATGTGAAAATCGTAAGATATTGCTTCATACCTGGTCTAGTCTACACATCAAGTTAAGTTGAATGACCAATCTTCAAAACACCAAACAAAACTTCTAACAATGTTCTTGTTATGCTTGTGGAAAAAATCAAAATATTTAAATAAATACTAAAAATGCTTGTTTTTGTTTCTCAATTGATTTGCACCTAAAAAGCCTAAAACCCTTCTTTGTAGATCACCCAATTAATCCTCAGTTTTGTAAAACATCTCATTCTCTCTTTGATAACAACACCTCAGTACATGATTCGTCATTTATCTTAACTCGATGGTAGACTAAACCAGGGTCTGAAACAAATATCTTTCGATCTTAACATCTAGCAACTGATCATAACTTTGGAAACCACCATAGTTATGGTTTTAACATATATTTTCATTTATACCACTGGTTGATCATCTCAGAAACCGCCGCTATAGTATTCAACATCGATCACAAATGCTGAACGATTCGGATAATGCTGATGTTGATAACCACTTTTACAATATTCACAGCTATAGAACGTAACGCTGTCTTTTGGGTTCAAGCGCTTGGCCTGGACAAAATCATTTCATCCTTTAGTGACTACGCAACTTTAATTTTTCTCTCAATAGAAAAAACGGATTTGGCATTCCGCATTTGATCTGTCGTAAAATACCATATCTTTTGCTACCTGCACAATCTTCTTTTTTTCTATTAGTTTTTTCTTGCTTGACTTCTCGATTGAAATACTTCAAAGCATTTTTCTTCAACACCACAAGCTGATGTAGGTTACTAATGTCGCTTATTGTCATTTGTTTCTAAACAATTTCTTTACGTAATGTGTGTCTCCTCAGGACTCGAGATTCGGTTTGGATGTTGCGACTGTTTTCTACACATATGTGTAATACTCCGATGCGTACGAGTCATCTCTGATCATATTCAGTACCGTTAAAGTGTCGTAGTGTTTTTGGAATTCTATTTCCTTCATGGTGATGAGGTTATTATAAGGCAAGTTTTGGTATAAAGACCAGCTGCCATGAACCTTGATTGATGTCTTTCATACGCTTGTGCAACTTCCATCTCGGTTTTGTATGTTTCATATCAAGCCCTATGTTTGTTGACATAGTTAACAGATTGAGTAAACAAGACGAGTTAGCGCGTTTCGTGTCAATATCATGCAAATGTGCAAATGCACTTACTACAAGTTGATGTTGATAGCGTTACTATAAATGAGTTAGCCTTTTTTTACTCTAGATTATTCTTTCACATGTATTTACACGATTGTAATATGCAATTAATGAAAATCAGTTCTTATTCAACTGTCTATCGATATATGTACAAGTAGTTTTACGTTTCTAATAAATGTATGAAGAAATTAGCCCCAACTTATAATAAAATTGGTTGGCATCATGTAAAACTGTGTCACAAATTGCAATGTACCTATTGTGTAGGTATCATTGTTGATGCATACACTAAAACTCGAGAAATTCAACACCTAATTCATTACTTAGCCTAGTATATGCGATGGTAGTCTACGACGGAAGGTTCAAGACAGAAAATCACCTCTCCCAATACGATAGCTTTTTGCTTGTAGTCCCTTCAGAGTCTGCATTGCATTTTTGTATTATTTTTCATTAATGTGGGGGATTGTTGGAGAATTTACGTGAATGGTCATATATATAGTTGATTCTTATCAACTATCCTCACTTAATCTTTGATCGTCCCGAGCAATAATCAAATCAAAATGAACTCTCGAAATAGTATCCAAACCGAATAGTGACAAACAAAACTGAATCTACACCAATTTGTAAACATTTCACTAAGCACACTATCTCATCATAAAACCGACATGTGTGGAATAACCCGTTATATATTCACAAATCACAAAAAGAATCGAATTATCATTTCTCGTATCTCAACACATTATTCATTGAACTCGTTCTTGTTCTCATTTAACTCAAGGTCAATTAAAATGAAACACATCTTCTTGGGTCGGGAGGATCCGCAAAACCAACACATTGCTCGATTCATTTTTTCATACATTTGCAAAGGTCATGCACTTTCCATAAAAAGAAAGGATCTTGCAATGGTGGTAGCCTACTCCCTAGAAAAGCCTCCTGTTGGAATATTACATGAATTTGCTTCCATCCTACTAATGTAAGTCAACTAGATGATACATTTCACGATATTTTCTCCCCATTGATCATGCGTTTATTGATGTTTCGTATTAATTTGAGTCATTGATTTCTTAAGTTTCATCCAAATGTGTAGATAGTAATTATTATCTAAAAATATCATATTTTGATATGTTTGTACCGGTTATAGCAACCGGAGCGTCGTTTCGGGTTTATGCTTGGTATTTTTGTTATTTATTGTAGGATTATAGGTTACCAAGAGCCCAAGTGACGACACGTGTTGAGTATAAACACTTTTTTTGAGGTCAAGAAGAGTATGCCGGAAGCTATCGAATTCAAACGGATCATTTGTCATTAGTGCTTCTACCGTAACATCTATTCAACCGACATTTGACTCCCCTTAGAGGAATTTTCTGGGAATGACGATACCAAATCTCGCACCTCCACGTGGTGTCACGAGATGATCCTCCTGAACAAGAATAAGTGATAGCCCGAGGGTCGAATTACGAGTTGAGACATCGACAACCGACATGAATAGAGAACCGAGACGATGGGCCCACCTCGATACCGCAAGTCGGATAGCTCGGGGCGCGGACAAATTCCACTCTAAACACACAGGCCCATTATCCATGTGGTTACTTGCATAAGTGGGTAAAGCACATATAAGCTGGTAAAAGCCCAAAGGGCTAATACTGTATTTTACCCAAACCGACATGGTTTGGGGTTAGGGAAATGAACTCCCTATAAATATACACTTCCAGGAACTACGTGTGACTTGATTCCTGAACAATAACAGGATACGTAGGCAACTTGGGAGAAATAACTCTCAAGCTTAGTCTAAAATCACCCCCCCCCAAAATCATCCTTGATTCAATCATCCCTAGATTAATTGAACCGTTGGAAAATCCAGCATCGTCAGGGAACGACTTTATCATGCTAGTTGTAGATCAAGAAACGAGTTTTCCAACGCATCTTAAATCACATCAATCGGAGATCAACAACTCAAGTTATTGCCATTTTATTGAAGAAATGAGTGGTTGGCCGCTGCCAACCACAACTTGGCTCAAGCCAACAGAAGCAATCAGATTTTCTGTCACTCATTTAATTCTGACAACTGCCACTAACCACTTTTCAGGAGTTGGCCCCAGCCAACTTACACTTGGCCTCATCCAAGTACTCTAAAGTACATAGTGGCTTGAGCCAAATTACCCTTCGCTGCGGTGAATGTGTGTAGATGGATCATTTAAGTTAGGCATTCAGTTTTTGAGCCATATCTTTTCCATTCCCTCCTCTTGAAACTTGAAGGCACCTTCACTTTCTAGACTTTTCTAGCAAAAAATTCATCATATTTTAGCAATTAAATCCATTTGTAAACATTAAGAATTCTTACTTTTGATTTCTAGAATATTTCTTGGAACCAAATTTTCATCTTTTTGGGTGTAAACTCCATTGGAGCGATTCTTGAGTTTAAATGCAAGTTTCTTTCTTCAAGTGCATAGCTTTTGGTTGGCAAATATGAATTTGAACCCTGACATGTTGGCATTCATAGCTATGAGTGACTAGTTTCCTTCTAGTTGAGATAATGTTTTTGTGATAGTTATTAATCTCTATTAGTTGATGGAGAATGTTAGTTCATAATTCAAGCTTCTTGTGTTTTTATCTTATCCTATTTGTGATTGTTGTTGTTGTTGTTGTTGTTGTTGTTGGATTCATTACCTAACACACACACACACACACACACACACACACACACACACACACACACACACACACACACACACACACACACACACACACACACACACACACACACACACACACACACACACACACACACACACACACACACACACACACACACACACACACACACACACACACACACACACACACACACACACACACACACACACACACACACACACACACACACACACACACACACACACACACACACACACACACACACACACACACACACACACACACACACACACACACACACACACACACACACACACACACACACACACACACACACACACACACACACACACACACACACACACACACACACACACACACACACACACACACACACACACACACACACACACACACACACACACACACACACACACACACACACACACACACACACACACACACACACACACACACACACACACACACACACACACACACACACACACACACACACACACACACACACACACACACACACACACACACACACACACACACACACACACACACACACACACACACACACACACACACACACACACACACACACACACACACAGAGTTGACTCCGACCGAAAGGAGATGCTTGGTGTGGGAAAAGAGATAGGAAAACCGGAAGGTAAGATTGACCTTATGTGGAACTCAATTTCTTATCTGGGGATTATTGTTCATTCATTGCATTAAAGAATTTCATCATGTTGAATCATTAGGTCCGGAGTTCTTATATCAAGGAGGAGGCATAGAGTAATTCCGTATACTTGTATGAGGGGAAATTGCTAGTTTAGAAGTGCACCGATAACACACACATGAGCACTAATGGAAGGTTGGTAGGTTGTTCATTCCAATGATACTAGTAGATATATACTTGATCATTGCATCGTCATGACTAGGATTTTTATCATTTGAATACCCTTTTGTAGTGTAGTTGATTGAGCTTAATAGCTTGATCCTTAGACCATTTAATTTCTAGTCTATTGTGAATTTAGACCAAAATAATAGTAGCTTTTCAGTACTTAACCTCACAATCCCTGTGGATAAGACATTGACCATTTACTAGACTATGATTGATCCGTTACACTTCCGGTAATTGGATAGCTAGAAAAGTTCGATCACCTGCCTTTCAATTATTTGTTTCAAACATAAACGCCAATTTCTCTTTTGTTATTTTCCTTTCCGAATCCTCTTTTATTCTGTCATTTCCAAGTTAAATCATGATTTTCTTCACTTTCACTGAGTAAGAGTACGAAGCAAGCCCTGATCGATGAATATTTTTGACACTTAACTCTCATCATTGTTCACCTTCCCGCAAAATGACCACAATCAAACTTGAACGTGTTTTTTAAAGGCCGGTTTTATGAAGAGATATATGATTAATGAAATACTATATCAAGAGTTAACACACGCCTAACGAATCGATCTTGTATTTCGTTTGTAATTATTTAGTTTCAAATACTTTAAGGACTATATTATAACACAATGTCTCGGAATTCATAAAAAATAAGCTTAAAAATAACTATATCAACACTATCCGAGCTAAGTGTACCTTACCCCCAACTTAAGAAAAAACAGTGTCCTCAATATAAAAGAAAAATAAAATGAAAGTCATGACACTTAGCTTTGGTAAAGACGGTGGGTCGAATACTTGAACCCAAAGCAAATCCGTGTGATGAGACAAACAAGCCGAGCCAAGATATCCATCAAAAGTCATATTCAAGCAAGAACTGCAAAAAATTAACACTAGCGCCCTTCCGAGAAGCTATCACTACAAAAGGGGTGGTACTATCTTTCGAAAAATTCAATGACATATCACTTAGCAGTAAGGCATACAATAAATATCGATACGAAAAAAAAAAAAAGTGCACCAAACAAATTAGGCCAAATATCATTTCCTTTAAATTCATCGAAGGGTTGCACAAAACAGAGCTGATATAATAAATAAAAGGACTTATAGAATACAAATAAAAAATTAAAAATTAAAAAAAAAAACGAACTTGATACAAAACGACACGACTACAAAAAAATGATTGAAATATTGTATAAAGTAAAAAAAAAAAACTCGCACATCCGTTGCTCAAAATCTTTTGGAACACGGCGATAAAAAAACTTTACACGATAAAATAAGGTGGGTTCTATTGGCACACGTCAAATTACTTCTGACACCCATTTACTTCCGGCACCACAAAAAATTACTTCGGCACCACACTGTTTTCAAAAAGACGAACGTCATCCCCACTGGTGTTCCTCCTTGAACACCAACGTCAATGACACTGACGTTGGTGGACGTTGGTGTTCAAGGAGGAACACCAATGGGGATGACGTTCACGTTATAAAAGTGGCACAACTTAAGGACGTCAGTCCACTGGTGTTCTTCCTTCAACACCAACGTCAGTTGGATAGAGTGCTGAAAAAAGGTGGGTTCATAGACGTTTCGTTCAGCAGAAATTTTTTTCAAAAAATGGGTGTCAAAAGTAATTTGGTGTGTGCCAATAGAACCCACCTAAAATAAACATGACTTGAACTAAACTTTCCTTGAAAAAGGTCTACGAAATAGTTTTGAGTTTAAAGTCGCCAGCTCAACTATAAAACTACTCACTCATACATCGGGTAGTCGAGGTAAAGTACCTCCTCAGGTCTGTCAAAGTAAACATCTATGTAGTGATTGAATTGACGGGCATTGACAATCAATGTCTCATCTCTATCAAGATGTTTCACTCTCACGGTTTGTAATGCTTCGTTCCCGGATACCGATTCCTTATCCGTAAAATATTGTTCGGCACGTATAACATTAAATAAATCTAATATTATACGTAAACCTCTACGGCATCATATCGAGTTAAGCAAACATAAGCTAAAGAGACTCGGGTAAAAACCGTATAAGATACTAGAATTACAACGTCATCCAACTAAAAAGGTAAAAAATGGAACTTCCAACAACGAAATAGCTTACATTGTCCGAATAATTACAACAATAGCAAACTTATTTTACAACATGTCTCTTCCCCCGTTTGAGAAGCGCACAGTGATAGCACAACAAATTAAAGCAGTCGCCAAACAAAGCTTCCAGTTCATTATAATGAAAGCCATTGCTTGCAAGTTGCAATCAAGTTGATTTGCTGTAATATATAACTTTGAGAGGCACACTTAATTTATTCCTTCAAATTAAAGAGAATGAAGAATTTATAGAGATGAATCCATCTATATATTACATTTAGAAATTCCATTAAATTGGATTCGCTACTGTAATGATTTCATGGATGCCGGAGGTTGTACGATAATCTAATGGATGAAAAGGACAATGCAAGTGATTTGCGTACACGATGTTTGTTTTACTTATCATTGTATTCATTTGTCTTGCATGCTTGACAACTCTAAATATTTTCGCCTTGCAAATTATGTTTGATTGATCGTAAGCAATATTTATGGTACTAATTCAAAGAAAAAGCTAATCAAACAATGCTCCAATTAATCTCCCCAGGTCTACCAATTATATCACTAGCTAGATTCGATTGATTTATCACATGAAAACCCTAATTCTTCTCAATTAATCACGAGATCCCCTATTTTGGTTACTAATTCCGGGTAGGACATTAGAACCCTACGTTCAATTTAAAGGTTTATCTTGGTGGGAATGAACTCATCTGGCCAAAACGTGCATGGCTAAATCGATCTATAGGATGCCCATACAGAAAACCTCACTAATTTGACCATCAATCCCATATGACGATTTTACAAGGCGATCTAATTATCTACGTCCTTGTTAATTCTCCAACGGGTAGTTCCATCGAAATAATTTACAAAAGCATGCATTAAATTGGCAAGAATTTAGACGCGACATAATTTCCGCAATATTAACCAATACTATTGAGCAGAACGATTTGATTCCATACCCAAACTGCCGGCTAGCCGGCTGCACGACCATCATTGTGCCGGTAGATTCGCTGCTGTAATGATTTCATGGATGCTGTTGTACGATAATCTAATGGATGAAAAGGACAATGTATTGCGGATTATAATACATATTTAAAATAATAATGACTTTAATTAAATAGGAGGAGGGCATAGTTGGTATTTTATGGTTTTAGGGTATCACCCTATAATGTATAAATACTTGATATTTTGATGAATGAAATCAGAAAATTAGGACGGTTTAACAAATTTGTCATAGTATCAAAGCGAGGTTACGGTACATGAAAAAACAAACAAACAAACAAACAAACAAAACAAAAACACGCAGCTTCAGGAAAACCCTAGGCTGCATATTCAAGTCGCTAGTTTGAAGATAGAAGCGCATGAATCAATTGCAGTGGTGACCTGATTGATTTGAAGAAGATTGCAACCAAGGTGCTGGATTGGAAAATTGGTGGTGACGGTAACGGAAAATTTTGCGGCCGTTGGTATAATTGCAAAAGCTTATATTAGTTCATGCAAACAATTGTAGATGATATGCCGTCAAAACAAATTCAACTTGATTTGTTTTGTTAAATTTGAGTGATTGTTTACCTTGTGGTCAAAATAATAATAATAATAATAATAATAATAATAATATATAGTCTATGTATTTATTTGTGACTAAAAAAGTCTACACAAACACCTGCTTGAGAAACAACGACGCCGAGTATAATATATGATTTTGTTTTTCTATAAGCGTAAATATAGTACAATATTTGAGCAAATCAAGCATCTCATGAAACAAATATTTACAAAATAGTGTATAGTTTAGAAGTAAACCTAATCTACACCCTCTCATTTACTTGAAAATCTCCACCATATCGTCTTGGATCTACTCCCTCTAGCTAGCCTCTCCTTTACATGTAAATTCAATAGCATCTTAGGTCCAGTTGTCTAGACCCTTCACACATTTTAGTTGCAATACAATACACACACAAAACAATTTGTCAATCAAAAGCATAATACACAATCATATATGTTATCAACAAAGGTGGAATGAGTCTCAAAAACCTTGATTAGAAGGCTCCACGACATGAAATGGTAAAATCAATGGATGCGATATTAACTCATACAATTCTGATAGCACAAATACGTGCTGTATTAAAATTATGATACTTGAAACTAAGATAAGTAAGAAGAGCTTCAATGCCTTTAATCTCACCCACTATACAAATACTCATATAATCCTAAGTCAAATGCAGAAATATCCTTTCATAGCAGGTATCGAAGCATTTCAAAATGATAAATGGTTATAAAAAGAATGTGTTAGCACTTAACAAATATGGATCAATAGTTGTTTCTTCTATGCAAAATATTTGACAAATTAATCTTTAATTTATTATCCTACAAACAATTACTTACATCATTGTCCAAACTTGAAAATATCTCAATTTGAGTACGACAAAACAGTAGAATTCTCAGGGATGTATATGGCAAAAAATTCAACTTCCAAGTAATTTCATAAACTTAAAAGCATCTAAATTTTGATTTTATGACTTTTTCATTTATTTATTTTTTTTGAAAAATTCATATTTTTTTTGAAAAATTCATATTTTTTTCTCCAACAGCAACTAACAGACACTACGTGAAATCAAATACAGAAAAGCCCTAACTATAACAAACCTTGAGCATAGTGGCACCAAAAATAGGCAACATAGTATCCAAAGTGAAATCCAAAACATATGGCTCTGATGAATATAATCAGAGAACCAAGCTTTCAACCAACACGGCGAATAAAAGGGTAGTTTCGAGTATCATAATTTTAATACTGATGACGTTTTAGGCATCAAATCGAGAACACATCAAACATATGATCCAATCATAAGCGCAAAAGTGGACATCAAGACACCAACTTACCCAACCATAGTTTCAAATGGAAATAGGGTAGAGAGTCATGATCCATAAAGCACACCTTTTAGCTACAATTATTACGTTAACCTCGTGCTCATATGCTACAACATTGGCGTCGAGTCGCACGTAAAAATGCAGTTCTTCCTAAGCAACTAACAGCATATGTAATTCCTATAAGTCGAAAAAGAAAGGTAATCATTAGAAGTAGAATAACACAATGAACTTTGACAAATAAAGAAAATAATTGAGGAAAGAAAGATACCGGCTTTGTCAAGAAGCGTTAACGACTTTGTTTGAAGGTTTCTCCCTCATGTTATGGCCAACAGAGATTGGATCAGGTTGGGCTAATCCATTAAATGCATTATCTAAAAACCACCCCACCCCTACATAACATCATATCATTTGGCCTAGCCATGTTAACTTTGAGAGCAATTATGAAGAGATTTCTATGAAGTACATTGTCAATCTTTTGCATTAGTGTGTTGAATGGGTATGAACTTACCAAGAAGGTTAAAGGGATTTCATCATTGAAGAACACGTACCAATAATAGTTGCAAAAATTACACTTTGTTCTTAGGGTTGGAACCAATCTGAATGTTTATGGTTGCATTTTCGAGGATTATACATGCACGAATGCCAAAAGTCGATGTACGGTCCCAACTATGCCTACCGGCAAAGCGAGTGTAAGAATTATAGTAGAGAATATCCAAATCCAAAACTAAAACACTAAAGAAGCACAACATTCCAACTATAAATTAAATGCCCAAGTAGATTTTAATTGAGAATTTTACAGCTCTAGCAATTTCTCTTCCGTGCTCATTAGCTACGCGCTCGCTGCAAAAAGGTTAAACGCAAATGTATTAAAAGAGGGATTTATAACAAGAGAAATAAATTGTGTTCATTACATGGATCCGAAACATATAAAGCATCACCAGTAAATACCTTTTATAATTCTTAAAAAAGTGCCATATTCTACCAATTTTAACATAAATGCAGCTATGATCAAACGCAGAAAACCGCTTACATGTAATGAACTAAAAAAAATCCAAACTCAAAATAATATACCAAAAAATTTACAACTAAAAAGAAGATAATGCCAATAAAATGAAGTCTCAAAAATATGAAAAAGAAAGGCATTGCAGAGGTCACGAAAACCCTTAAGCTTTCTTCCGCACGAGCTTTCTTGATGTGTTGTGCATGTAATTGAATAAGATCATAAACATGTGACATGGGTGAAGATGAAGAGAGTTCTCACCAACCAATATTCACAATATTCACAGAAAATACAGTACCGATGACCACATAAATAAAATTGTGCGCTTCAAAATAAATAACAAACAATTCAAACTCAAAATCATATACTGGAAAATTATAACAAAAAAGATACAATAATAATAGTAGTAATAAAGTTAATGTCTCAAAAATATGAAAGAGAAAAACATAGCTTGTATTATGAAGACCATGAACTCTCTTATACATGAGCTTTCTCGTCTTTTTTCCTCCCGGAGCACCTGCTAGTGATGACGTAGATCAAGTGATAATAAATTACTTGACCACCATAAACCAATACTAGCAAGAGGACTAGGTCCATCGTAGTATAGCTATAGCAAATCAAGGTCGATCCCACAGGGAACTAATTGTGGGTCATTTATATACAAACAACTAATTACTCATATCAAGGACACGAAGGCGGTCTACGACCAACAAAAGACAAGAAAAGAAAAAGGACACGACTCGACACAACACATAAACAACGTAATTAACCTCCCCAATTATTATGTTATCGTTTGGATCTAGAGATTCTATATAATTAAGCTAGACTCGACAACTATTAATCCGATTCGTATTTCTTTTATATTGGCTACGGAGTCATCCCCAAACTAGATCTAGCTCTGGGTAGGCCATCAGGATCACTATGCTACATCACGTGACTTCACTTTTTGGCCTCCATCTCATATGACTCTTGACGCTTACAAAGCTAGGGATGCCGATATTAACCGTATTCCTCACCTAGGCAACATTCCTTTGTTCAGGGCGTGCTTCCTGAGACGATCGCATCGGGTCTACATCCCATTAACAATTACTGGACGGTCTCGTGTTAATCTATGATTTACGTATAACTAGGTGTCGACAATTCCCGAATCTGAACCGATCTAGATCTCACCGAAAGTCCCGGAAGATCAATTCATGAGCCGACCTAGGAGTCTATATTGGTATTTCCTAATAATCGCTAATTAAAAGCAGGCGAGCAACGTAGCCGTAGCCGTACACTACTAAGATAAGAAATTCTAGGTGGACAATCACACCATAAAGACGTGGCTAGATTGACTCGGCGAAAAACTAAATCTTAGCGTTTTTCTATACTTATCGGATAAAATAGAAGTTCATAAAGTAATTATATAGATCTACTAAAAACACGATTGTCGATCATACCAAAGTCATCAATAGATCACCGGATAACAGATCTGGGCGTGTGGATCCTTATAGACAAGGAATCCCCACTGCCTCATATCGTATCCTTGGATCTACATCATTCGGAGAAGAACGAACAACCTCAAACGATAAACAATAATTGGGGACTTAATTACAGAGAACTAAGAACAAATAAATACAAGAACTTACATAACTGCAGAACTTGTAAAAAACTGCTCTAAGAAAAATGTTCACGGATTTATCTAATGCAAAATAAACAAGTAATAATATTTATAAATCCGGCTTACCTCAAGTGCAAGGATCGTAGTAAAGAGGTTGATACCGGGTCGATCTTACGGGGAATTGGCGATTGTTAATCCTAGTTTTTGTCTAACTAACTATGTCACGAAAACTAACCTAAACAGCAAATAAAACCAAACAAGGTGAAAGTAAAGATAACATGAATGTAAGCTGACGGAAGAATGAATCTAAAGCCGAGGAAGATACGGGTTGCGAACAATTTAAACTACAACTAAACCTAAGATGCAATAAGATGATTTGACTAAACTAAACAATTCAAGTTTTAAGGGATTAAATTCAAATTATACTTGAACAAGCGAGCGATTGATCCACCTATCCTAACAAGTATCAACTCTATCTCGATTATATTGCGCTTTCTAACCAAGTTGTGATTTCACCTTGTCTAAAACATGAACCCTAATTTCTTAGATAGTTCACTATTAATCTATATCTTTCGATTTAAAGATTAACGACTTTACTAATTAAAGGTGTAAACTTTAACGTTTGTAACCTAGAAATCTAACCTATTAACTCTCGTTATATAGATTAAACATCTATTCCTTATCACGATGATATAATGTTTATATGACTTTCATCAACATAAAACAATCAAACATGCACATCTTTCGATATAATTGCAATGAACAATATAAAACATGATAAAGGAAACAACTTTAGATAAAAACTCACAATATAATCGAAGAAACGGAATCAAAACGTGTTGGATAGGCTTCACAATGCTCGTTTGATGAAGGCTTAGCCTCTAAACATCCTCTTGCAACTTGAAATTGTAGAAGAAAAGTGCATAAGAACTAATCTAGAATTCGAACCATAAAAACTGGAATAGAAAGTGTAAAAACGCAGCCTAAAGCCGCTTTAGGTTTAGGGTTTTGAGTAATGAGTATATGGTATGTTTGGTCCAGAAGCGGCTGCTTTATATAGATTTCAAAGTCGGTTTATCGATGTCGGCTTAAGGGCGCCCGTCGAAAAGGGTGAACGCCCGTCGAGAGAACTTCTTGAACTCTACGAATCTATTTTCTGTCTTGGATGCTCGTTCAATGGAGTGCGGACGCTGATTCATCAAATATCTCAAGACTCTGTCTTGATTTTGCACCTCACGGGCGCCCGTTCATTTGATCAAGCGGCCGTCAAGCTGGACGGAACTTCAGGCGCTTACGTTGAGGATTGACTTAATATTGATTTTTCCATACTTATCTCTTTTTCTTCAATCCAAATCATCATTATCTCTTCTATCATCAATGTAATTCGACTCTTATCTCTTTTTGAACATCATTTGAGCATCAAACACGTACCTATAACACTTTAAAACATCGCAAAACGTAATATCATCCAATTAATCATAAAATCGAAATTAAATCACCAAAATTAACCTATTTTGCGAATAACTCATTAAAAACCTCATTTACTCAATAATTCCATTAAACACTCGTTTCTTATGCAAATTATACAAATATGAGGGAAATTATCATAAAATATATCAATGTAAATCGTATAAATTCACCTTAACAACTCCCCCACACTTAGCTTTTGCTCGTCCGAGCAAAACAAAAGCAAAATTAGGGCTCAAAGCGAAAGCAGACATCTCGGACAATATAGCATAGATCCAATAAATCGAAGTTCACCATTGTGTATGCATAGCCATAGAAAACTTCCACTAAATCCAAACTCGAGAAACTCAAAGCATAACTAGCTAATACCCCCTCGTAGACTAGCAATAAATGACACTTATAAGATGCACCTACAAGCGTAAAATATCCCGAAAAGAATGTTCGAATATATCCGGGGCCTTTACGAAATACTCGAGAGGATAATCCTACTGACATATCTATCGGTTTCTCTGGGGATAAGATAGCGATAACTTGGTCTTATATCCATTTCATAACAATTCATTAGTTGATTTAACTATTTCACTTTTAACACACATCGAGAATGAGCTCTTGCCCTCATAGCGAGAATAGGCTATTCGAGATATACCTACCTTACTCCAATCATAAGGCGTGCATTTACATTTGTCGTGAGCTTTTAGTCATCATAGTGGTATAGGACATCGTGGTATACCCTATCGCACTCAATCATTGACTAGCTTTCGACACACCCAATTACTTCATTATAAACTCAACTTTTTCATTTGACAAAAAGTTACGTGTTACTTATCACATTCAAACCTAAGATATTCACAGTATATCATACTTCGGATCTAAATACAAACTATCATAAATCTCAAGATATATACGTAGCACTAAGCACATGACTTATAAGAAAATCAGAAATCACTCGTCAAAAGGGGTATAACTTTATAAATTAGCTCATCGTTCACTATGGCTCGTGAAAAATAGATCTCAGGTGAAACAACTAACTTGTCAAACATATGATATATAGCTTGGATGACTATAAAAATAACGAACATTGAATTGAATTGCCTACTCGGGACAAAACAAAAAACAAAAATGTCGAAAATTTTGAAAATTCTAGCTCATTTTGCATAGACTCGTAACGAATTAAGAAAATGTATTGATACATATCAAATCATTCCCCTCCCCCACACTTAAATATCAACATGTCCTCATGTTGTGCAGAATTAAAGAAAAGATAAAGGACTTAGCTGATTTCAATAGATATCCGTATCGTTGGTCAGGCCGGAGCCTACGTAGTGACAATTAGAACTCGTAAACATACGATGTAAAAGCGAGCTCGACAATACCGCTAAAAATATACATGCACTACTTGACAAACACGGAGAAATCTCGGGGAAAACGGGGAATTATACCAAAATGGAAGGATATAGCAAAATTGAGTAATATCAAAAGATGAAACATCCAACACATCCAAAAGTGAAAGCAGTATAGTCAAATGAAATACGGATGCCTTATGGCTTACATGATTCATTGGGAAAAATAAGCGGTATTAAGCAATATGAAAAGTACAACGAATCACGTAATGAAAAGTAGCAAGATTATACAACCATCGTATCAAAGAAAGTACAAAAGCTAGAATCATAAAAACAAGATCGAGGGCTGCCCGGCGCGCGAGAATCATCGCGAGGAGGTGCTCCACCCGTAGGAGAGTCAGGCTGCTCCTCATCCGAAGATGACTCAGACTCGTTCAGAACATCCTCAATGGCGAGCTCAATCTCATCCGAATAGACGTAATCTATGATGCTTGGATTGAAGACCCTGTCGTCCCTCGGAGTTCGGCCCTCACTGATGCACCGTAAAATAGTCAAGATGTTATTCTGAGAAGTCCGAATATCCTCCATCCAGTTCCGTACACTGTTGGCCATACTCAACCTCATCCGGACTGAGGGAGATAAAGTAGGAAGGGAGGATGCTCGAGGCGGTGCGGAAGACGAACCGGGCTCACGTGGTGCCTCCGCCTCAGAACGTCCCGAAGACTTAACCTTTTCTCTCTGTATAGGTCTCGGGTTCTTCGGTTTGTGATCCGGTCCATACTCAGGCACTCCGGCATCAATACACAAACTATGAATCAAGTGGTGGACAATCAAGCTACGCGTGTAAACCTTCTGATTGATAGCTATCTCATCGTATAAAGCTTGTCCAACATTCACATTCAATCCAAAGGTCAAAGCGTCTGGCATCCCTAAGTCACCGATATGAAAATCGTCGATTGTTCTTTGGCAACAACCGACTCTGTATGAACCTACTGCTGGACTTTCCAATCCTCCGTCCAGGTAGTGGTGACCAACTCTTGAGGTTTCCACCGGTCTCAGCGTCCATGCTACATCCGGCCAAACCTTTAACCTTAACTCCTCCAGCGGATCTTGCCCGCGATTACGCCTATGAGCGATTTCCTCCTTATAGTCCCGACCCTCAAAAGACGCCAATTTATACTTCTTATTTATCACATCCGGCGTAAAAGGAACTTTCACCCCCCGAACCACGACTACTCCCGTTTCCAAATCAGTCTCCGAGCAATTTGCATAAAATTCCCGAACTAGGGAGTCGTTGACTGGGGTACCCGGGATAGTCATCAAGGCATCCCATTTCCGGTCCTTTAACAACTTTACGAACCCCGGATCTACCTTAGTCTCCATCGTAGCCCTCTCTATCAACATGGTCCTCGAGAAATAATGTTTGGTATAGGCGTCGTGGGCTCTAGGATTTACAAATCTACGAGGCATAGGCATAGGGGCTACGGTCTTCGCTCTCTTCTTAGGTTGTTCAGCCCTAGGCTCGGCCGGTTCCTCCTCCCGAGTAACATCCACAGCTTCCTCAACCCTAGACGCCTCTCCACCTCAGTGAACCCTAGGCATCCTCATCAATGGGATATCATCATCAGCCTCAAATCCCGAGGTAGGCTCATCCCTCAATGTTGCCCTAACTTGTGTGGCCCTAGGAGGTTGCTCTCTAATGCTAACACCTCGATTTGGATCGATGAAGGTGGGATCAAACTCCTTACGCTTCTTTCCAGACTCTCTGGCCACCCCCTTACCATAACGCGTTTGCACTCCCTTCTTATGGACCATGATTCAAGCCTAAACTAAACCAAAACAATCCCAAATCAAAGCAAACAAACCACCCGTTTATCATCCAAACGGGATTTCAAATCAACAAACCAACACCAACACAATCACAAACCACCCATGCATCAACCACCATCATCACCACAGCAACAATACAGCAAGAAACAAGAAACAAAACAGAAAGAAAACAAATAAGGTACAACTCACAGAAAAGAGTCGAACCGAAGATCGAACTCCAAAAAAAACGTGAACTAATCCTTGAAAAGTTACTAGAAACTTACCAATGATGATGAAAAGATGATGATGATGTTGGAAAGGATCACTAACAATGCAAATTCGATCCTAAAATCGAATTTTCTTGAAAAAAGTCGGACCAATATAGGGCTCGATTCGTCGAGAATAGTGGATCGTTGGAGGATTTAAAGTAGAAAATCGAAAGAAGAGGTGTGAGAGAGTCTATAGAACCTTGAATCGCTCAAAATGGTTTCAAGCGAGGATTTTAGGGCTAAAGAGCCTCAAAAGTCGGGTTTTCGATTTGAATTTGACGAAAAAAAAATGAGGTTCATGGGTGAAGGGGTATTTATAGGCAAGGTATGGGCGCTTTCGTCCAATTCCGTGGACGGGCGTTGATGAGAACCATATAGGCTCGGACGGGCGTCCAGTGTATCCGACGCTCGTCCAAACTTTCAAATTTGATACAGGATTGGAGGGAACATTGCAGACGGGCGTCCATTTATAATGGACGGGCGTCCAAGAAATGCATAGGGTAGACGGGCGTCCAATGTAGAGATTATGCAAAAATTATAAAATGTCATACAATTCAAATTCAAATTCGCATTTTCTCATTAAACTCAAATAAAACCTCAAAAATACAAATGAAAAACGACGAAATACATAAAATCACTAGAAAATAAGTAAAAACAATAGAAAATAGTGGGTTGCCTCCCACCAGCGCTTTTGTTTCGTCGTTCGCTCGACGAAACAACCTAACAACGCTAGTCATCGTAAATTTCCGCCCAATCCACCACCCGGATAAGGCGGCGGAGCATGTCAATCGCCGGAGGAAAATCATATTCGTCTGCAAAGCCCGGTCCTCACCACTACGCCGACACCCGAAAATTCTCAGCTTGCAGCTCTAACGCTAAATCTGTCAGCATCGGATCATTCAGGATTGTGTATGGACGTCCTAGAGCTGCCTGTAACTCCTCAGTAGTGAAATCTCCACCTCCCGAACAGCGGGGAACAATAAGAACATAGGTGACAGTCCTGATGCGGGTACTAATATCAAGGTCTACGTGCAAAACGATAGTCCCTCCCGGTCCGTCATCTACAGTGATAAGTGGGATCCTCCTAAGGAAAGGTAACTCCTCTGGTAGAACTCCGAAATCAATATCTAAAACACTGCTAAGTAGCGAGATACAAACAAAAGCTTAATAAGGCTAAAAACTTAAACAACTAAAGCAATACAAAGTATAAAACACACGTAACTAATATTAAAAAGGATATCTAGGATGCCCCTAGTGGCGCTATTGGTTAATGTCGTTAGCTCGACACATTTTAAGGTCAGCTTGGATCAGGTCATTTAACTTTTCTGCCAGCCACTACATCGTGTAAGCTCTGATCAGTAGTGTGGCTGCAGAAACAACATCTAACACATGGGGTGAAATCTTTGATAGCTTTCCAAATACGTTTAAAGCGCCCCATGGTCGACTTCTTCTTCTTACGAGTATTACGATGCCGTTTGACACGCTCCTCTCAAACTCTTCCATATCCCAACTACTGCTAGAACTTCTTGGATCGACCACTACCGTCATCCTCTAAAAACAAAGCGGGTGAAAACTTCGTCAAATTCTTCGACTTCTTTAGTACCACACCCGAGGATATCGAGGAAACGAACAATCAAAGGCTTTTCCTTGGGTTCACCAATGTAGTGCTTACACCTTTGACCATTTACTCGAAACGGTTGGTCACCATAACCTCATAGTTCTAGAACGCCTCCAGGAATAATTTGGAGAATCTCAAAGGGACCGGACCATTGTGTCCTTAACTTTCCAGGAAACAGATGTATCCTGGAATTATACAGAAGAACCTGTTCCCTTACATGGAATTCTCTCTTCTTAATCTTGGCGTCATGGAGGAGTTTCATCTTATCTTTACTGATCCTGGCGCTTTCGTAGGCCTGGAGTCTGAATTCGTCCAACTCATGCAACTGTTGCAGTCGATGCTTACCACTAGATTAGGAATCAAAGTTCAGAAACTTTGTAGCCCAATAAGCTCTATGCTCTAACTCGACTGGCAGATGACATGGCTTACCATAAACCATTTGATATGGAGATGTACCCATAGGAGTCTTATAGGCGGTCCTGTATGCCTATAGTACATCATCCAATTTCAAACTCCAGTCTTTTCTATGATTGTTGACCGTTTTTTCCAGGATTTTCTTAATGCTTTGGTTGCTCTGTTCAACCTGACCACTCGTCATAGGATGATATGGTGTGCCAGTCTTATGACGAACACCATACTTTTCAAGCACTTTTTCTAAGGGTCGGTTGCAAAAGTGTGTTCCTTCATCACTGATCAAGGCTCGAGGGCACCCGAACCTCACAAAGATGTTTTTCTTTAGAAACTTCATGACCGTTTTATGATCATTGTGAGTCGTGGCTTGAGCCTCCACCCATTTGGACACGTAATCTACGCAGACTAAGATGTATTTGTTACCACAAGATGATGAGAATGGTCCCATAAAATCGATGCCCCATACATCAAAGACTTCGCATTCTAAGATGGGTGTCAAAGGCATGTCAAAATGCCTTGTCAGAGTACCGGTTCTTTGGTATCTATCACACGCTTTACAGAAAGCTTCTGTATCTTTAAAGATCGTAGGACAATAGAAACCGGATTGGAAGATCGTAGCAACGGTTTTCCAAGGACCAAAGTGACCTCGGTGGGTCCACTTGTAGCCTTTGCTCAATAATAATATCATTTGCTCAGATTACGGTACACATCTTCTAAGCGGACCATCTTTCTGAGATCTTAAGCAGATAAGTTTCATCCCAAGCGAAGATTTCAAATCAGAGAAGAACTTTTTCTTCTCACGATAGGACAGTCTACGGATCAAGATATCGGGAATGAAGGTAATTGACAATGGAAGAATACCATGGAACATCCGGAGCGCGACCATCGATAAGCATAATGTTTTCTAGAGGAAAGTAAAGATCTATATCATACGGATCATCCTTTTCCTCACTTAACATTCTCGAAACATGATCCGCCACGGCGTTTTCACTTTGCGCCCTTTTGTCTTTAATTTGAGCGTCAAACTCTTGTAGGGTCGGTATCCAGCGCGATGAAAGGCGCGGTTTGGCCTCTTTCTTCGTCATCGAGATATCATAAGCGGCGTGATCAGTCCACACAATCACTTGAGCTCCTAACAAGTAACTCTGAAACTTGTCCATAGCAAAGACTACGGCCAATAATTCCTTTTCGATCGTCGTATAGTTAACTCGAGAAGGATTCAATGTGTGGTGGCGTAGCAGATTGGCTGGAATTTCCTTTGATTCTTTGTCCTAAAACAGCACCAAGCGCATAGTTTGATGCGTCGCACATAAGCTCAAAGGTAGATTCGGTCGAGGCGATATAAATTGGAGCAGAGATTAAAGCGGTTTTAAGCTCCTCAAGCGCCTGCTTGCAGTTCTCATCAAAATCGAACTCAACGTCTTCCTTAAGAAAAGTAGACAGGGGCTTGGCTATCTTGGAGAAGTCTTGAATGAATCTTCTGTAGAAACCGACATGTCCAAGAAAGTCTCTCACTTCACGCACATTCTTAGGATAACTCATCTTCTCGATAGCTTCTACTTTGGCCTGTCCACCTCAATACGTTTGGCGGAGATCTTGTGGCCAAAAACTATTCCTCATCTACCATGAAATGGCATTTTTCCCAATTGAGTACTAAGTTCTTTTCCACACATTTGGATAACACTTGATCTAGATTGTCAAGGCAGTCGTCGAAGGGTGACCAAAGACCGAAAAATCGTCCATAAAGATTTCCATACACTTTTCTACTAGCCCGCCAAAGATAGTCGACATACATCTTTGAAATGTATTTGGGGCATTGCGAGAGACCAAATGGCATTCGCGCTGTAGCGAATGTACCATAAGAAGCGGTGAAAGTGGTCTTTTCTTGGTCAATTTGGATCAATGGGTATCTAAAAGTATCTGAATATCCATCCGAAAGCGTTAGAATCGTGCCTGCCAGGCACGCTCAAGCATCGGTCAATGAATGGAAGGTGAAAGTGATCTTTCATGGTTACTTAATTGAGCTTTCTATAATCGATGTAGACTCTATAACCCGGTGACAAGCCTCAATGCTATTTCTTCTCCTTCTCATTCTTCTCAATCGTAATTCCACCTTTCTTGGGAACTACGAGTCAGGAAACCCATTCACTACTATCGATGGCATAAATGATTCCCATGTCGGAGAAGTTTGATGATTTCTTTCTTAACCACCTCTTGCATATGAGGTTGAGCCTCCTCTGGGGCTGTCTAACACATTTCGCACCCTCATTAGTCTTGATCTTATGCATACAGATGTCGGGAGATATTCCTCTGATATCGCCTACTTGCCATCCAAAGGCTTTCTCGTTCCTTTTCAAGACGTTGATTAATTTCATCTCTTAAAAACACATACTTTAGATGTTTAGGCAACGGCTTGATCTACTAGATGCGAGGGGGTCTTCTAAACTTGATTTAAGATCTCCACTTTTCAACTCAACATCATTGAGTTTAATTAGTGGTCCCATTTGCCAAAACTTCTCCTTTCAACAACTCTTCCTCAAATTCGACTTCTAACTGCTCTAGACTTACCACACCATGATTATTCATATTATCAACCAATCGCTCAAATTCAGTTGCGACAGCCATGACTTTCTTTTCCATGTGGTCATTGAAGTCATCAAACGAATCCTCAATGGAAAAGCCGGTTGGAGGACCAGAGGGTACTTGAATGGATCTGGAGACATTATAGCTTACTTCTTGATCACCAACTCGTATCGTCACTCACCCACCATCGCAGTCAATGAGGGCTCTGGCTGTAGACAGAAAAGGTCTTCCAAGTATCGGGGACATTTTCATCCTTTTCAATGTCTAGGACGTACCAGTCAACGGGAAAGGTAAATCTATCAATTTGAACTAGTACGTCTTTTAAGATTCCCGCTGCTTTCTTAGAAGATCTATCAGCGAATTGCAAATTCATGGTAGTGGGTTCTAGAAGATCAATTAAACCCAGCTGTTTGCACACAGACAATGGCATGAGGCTTATAGATGCACCCAGGTCACACAAAGAGTTAGGGAAGACCAGGTCTCCCATTAACACTGTAAGCACGAACTTTCATGGGTCACCTCTCTTGGTTGGTAAGTCTTCATAATTGATCATTGAACAATCCTCACCAATCAGCCTCTCCATGTCTGACAACTTCCTTTTTGAAGAAACAACATCCTTGATGAATTTTGTATACTTAGGCATTTCAACCAAGACCTCTGATAATGGAAGATTCACGAGTATTTTCAAGAGATTGACACCTTTTCATACTTCTTATCTTCACTCAAGGGATGTTGCTCTTTCTTGGTGGAAATGGAAGCTTTTAGATCACTCTCAGAAAAGACTTTCTTGAAGATGCCTTGTGACTTTGTCTTCGAGATCCTTCCACGAGCAGCTTTTTCAATCTTTTTTTATTAGTCGAGGATCGGCCTCGACTTCCACTTGTTTCTTCATTCCTCGAGGTTTGACCACACGAGGAATTCCAACTCTTTCACCTCTCAATGAATCGACCACTGAGTATTCTCTTTCGGCCAAGGGAGTGTAGGTGCTCGGCTTCCCCTCTGCCTTATCACTTGGCGGGAGGGCGGTCAATTTCACTGGTGAGGGACCACTTAGTTGAGTACCACTTCTTAAATTCATCATGACCGCCTCTTCTCTACCGTATGGGATTGAAGGTGCGAGGTCAGTGCATTGGCCATTGTTCAATTCGGTTTGAGCAACTTGACCACCCTTTGGATTCTTTTACGTGGCCCAGGCGGTTTGCCTGAGGTCTAAAGCTAGCTGTCAGACCAAGCGCCCGATTTGCCTCTCAAGATTTTTCATTGATCTATTTTGCTCCTCCCTAAAGGAGTCCCATTGAGCTTTGATATCACTTGAGTACGAGGGGCCTTGAGAGTTTTGGAAATTTTGAGAATAGGGCTGGCTGGGCCGACTTTGGACAGCATGATTAGAATTGGCGGGCCAATTCTGATTGAACCTTTGATTAGAATTGGAAAAATTATTATTTTGGTTCTGAGGAAAACCAGGGTTTCGATTTTGATTCTGATTGAAATTAGAATTCGGATTGAAACTTGAAGATTGATTGAACCCTTGGTTTTGGAGATTATTCTGGCCAGAAAATTGATTAAACCTTTGATTGTTCTGGCCATAGAATGCATTTACTTCAGCATTCTATCCGTTCATAGGACAGAAACGAGAAGTGTGCCCCACCTCGTCACAATTATGACATGTGACGTGATTATACTATCCATAATCATGAACAACATTAACTTGACATGGAGCAGGGGGATTAAATTGACCTTTGGCCAATCATGTGGCGATCGGCGGACAATTTTCTGTCTGAACACGAGAGTTACGTGGAAAGGAAGAAGTTTGATTCATCGATTGAAACTTGAGAAGTTGCCATCCGCTTGCGCGACATGGCGATCAAACTTTGCATGTTTACTTCCTCGACCTTGGGAAGCGGAGGAGGTGCTTGAATTGCTTGATAAGAGGCGTAGTTATATTTGGCAATGTCCTCGAACAGTGCCCACCCCTCATCAGGCGTTTTCTTCAAAAATGCCCCACGGATGAACTATTGACCATGCCTTTTATAAGCTCGGTCAATCCACTAAAAAAGTGTTGACTTGACTTTCCGGTGGCAAGCCATGGTGGGGACACTTTCTAGCGAGAGACTTGAATCTTTTCCAACACTCGAAAAAGGATTCATTCTCTTTCTGGTAGAAAGTGAATATCTCATTTAAACATTGGGCCGTTTTTTAAGGTGGGAAGTATTGATTCAAGAACTCTTTTTCGAGTTCAGCCCAAGTATTTATAGATTCGGCAGGGAGAGAGCTATACCACTCCTTAGCTTCTCCCTTCAATGAAAATGGGAAGAGTTTCAGTTTAATGGCGTCCTCACTTACTCCTTGGATGCGTGTGGTGCGCATATCGCCAAGAATGTATGCAAGTGAGTGTGCGGATTTTGATTTGAAACCCGTGGAAAATTGATGCGTCTTTGCATCATCCGAATGAGGCCAGGCTTTAGCTCGAAGGTCTGAGCATTAGTTATATTTGGCAATGTCCTTGAACAGTGCCCACCCCTCATCAGGCGTTTTCTTCAAAAATGCCCCACCAGATGAACTATTGACCATGTCTTTTGTAAGCTCGGTCAATCCACTAAAGAAAGTATTGACTTGCCTTTCGGTGGCAAGCCATGGTGGGACACTTTCTAAGCGAGACTTGAATCTTTTCCAACACTCGAAAAAGGATTCATTCTCTTTACAGTAGAAAGTGAATATCTCTCGTTTAAACATTGGGCCGTTTTTAAGGTGGGAAGTATTGACTCAAGAACTCTTTTTCGAGTTTAGCCCAAGTATTTATAGATTCGGCGGGAGAGAGCTATACCACTCCTTAGCTTCTCCCTTCAATGAAAATGGGAAGAGTTTCGGATTTAATGGCGTCCTCACTTACTCCTTGGATGCGTGTGGTGCCGCATATCTCAAGAATGTATGCAAGTGAGTGTGCGGATTTTGGTTGAAACCCGTGGAAAATTGATCGTCTTTGCATCATCCGAATGAGGCCAGGCTTTAGCTTGAAGGTCACGAGCATTAATGGCGGGATAACAATAGCCGGGTTGACTTTGACCGCCAGGCATGGCATAGTGCGCCAGCGTCACGTCTATCTTGGCGACCATAATTATGAATTTTTGAATTCTTCGGCTAAGCGATCCTCTAAATCTTGATCGGCTTCTTCGGAAGGAGCCACGAGCGGATTTTCCGCTGTTTGGCGGACTATGGTCCGCTCTAAGTCGGGTATCTGATAATGGTCCCTTTTGACTCGAGTTTGCATAAACCGGACCAACAACAAGTGAAGGAAAACTAAAAACTAAGAAATTAAAAGTCTAAACTAAAAATTAAAGCCTAATAAGCGAAAAAAAAAAAAAAAAAAAAAGAAACAAAATTATTGAAGAAAAGAGAGGACCAGACGGACGTCAAAGGTTTTGGGCGGGCGTCGGATGGAATTTAGGCGGGCGGGCGTTTGGCGGTCCAAACGCTACTTCTTTGGGAAAAAAGACTTGGGCGGGCGTCCGAAACCTATGGGCCTTCGTCTAAATGAATAAAAGCAGTTCGAGATTGAAATTTTTCCAGCAAGCGGACGTCCAAATGTCCAGGCGCTCGTTTGGATGCGGGAAAACAAGAACATAAGCGAAGAAAGATAGCGAGAAAATAAGGGAAAGAAGAGAGCAGGAGGCGAAAGAGAAGCAGATAGAAAATAAAAACTAATCACGAGGACCTACAAAGGAAGACCTTAAATCCTAAACTAAAACCCTAATTACCTAATTAAAAATCTACCTAAATCCTGAACAAAAACGATTAAACACACAAAAAAAAAAAACACTAGGCAACCGTCCGGTTCCCCGGCAACGGCGCCAAAAACTTGTTCACGGATTTATCTAATGTAAAATAAACAAGTAATGATATTTATAAATCCGGCTTACCTCAAGTGCAAGGATCGTAGTAAAGAGGTTGATACCGGGTCGATCTTACGGGGAACTGGCGATTGTTAATCCTAGTTTTTGTCTAACTAACTATGTCACGAAAACTAACCTAAGCGACAAATAAAACCAAGCGAGGTCGAAAGTAAAGATAACATGAATGTAAAACTGGACAGAAGAATGAATCTAAAGCCAGGGAAGATACGGGTTGCGAACAATTTAAACTACAACTAAACCTAAGATGCAATAAGAAGATTTGACTAAACTAAACAATTCAAGTTTTAAGGGATTAAATTCAAATTATAACGAACAAACGAGCGATTGATCCACCTATCCTAACAAGTATCAACTCCTATCTCGATTATATTGCGCTTTCTAACCAAGTTGTGATTTCACCTTGTCTAAAACATGAACCTTAATTTCTTAGAAAGTTCACCTATTAATCTATATCTTTCGATTTAAAGATTAACGACTTTACTAATTAAAGGTGTAAACTTTAACGTTTGTAACCTAGAAATCTAACCTATTAACTCTCGTTATATAGATTAAACATCTATTCCTTATCACGATGATCTAATGTTTATATGACTTTCATCAACATAAAACAATCAAACATGCACATCTTTCGATATAATTGCAATGAACAATATAAAACATGATAAAGGAAACAACTTTAGATAAAAACTCACAATATAATCGAAGAAAGCGGAATCAAAACGTGTTGGATAGGCTTCACAATGCTCGTTTGATGAAAGCTTAGCCTCTAAACATCCTCTTGCAACTTGAAATTGTAGAAGAAAAGTGCATAAGAACTACTAATTTTAATCTAGAATTCGAACCATAAAAACTGGAATAGAAAGTGTAAAAACGCAGCCTAAAGCCGCCCCTAGGTTTAGGGTTTTGAGTAATGAGTATATGGTATGTTTGGTCTATGAAACGGCTGCTTTATATAGATTTCAAAGTCGGTTTCTTGATGTCGCCTTATGGGGCGCCCGTCTGCGAAAAGGGTGAGCGCCCGCCCGAGAGAACTTCTTGAACTCTCGAATCGATTTTCTGTCTTGGATGCTCGTTCAATGGAGTGCGGGCGCTTGATTCATCAAATATCTCAAGACTCTGATCTTGATTTTGCACCTCACGGGCGCCCGTTCATTTGATCAAACGCGCCCGTCAACCTGGGACGGAACTCAGACGCATGTTCAGGATTGACTTAATATTGATTTTTCCATACTTATCTCTTTTTCTTCAAACCAAATCATCATTATCTCTTCTATCATCAATGTAATTCGACTCTTATCTCTTTTTGATCATCATTTGAGCATCAAACACGTACCTATAACACATTAAAACATCGCAAAACGTAATATCATCCAATTAATCATAAAATCAAAATTAAATCACCAAAATTAACCTATTTTGCGAATAACTCATTAAAAACCTCATTTACTCAATAATTCCATTAAACACTCGTTTCTTATGCAAATTATACAAATATGAGGGAAATTATCATAAAATATATCAATGTAAATCGTATAAATTCACCCTTAACAAAAAACTGAAGATTTTATTATGAATTGTGTATATGTGCGTGGTGTATTGTGTGTGTGTGGCGTGTATGTTATGCCTTTATTTATAAGGGTTCAAGCTAATTAAGAGATATACTTCAAAATATCAAAACAAATAAGAGATAACTCTCGGCCGATCTCCAAAAGAAAGGCAAAATCGCTTTGCCAGTGCGTCCTCCTCCTATTGGCGCCAATCTTGGATTGCCTTACTCCTCTTTTCTTGCTTATCCGATCTATATCTTGAATTTCCTTTGATTTATCTTGAGATTTAATTCTTCCATTTGTATTTATCCTCCAAAATTATCTCAATCTATAAAATAGATATTTATCCCAAAGTAAATAATAAAATAATAAAAATGGATAAATACAATATAAATAAAAAGCAGATAAATACCAAATTATATCTTATAAATGGATAAATACCAAATTATATAATATAAATAACATAACATTAAATATTCAATATAACACGTGATTTAATTATAAAATATATATTATTAATCTCGATTTAAGGTCAATGTTGATGACTTTAACGGGTATAATTTGACCGTCATCAACTGCCCCCCACTTAGACTTTGTTCGTCCCGAACAAAGCATCAATAAGTCATTCCCCAAGTCAACATTTCCCATGGTCAAATCATACTTACACAAGAAACTCGAGTCAACTCATACCACTCATGCTCATAAGGTACCCATTATTCACTACTCGTTATGAATCGAAGTGATGTGTGCATGTGCATTAAGTTTTATATATTCGTGGCAAGATTAAAGTTTATGCCAACTTCGCAATCTCAACCTACCAACATCAGTATTCCCACTTCTTAAGCCTCGCAATGGGTAAAGACATGGTGCAATAATCAAGAGCGTTATCCAGAAGATTTTTGGACTCGGAGGCCGAGAAATATACTCGAAGCCTCTTAAAAATATGAATTTATTCGTATTTTCATAACTTCAAGCATTAACACATCTCCAGAAAGAAACTTGCTTTAAAAGTAAATTATGCATTGCAAGAATCCTCTTTCACGGATTGGTCAATAGCATTGAATATTACCACAAGCGCGGGGCTACTTTGGTAATGTTACTACAAGCCCAGTGTTTAACGCTTTGTCAAAACACAGATTATTCTCAAGCTTATTACTCCGCTTTGATGGCCAGAAGATAGGAATACATCAGCAGATAAATATCGACACTAAGTCTACATAACCAATCATCTACACAATGTACACATAATTCTTCAGTTATTATAATTTGCGCGGTAAAACTCGATTCAAAGATTGAGTAATCGAATAATAAATAACTACTTGCAACAATCGGCATGAATATCCTTAAATTTACATTCACATAAGTATAAAATGATCACGTACTCATGCAACTTGGTTCCTTTCCTATCAATTCTTAGCTAGGAACTCACAATTCTAAGGGTACGAGATAAATAATATGGCATTTATTCAATTTTTTCAATTTTTTCACCGTTTCATTCAATTTTCAATTATAACATATCATAGCTAAGTCTCCTACCCCCCCACTTAAACTTGGCATTGTCCCCAATGACAAATAAAAATGAGAATTTAAGAAAAAGACTTAGCTCTGGAAACAGCTCTCAAGTAGCTGCAGAACATTGGAGTAATTCAAGCACGTCGTGGAGAAGCAAGTGAAAACCTGTTAAAGCAAGCCAAACGGAAACTCCACGAAACCGTTAATAACATGTCAATGGAAGTTATAAAATAATGTGGCAGTAATTAGATATAAAATATCCAAAAACAAATTAAGCCACTTTATTCCATACAACGAATAACAAGGAAAACCAAAGAGTTAAAACTACTCGTTCAGACGCAAAAAGAAAAATACTAAATAGAAAGAAAGATAACCAAGAAACTAAAGATGGTAGTCTTTATCTATAATCTCCATCGCTGAAATACTCTTAAAACCGAGTGGAGAAGACAAAGATCAAAGAGACACTTGGTAAGGTATAACAGATTCGATGTGACCTATAGGCTATAGATGAAATCAGATACTGAGCGCAGACTCTTCACGCTTGGATTGGATATCAACAACTTAGGGAGATGTAGCTTTTCCTCGAAATTACTAATAACCCAATGTATCACGTAAGAGTCATCACCGACATCAACAAGGTCGGATCGGTGCGATATGTAGAACAAAACTCATCATCTAGAAATGCCGGAATAGGCGTAAAAGTGTGAAATTTAAAACTTCCGGTAGAAAGATAAGTTGCATTTTGATTAGACCAAAAAAAACTTTTAAAAAACTAGCTAGGGTCAGAGCTACACGTACCCCAGCTAGGATCATGAAAAACCAAAATGATAAAAGATAAACATTAAAACTGAGCAATATTTCAAATTCCGCAACACAAAGGTATTTTGTAAACAAATGGAGGTTTAGAGTATGATGGGTTTAGAAAAAGATATGCATAAAGATGGTAAGAAAATATAAAGGGTGGGTAAGAAATTGTGTGTTGGGTGGGTATTGTGTACGGGATTGGGTTAGGGTGGGAGAGTGGAATAGATGGAGAGAAAGAGAGGGGATGAAAGAATGGTTAGAAATGTGAATTGTGAGGCAGATTGGTGAGAGAATAGAAAGGTTGAAGGGTGAAAAGGTACAAATGAAAGGATAAGGGTAGTTGCAGAACGAATTGCACACAACTTTGGATTTTCACTCGGATCGCCATTCTAAAAAGTTTTGGGAGTTTACCAAAAAGCGTTCTTGCTCGCACCAATCATTCTCTGTTACATTTTCAGTAATTCTCAAGTTCTCTCAATGCTTCCATCTTAAGGTCGATTGCTAAATTTCCTTTTCTTTAGCAATTTCTCGACTTTCCTATGAAACTCTATTTCACGTGGCCTATATTGAGTAAAAAAGTTTTGCACATCCTTAGCCTAATGGCCATCGGAACACGGAAAAATAAAAAACCTCAACATATGTCATGTTACTCTTATTTGACTCAAATAAAACAAAACCTAAAATCCTAAAAAAAAAAGAAATCCTAAGGGTTTTAAAGAAGTAGTTCTGAGTTTAAAGTCCTCAGCTCGACTTTCCAAATATTATCCTTGTCAGTTATCCTTCTTGGATCGCTAGATGTTGACCCCTTGAGCACTATATGAGGTGGGCTCGTCGCTTTTGCGGATTAATACCCTTCCCTTGGTTGTGAGACCTAGGAAACGACATCTATCCATACCATTTATACGAAGCTCTTACCTCGGCTTTCGTTTTAGGAACTAGTGAATTCTAAGGAGATTTAGTCCTCGGGACCCATTTTAATCACATCCTCTATAATGCTGCTTCATTATGCTCTCTCAAAACTCAACGTCTTCTTTAGATTGAGAATTCTTACAAACTACACAAATTGTTGCTCCCATGGCCAGTAGAAGCAATCTCATGCATAGGACAACGAGATTTTGATAGAACTACGAGGAACTCTTTATTCACTGTTTCCTTCAACTACTACATGTTTCCCTACACCCTCTAGATGAGACAGATTTGGGGCAGAACCTTCGGCACTAATAAAATTAATCTTGCAAACCAACTCTGGGCTAAGATTCATACTCAGGTTTATGTATAGGCTAACTTATGCTCAAAAGACCAAAAGATAGTAAATCATAAGCAGAAAAGGTAGTACCTTGCCTTCAACATTGTACCACGAATAATTCGAACCTTAAAAATTTTTCGGAGCCATCTTGGTGCTTTAAAGGTATTGCTTCCATCGCTTTTCCCATCGCAGATTCGTAGCTCCACATGTTGCTTTGGGTTATTTTGGCGCCCACGAAAAATGCCTCGACTCGGATTGTTGCTTCCCTGGTTTCGCAAGCGGAAGAAAAACAAAGCGGACCGTAGATCGATTTTAACATGGTTTCCCATGCTACTATCGACTCTACGGATTAAACATCTGGAGATAAGCAGATACACGCGAAATTTTAAAATCACCAGGCTTCTTGGCGCGCGAAGCGATCTTGTTGGGAGCAAAACCGTTTTTTTTTTTTTTTTTTTTTTTTTTTTTTTTTGGAATTTTGAGATGAGCGAGACAACCAGAGGGACTCAAAAACGTAAAAACGGACTCTAAAACATAAAACTCGACATGAATAAAAAATTATTTATATATAAGATTGACCGTTGGTTCCCCGGCAACGGCGCCAAAAACTTGATGACATAGATCAAGTGATAATAAAATACTTGACAACCATAAACCAATACTAGCAAGAGGACTAGGTCCATCGTAGTATAGTTATAGCGAATCAAGGTCGATCCCCCAGGGAACCAATTATGGGTCATTTATATACAAACAACTAATTACTCATATCAAGGACACGAAGGCGGTCTACGACCAACAAAAGACAAGGAAAGAAAAAGGACACGACTCGACACAACACATAAACAACGTAATTAACCTCCCCAATTATTATGTTATCGTTTGGATCTAGAGATTCTATACAATTAAGCTAGACTCGACAACTATTAATCCGATTCGTATTTCTTTTATATTGGCTACGGGAGTCATCCCCTAAACTAGATCTAGCTCCGGGTAGGCCATCCAGATCACTATGCTACATCACGTGACTTCGCTTTTTTCGGCCTCTATCTCATATGACTCGTACGCTTACAAAGCTAGGGATGCCGATATTAACCGTATTCCTCACCTAGGCAACATTCCTTCGTTCAGGCGTACTTCCTAGACGATCGCATCAGTCTCTGTCCTATTAACAATTACCTGGACGGTCTCATGTTAATCTACGATTTACGTATAACTAGGTGTCGACAATTCCCGAATACAGAACAGATCTAGATCTCGCTGAAAGTCCCGGAAGATCAATTCATGAGCCGACCTAGGAGTCCTATATTGGTATTTCCTAATAATACGCTAATTAAAACAGACGAACAACGTAGCCGTAGCCATACCTACTAAGATAAGAAATTTTAGGTGGACAATCACACCATAAAGACGTGGCTAGATTGACTCGGCAAAAAACTAAATCCTAGCGTTTCTCTATACTTATCGGATAAAATAGAAGTTCATAAAGCAATTATATAGATCTACTAAAACACGATTGTCGATCATACCAAAGTCATCTATAGATCAACGGATAACAGATCTGGGCGTGTGGATCCTTATAGACAAGGAATCCCCACTGCCTCATATCGTATCCTTAGATCTACATCGTTCGGAGCTGAGAAGAACGAACAACCTCAAATGATAAACAATAATTGGGGACTTAATTACAGAGAACTAAGAACAAATAAATACAAGAACTTACATAACTGCAGAACTTGTAAAAAACTGAAGATTTTATTATGAATTGTGTATATGTGCGTGGTGTATTGTGTGTGTATGGCGTGTATGTTATGCCTTTATTTATAAGGGTTCAAGCTAATTAAGAGATATACTTCAAAATATCAAAACAAATAAGAGATAACTCTCGGTCGATCTCCAAAAGAAAGGCAAAATGCGCCCCCCCTTTGTGCGTCCGCCCTATTGGCGCAAATCTTGGATTGCCTTACTCCTCTTTTCGTGCTTATCCGATCTTTATCTTGAATTTCCTTTGATTTATCTTGAGATTTAATTCTTCCATTTGTATTTATCCTCCAGAATTATCTCAATCTATAAAATAGATATTTATCCCAAAGTAAATAATAAATAATAAAAATGGATAAATACCAAAATATAAATAAAAACATATAAATACCAAATTATATCTTATAAATGGATAAATACCAAATTATATAATATAAATCACATAACATTAAATATTCAATATAACATGTGATTTAATTATAAAATATATATTATTAATCTCGATTTAAGGTCAATGTTGATGACTTTTACGGGTATAATTTGACCGTCATCAGCTAGTCGTCACATTATGCAAAAATTCTGCAAGGTCAATAATCTATCGATTATGAAAATAATCAATACAAACATTTAGCCTGCTATAAATATCAATAATTTTAATATCGACATACGAAAGAACCCACCAATGAAATGACACAGCATATCACCTTTCATTGTAACCAAAAGTGAAATCAGTAACCAATGAAAAAGGCCTGTTAATTATGACTACAACAAATCAGTCTAAATACTAAATAAAGAGAAACAAAAGTTTACCTCAGTAACGAAGTCAAGTGTAGCAGCTTCAAGTATGGCAGTACGAAGCTTAACATGAACAAAATATTGACTCTCATTCTACCCAAAATACTATCCGGGTTCACCAAAGCTTGGCCTCAACATCTTCGTCCCAAAACAACCGATCACTAAGAACCGGTTGCTCCTGCTCCGTAACCCCTATAAAAAACAAATCGATCAAAATCTGAGACAACTGAAATCAATTTTCATAGGTCTTATCGTTCCCTTCCACATGGATTGTCTTGAATTCCAGGATATTAACACCAAGATAGATACTTTTGCGAGCAATAAGACCTCATACGGTGTAGCCACCACTTTGACAGAATTGCTTTTTAATGACCAGAGTCTCAAGAGGAAGTTCAGGGATTTGATTGTTGTAAATCATTGATAGAGGATTTGAGGTCGTATAAGGAGGTATAAGGATTTGATTGTAGTAGATCATGGATAGAGGATCTGATTTGAAATCTATACGGAACGGGTTTGAATTTCAAAATTCATGTGATGGATATTCATTAAGTTTGGTTTAGTTACTGGGGAGAGACTGAAGGTGCTGGCAGGAGAAATTTCAGGAAACGGAAGGGTTAAAAAAATCAAAATCCCTTGAAATAGTTGAACTAAACTTTCCTTGAAAAAGGTCTACGAAATAGTTTTGAGTTTAAAGTCGCCAGCTCAACTATAAAACTACTCACTCATACATCGGGTAGTCGAGGTAAAGTACCTCCTCATGTCTGTCAAAGTAAACATCTATGTAGTGATTGAATTGACGGGCATTGACAATCAATGTCTCATCTCTATCAAGATGTTTCACTCTCACGGTTTGTAATGCTTCGTTCCCGGATACCGATTCCTTATCCGGAAAATATTGTTCGGCACGTATAACATTAAATAAATCTAATATTATACGTAAACCTCTACGGCATCATATCGAGTTAAGCAAACATAAGCTAAAGAGACTCGGGTAAAAACCGTATAAGATACTAGAATTACAACGTCATCCAACTAAAAAGGTAAAAAATGGAACTTCCAACAACGAAATAGCTTACATTGTCCGAATAATTACAACAATAGCAAACTTATTTTACAACATGTCTCTTCCCCCGTTTGAGAAGCGCACAGTGATAGCACAACAAATTAAAGCAGTCGCCAAACAAAGCTTCCAGTTCATTATAATGAAAGCCATTGCTTGCAAGTTGCAATCAAGTTGATTTGCTGTAATATATAACTTTGAGAGGCACACTTAATTTATTCCTTCAAATTAAAGAGAATGAAGAATTTATAGAGATGAATCCATCTATATATTACATTTAGAAATTCCATTAAATTGGATTCGCTGCTGTAATGATTTCATGGATGCCGGAGGTTGTACGATAATCTAATGGATGAAAAGGACAATGCAAGTGATTTGCGTACACGATGTTTGTTTTACTTATCATTGTATTCATTTGTCTTGCATGCTTGACAACTCTAAATATTTTCGCCTTGCAAATTATGTTTGATTGACCGTAAGCAATATTTATGGTACTAATTCAAAGAAAAAGCTAATCAAACAATGCTCCAATTAATCTCCCCAGGTCTACCAATTATATCACTAGCTAGATTCGATTGATTTATCACATGAAAACCCTAATTCTTCTCAATTAATCACGAGATCCCCTATTTTGGTTACTAATTCCGGGTAGGACATTAGAACCCTACGTTCAATTCAAAGGTTTATCTTGGTAGGAATGAACTCATCTGGCCAAACGTGCATGGCTAAATCGATCTATAGGATGCCCATACAAGTATGGAAAACCTCACTAATTTGACCATCAATCCCATATGACGATTTTACAAGGCGATCTAATTATCTACGTCCTTGTTAATTCTCCAACGGGTAGTTCCATCGAAATAATTTACAAAAGCATGCATTAAATTGGCAAGAATTTAGACGCGACATAATTTCTGCAATATTAACCAAAACTATTGAGCAGAACGATTTGATTCCATACCCAAACTGCCGGCTAGCCGGCTGCACGACCATCATTGTGCCGGTAGATTCGCTGCTGTAATGATTTCATGGATGCTGTTGTACGATAATCTAATGGATGAAAAGGACAATGTATTGCGGATTATAATACATATTTAAAATAATAATGACTTTAATTAAATAGGAGGAGGGCATAGTTGGTATTTTATGGTTTTAGGGTATCACCCTATAATGTATAAATAAATACTTGATATTTTGATGAATGAAATCAGAAAATTAGGACGGTTTAACAAATTTGTCATAGTATCAGAGCGAGGTTACGGTACATGGAAAAAAAAAAAAAACAAACAAACAAACAAAACAAAAACACGCAGCTTCAGGAAAACCCTAGGCTGCATATTCAAGTCGCTAGTTTGAAGATAGAAGCGCATGGATCAATTGCAGTGGTGACCTGATTGATTTGAAGAAGATTGCAACCAAGGTGCTGGATTGGAAAATTGGTGGTGACGGTAACGGAAAATTTTGCGGCCGTTGGTATAATTGTAAAAGCTTATATTAGTTCATGCAAACAATTGTAGATGATATGCCGTCAAAACAAATTCAACTTGATTTGTTTTGTTAAATTTGAGTGATTGTTTACCTTGTGGTCAAAATAATAATAATAACAATAATAATAATAATATAGTCTATGTATTTATTTGTGACTAAAAAAGTCTACACAAACACCTGCTTGATAAACAACGGCGCTTGAGTATAATATATGATTTTGTTTTTCCATAAGCGTAAATATAGTACAATATTTGAGCAAATCAAGCATCTCATGAAACAAATATTTACAAAATAGTGTATAGTTTAGAAGTAAAGCCTGATCTACACCCTCTCATTTACTTGAAAATCTCCACCATATCGTCTTGGATCTACTCCCTCTAGCTAGCCTCTCCTTTACATGTAAATTCAATAGCATCTTAGGTCCAGTTGTCTAGACCCTTCACACATTTTAGTTGCAATACAATACACACACAAAACAATTTGTCAATCAAAAGCATAATACACAATCATATATGTTATCAACAAAGGTGGAATGAGTCTCAAAAACCTTGATTAGAAGGCTCCACGACATGAAATGGTAAAATCAATGGATACGATATTAACTCATACAATTCTGATAGCACAAATACGTACTGTATTAAAATTATGATACTTGAAACTAAGATAAGTAAGAAGAGCTTCAATGCCTATAATCTCACCCACTATACGAATACTCATATAATCCTAAGTCAAATGCAGAAATATCCTTTCCTAGCAGGTATCGAAGCATTTCAAAATGATAAATGGTTATAAAAAGAATGTGTTAGCACTTAACAAATATGGATCAATAGTTGTTTCTTCTATGCAAAATATTTGACAAATTAATCTTTAATTTATTATCCTACAAACAATTACTTACATCATTGTCCAAACTTGAAAATATCTCAATTTGAGTACGACAAAACAGTAGAATTCTCAGGGATGTATATGGCAAAAAATTCAACTTCCAAGTAATTTCATAAACTTAAAAGCATCTAAATTTTGATTTTATGACTTTTTCATTTATTTATTTTTTTTGAAAAATTCATATTTTTTTCTCCAACAGCAACTAACAGACACTACGTGAAATCAAATACAGAAAAGCCCTAACTATAACAAACCTTGAGCATAGTGGCACCAAAAATAGGCAACATAGTATCCAAAGTGAAATCCAAAACATATGGCTCTGATGAATATAATCAGAGAACCAAGCTTTCAACCAACACGGCGAATAAAAAGGGTAGTTTCGAGTATCATAATTTTAATACAGTACGTTTTAGGCATCAAATCGAGAACACATCAAACATATGATCCAATCATAAGCGCAAAAGTGGACATCAAGACACCAACTTACCCAACCATAGTTTCAAATGGAAATAGGGTAGAGAGTCATGATCCGCAAAGCACACCTTTTTAGCTACAATTATTACGTTAACCTCGTGCTCATATGCTACAACATTGGCGTCTGAGTCGCACGTAAAAATGCAGTTCTTCCTAAGCAACTAACAGCATATGTAATTCCTATAAGTCGAAAAAGAAAGGTAATCATTAGAAGTAGAATAACACAATGAACTTTGACAAATAAAGAAAATAATTGAGGGAAAGAAAGATACCAGCTTTGTCAAGAAACGTTAACAGCTTTGTTTGAAGGTTTCTCCCTCATGTTATGGCCAACCAGAGATTGGATCCAGGTTGGGCTAATCCATTAAATGCATTATCTAAAAACCACCCCACCCCTACATAACATCATATCATTTGGCCTAGCCATGTTAACTTTGAGAGCAATTATGAAGAGATTTCTATGAAGTACATTGTCAATCTTTTGCATTAGTGTGTTGAATGGGTATGAACTTACCAAGAAGGTTAAAGGGATTTCATCATTGAAGAACACGTACCAATAATAGTTGCAAAAAATTACACTGTTCTTAGGGTTGGAACCAATCTGAATGTTTATGGTTGCATTTTCGAGGATTATACATACCTGAATGCCAAAAGTCGATGTCTGGTCCCAACTATGCCTACCGGCAAAGCAGAGTGTAAGAATTATAGTAGAGAATATCCAAATCCAAAACTAAAACACTAAAGAAGCACAACATTCCAACTATAAATTAAATGCCCAAGTAGATTTTAATTGAGAATTTTATAGCTCTAGCAATTTCTCTTCCGTGCTCATTAGCTACGCGCTCGCTGCAAAAAGGTTAAACGCAAATGTATTAAAAGAGGGATTTATAACAAGAGAAATAAATTGTGTTCATTACATGGATCCGAAACATATAAAGCATCACCAGTAAATACCTTTTATAATTCTTAAAAAAGTGCCATATTCTACCAATTTTAACATAAATGCAGCTATGATCAAACGCAGAAAACCGCTTACATGTAATGAACTAAAAAAAATCCAAACTCAAAATAATATACCAAAAAATTTACAACTAAAAAGAAGATAATGCCAATAAAATGAAGTCTCAAAAATATGAAAAAGAAAGGCATTGCAGAGGTCACGAAAACCCTTAAGCTTTCTTCCGCACGAGCTTTCTTGATGTGTTGTGCATGTAATTGAATAAGATCATAAACATGTGACATGGGTGAAGATGAAGAGAGTTCTCACCAACCAATATTCACAATATTCACAGAAAATACAGATACCGATGACCACATAAAAATAAAATTGTGCGCCTCAAAATAAATAACAAACAATTCAAACTCAAAATCATATACTGGAAAATTATAACAAAAAAAAGATACAATAATAATAGTAGTAATAAAGTTAATGTCTCAAAAATATGAAAGAGAAAAACATAGCTTGTATTATGAAGACCATGAACTCTCTTATACATGAGCTTTCTCGCTTTTTTCCTCCCGGAGCACTCTGCTAGTGATGACGTAGATCAAGTGATAATAAATTACTTGACCACCATAAACCAATACTAGCAAGAGGACTAGGTCCATCGTAGTATAGCTATAGCAAATCAAGCTCGATCCCACGAGGAACTAATTGTGGGTCATTTATATACAAACAACTAATTACTCATATCAAGGACACGAAGGCGGTCTACGACCAACAAAAGACAAGAAAAGAAAAAGGACACGACTCGACACAACACATAAACAACGTAATTAACCTCCCCAATTATTATGTTATCGTTTGGATCTAGAGATTCTATATAATTAAGCTAGACTCGACAACTATTAATCCGATTCGTATTTCTTTTATATTGGCTACGGAGTCATCCCCAAACTAGATCTAGCTCTGGTAGGCCATCCAGATCACTATGCTACATCACGTGACTTCACTTTTTTCGGCCTCCATCTCATATGACTCGCACGCTTACAAAGCTAGGGATGCCGATATTAACCGTATTCCTCACCTAGGCAACATTCCTTTGTTCAGGCGTACTTCCTAGACGATCGCATCGTCTCGTCCCATTAACAATTACCTGGACGGTCTCATGTTAATCTATGATTTACGTATAACTAGGTGTCGACAATTCCCGAATACAGAACCGATCTAGATCTCACTGAAAGTCCCGGAAGATCAATTCATGAGCCGACCTAGGAGTCCTATATTGGTATTTCCTAATAATACGCTAATTAAAACAGACGAGCAACGTAGCCGTAGCCGTACCTACTAAGATAAGAAATTCTAGGTGGACAATCACACCATAAAGACGTGGCTAGATTGACTCGGCGAAAAACTAAATCTTAGCGTTTTTCTATACTTATCGGATAAAATAGAAGTTCATAAAGTAATTATATAGATCTACTAAAAACACGATTGTCGATCATACCAAAGTCATCAATAGATCACCGGATAACAGATCTGGGCGTGTGGATCCTTATAGACAAGGAATCCCCACTGCCTCATATCGTATCCTTGGATCTACATCATTCGGAGAAGAACGAACAACCTCAAACGATAAACAATAATTGGGGACTTAATTACAGAGAACTAAGAACAAATAAATACAAGAACTTACATAACTGCAGAACTTGTAAAAAACTGCTCTAAGAAAAATGTTCACGGATTTATCTAATGCAAAATAAACAAGTAATAATATTTATAAATCCGGCTTACCTCAAGTGCAAGGATCGTAGTAAAGAGGTTGATACCGGGTCGATCTTACGGGGAATTGGCGATTGTTAATCCTAGTTTTTGTCTAACTAACTATGTCACGAAAACTAACCTAAACAGCAAATAAAACCAAACAAGACTGAAAGTAAAGATAACATGAATGTAAAACTGGACAGAAGAATGAATCTAAAGCCAGGGAAGATACGGGTTGCGAACAATTTAAACTACAACTAAACCTAAGATGCAATAAGATGATTTGACTAAACTAAACAATTCAAGTTTTAAGGGATTAAATTCAAATTATAACGAACAAACGAGCGATTGATCCACCTATCCTAACAAGTATCAACTCCTATCTCGATTATATTGCGCTTTCTAACCAAGTTGTGATTTCACCTTGTCTAAAACATGAACCCTAATTTCTTAGATAGTTCACCTATTAATCTATATCTTTCGATTTAAAGATTAACGACTTTACTAATTAAAGGTGTAAACTTTAACGTTTGTAACCTAGAAATCTAACCTATTAACTCTCGTTATATAGATTAAACATCTATTCCTTATCACGATGATCTAATGTTTATATGACTTTCATCAACATAAAACAATCAAACATGCACATCTTTCGATATAATTGCAATGAACAATATAAAACATGATAAAGGAAACAACTTTAGATAAAAACTCACAATATAATCGAAGAAACGGAATCAAAACGTGTTGGATAGGCTTCACAATGCTCGTTTGATGAAGGCTTAGCCTCTAAACATCCTCTTGCAACTTGAAATTGTAGAAGAAAAGTGCATAAGAACTAATCTAGAATTCGAACCATAAAAACTGGAATAGAAAGTGTAAAAACGCAGCCTAAAGCCGCCCCTAGGTTTAGGGTTTTGAGTAATGAGTATATGGTATGTTTGGTCCAGGAAACGGCTGCTTTATATAGATTTCAAAGTCGGTTTACTGATGTCGGCTTAAGGACGCCCGTCTGAAAAGGGTGAACGCCCGTCCAGAGAACTTCTTGAACTCTCTGAATCTATTTTCCTGTCTTGGATGCTCGTTCAATGGGTCTGGACGCCAGTTCATCAAATATCTCAAGACTCTGTACTGATTTTGCACCTCTGGACGCCCGTTCATTTGATCAAACGGCCGTCCAACTGGACGGAACTCAGACGCACGTTCAGGATTGACTTAATATTGATTTTTCCATACTTATCTCTTTTTCTTCAATCCAAATCATCATTATCTCTTCTATCATCAATGTAATTCGACTCTTATCTCTTTTTGAACATCATTTGAGCATCAAACACGTACCTATAACACTTTAAAACATCGCAAAACGTAATATCATCCAATTAATCATAAAATCGAAATTAAATCACCAAAATTAACCTATTTTGCGAATAACTCATTAAAAACCTCATTTACTCAATAATTCCATTAAACACTCGTTTCTTATGCAAATTATACAAATATGAGGGAAATTATCATAAAATATATCAATGTAAATCGTATAAATTCACCCTTAACAACTCCCCCACACTTAGCTTTTGCTCGTCCCGAGCAAAACAAAACGAAAATTAGGGCTCGAAACGAAAACAGACATCTCAGACAATATAGCATAGATCCAATAAATCAGAAGTTCACCATTGTGTATGCATAGCCATAGAAAACTTCCACTAAATCCAAACTCGAGAAACTCAAAGCATAACTAGCTAATACCCCCCTCGTAGACTAGCAATAAATGACACTTATAAGATGCACCCTACAAACGTAAAATATCCCGAAAAGAATGTTCGAATATATCCAGGGCCTTTCTGAAATACTCAGAGGATAATCCCTACAGCATATCTATCAGTTTCTACTGGGGATAAGATAGACGATAACTTGGTCTTATATCCATTTCATAACAATTCATTAGTTGATTTAACTATTTCACTTTTAACACACATCAGAATGAGCTCTTGCCCTCATAGCAGAATAGGCTATTCGAGATATACCCTACCTTACTCCAATCATAAGGCAGCTGTTTCTGACTGTCGTGAGCTTTTAGTCATCATAGTGGTATAGGACATACGTGGTATACCCTATCGCACTCCAATCATTGACTAGCTTTCGACACACCCAATTACTTCATTATAAACTCAACTTTTTCATTTGACAAAAAGTTACGTGTTACTTATCACATTCAAACCTAAGATATTCACAGTATATCATACTTCGGATCTAAATACAAACTATCATAAATCTCAAGATATATACGTAGCACTAAGCACATGACTTATAAGAAAATCAGAAATCACTCGTCAAAAGGGGTATAACTTTATAAATTAGCTCATCGTTCACTATGGCTCGTGAAAAATAGATCTCAGGTGAAACAACTAACTTGTCAAACATATGATATATAGCTTGGATGACTATAAAAATAACGAACATTGAATTGAATTGCCTACTCGACAAAACAAAAACAAAAATGTCTAAAATTTTGAAAATTCTAGCTCATTTTGCATAGACTCAGAATTTAATTAAGAAAATGTATTGATACATATCAAATCATTCCCTCCCCACACTTAAATATCAACATGTCCTCATGTTGTGCAGAATTAAAGAAAAGATAAAGGACTTAGCTGATTTCAATAGATATCCGTATCGTTGGTCAGGCCGGAGCCTACGTAGTGACAATTAGAACTCGTAAACATACGATGTAAAAGCGAGCTCGACAATACCGCTAAAAATATACATGCACTACTTGACATACACGGAGAAATCTCGGGGAAAACGGGGAATTATACCAAAATGGAAGGATATAGCAAAATTGAGTAATATCAAAAGATGAAACATCCAACACATCCAAAAGTGAAAACAGAGTATAGTCAAATGAAAGTACGGATGCCTTATGGCTTACATGATTCATTGGGAAAAATAAACAGTAGCAATATGAAAAGTACAACGAATCACGTAATGAAAAGTAGCAAGATTATACAACCATCGTATCAAAGAAAGTACAAAAGCTAGAATCATAAAAACAAGATCAGGGCTGCCCCGGCGCCGCAGAATCATCAGCAGGAGGTGCTCCACCCGTAGGAGAGTCAGGCTGCTCCTCATCCGAAGATGACTCAGACTCGTTCAGAACATCCTCAATGGCGAGCTCAATCTCATCCGAATAGACGTAATCTATGATGCTTGGATTGAAGACCCTGTCGTCCCTCGGAGTTCGGCCCTCACTGATGCACCGTAAAATAGTCAAGATGTTATTCTGAGAAGTCCGAATATCCTCCATCCAGTTCCGTACACTGTTGGCCATACTCAACCTCATCCGGACTGAGGGAGATAAAGTAGGAAGGGAGGATGCTCGAGGCGGTGCGGAAGACGAACCGGGCTCACGTGGTGCCTCCGCCGTAACGCCCCAAGACTTAACCTTTCTCTCAGATAGGTCTCGGGTTCTTCGGTTTGTGATCCGGTCCATACTCAGGCACTCCGGCATCAATACACAAACTATGAATCAAGTGGTGGACAATCAAGCTACGCGTGTAAACCTTCTGATTGATAGCTATCTCATCGTATAAAGCTTGTCCAACATTCACATTCAATCCAAAGGTCAAAGCGCATAAAGATCCCTAAGTCACCGATATGAAAATGCGCCGATTGTTCTTTGGCAACAACCGACTCAGATGAACCTACACCGACTTTCCAATCCTCCTCCCAGGTAGTGGTGACCAACTCCTTCAAGTTTCCACCCGGTCTCAACGCCCATGCTACATCCGCCAAACCTTTAACCTTAACTCCTCCAACGGATCTTGCCCCGCATTCTGCCTATGAACGATTTCCTCCTTATAGTCCCGACCCTCAAAAGACGCCAATTTATACTTCTTATTTATCACATCCGCGTAAAAGGAACTTTCACCCCGAACCACGACTACTCCCGCTTTCCAAATCGCCTCCGAGCAATTTGCATAAAATTCCCGAACTAGGAGTCGTTGACTGGGGTACCCGGGATAGTCATCAAGGCATCCCATTTCCGGTCCTTTAACAACTTTACGAACCCCGGATCTACCTTAGTCTCCATCGTAGCCCTCTCTATCAACATGGTCCTCGAGAAATAATGTTTGGTATAGGCGTCGTGGGCTCTAGGATTTACAAATCTACGAGGCATAGGCATAGGGGCTACGGTCTTCGCTCTCTTCCTAGGTTGTTCAGCCCTAGGCTCAGCCGGTTCCTCCTCCCGAGTAACATCCACAGCTTCCTCAACCCTAGACGCCTCTCCACCTCAGTGAACCCTAGGCATCCTCATCAATGGGATATCATCATCACCTCAAATCCCGAGGTAGGCTCATCCTCAATGTTGCCCTAACTTGTGTGGCCCTGGAGGTTGCTCTCTAATGCTAACACCTCGATTTGGATCGATGAAGGTGGGATCAAACTCCTTACGCTTCTTTCCGCACTCTCCGCCACCCCTTACCATAACGCGTTTGCACTCCCTTCTTATGGACCATGATTCAAGCCTAAACTAAACCAAAACAATCCCAAATCAAAGCAAACAAACCACCCGTTTATCATCCAAACGGGATTTCAAATCAACAAACCAACACCAACACAATCACAAACCACCCATGCATCAACCACCATCATCACCACAGCAACAATACAGCAAGAAACAAGAAACAAAACAGAAAGAAAACAAATAAGGTACAACTCACAGAAAAGAGTCGAACCGAAGATCGAACTCCAAAAAAAACGTGAACTAATCCTTGAAAAGTTACTAGAAACTTACCAATGATGATGAAAAGATGATGATGATGTTGGAAAGGATCCCTAACAATGCAAATTCGATCCTAAAATCGAATTTTTCTTGGAAAAATTCGGACCAATATAGGGCTCTGATTCGTCAGAATAGTGGATCGTTGGAGGATTTAAAGTAGAAAATCGAAAAGAAGGGGCTGAGAGGAGTCTATAGAACCTTGAATCGCTCAAAATGGTTCTGAAACGAGGATTTTAGGGCTAAAGAGCCTCAAAAGTCGGGTTTTTCGATTTGAATTTCTGAAAAAAAAAATGAGGGTTCATGGACTGAAGGGGTATTTATAGGCAAGGTATGGACGCTCGTCCAATTCCGTGGACGGGCGTTCAGTAGAGAACCATATGAACTGGACGGGCGTCCAGTGTATCCGACGCTCGTCCAAACTTTCAAATTTGATACAGGATTGGAGGGAACATTGCAGACGGGCGTCCATTTATAATGGACGGGCGTCCAAGAAATGCATAGGGTAGACGGGCGTCCAATGTAGAGATTATGCAAAAATTATAAAATGTCATACAATTCAAATTCAAATTCGCATTTTCTCATTAAACTCAAATAAAACCTCAAAAATACAAATGAAAACGATTTAAATACATAAAATCACTAGAAAATAAGTAAAAACAATAGAAAATAGTGGGTTGCCTCCCACCGAGCGCTTTTGTTTTACGTCGTTCGCTCGATTTAAACAACCTAACAACGCTAGTCATCGTAAATTTCCGCCCAATCCACCACCCGGATAAGACGGCGGAGCATGTCAATCGCCGGAGGAAAATCATACTCGTCCTGCAAAGCCCGGTCCTCACCACTACATCGACACCCGAAAATGCTCACTTGCAGCTCTAACGCTAAATCACAAGATCGGATCATTCAGATTGTGTATGGACGCCCCAGAGCCGCTCTGTAACTCCTCGAAGAGTGAAATCTCCACCTCCCGAACAGAGGGGAACAATAAGAACATAGGTGACAGTCCTGATGCGGGTACTAATATCAAGGTCTACGTGCAAAACGATAGTCCCTCCCGGTCCGTCATCTACAGTGATAAGTGGGATCCTCCTAAGGAAAGGTAACTCCTCTGGTAGAACTCCGAAATCAATATCTAAAACACTGCTAAACTGACAGATACAAACAAAAGCTTAATAAGGCTAAAAACTTAAACAACTAAAGCAATACAAAGTATAAAACACACGTAACTAATATTAAAAAGGGATATCTAGGATGCCCCTAGTGGCGCTATTGGTTAATGTCGTTAGCTCGACACATTTTAAGGTCAGCTTGGATCAGGTCATTTAACTTTTCTGCCAGCCACTACATCGTGTAAGCTCTGATCAGTAGTGTGGCTGCAGAAACAACATCTAACACATGGGGTGAAATCTTTGATAGCTTTCCAAATACGTTTAAACTACCCCATGGTCGACTTCTTCTTCTTCTGAGTATTCTGATGACGTTTCAGCTTACGCTCCCTCTCAAACTCTTCCATATCCCAACTACCTGCTAGAACTTCTTCAGATCGACCACTACCGTCATCCTCTGAAAACAAAACGGGTGAAAACTCGTCAAATTCTTCGACTTCTTTAGTACCACACCCGAGGATATCGAGGAAACGAACAATCAAAGGCTTTTCCTTGGGTTCACCAATGTAGTGCTTACACCTTTGACCATTTACTCGAAACGGTTGGTCACCATAACCTCATAGTTCTAGAACGCCTCCAGGAATAATTTGGAGAATCTCAAAGGGACCGGACCATTGTGTCCTTAACTTTCCAGGAAACAGATGTATCCTGGAATAATACAGAAGAACCTGCTCCTTACATGGAATTCTCTCTTCTTAATCTTGGCGCCATGGAGGAGTTTCATCTTATCTTTATCGATCCTCGGGCGCCAGAGGCCTGGAGTCCGAATTCGCCCAACTCATGCAATCACAGTGCAATCGATGCTTACCACAAGATTAGGAATCAAAGTTCAGAAACTTTGTAGCCCAATAAGCTCTATGCTCTAACTCGACTGGCAGATGACATGGCTTACCATAAACCATTTGATATGGAGATGTACCCATAGGAGTCTTATAGGCGGTCCTGTATGCCTATAGTACATCATCCAATTTCAAACTCCAGTCTTTTCTATGATTGTTGACCGTTTTTTCCAGGATTTTCTTAATGCTTTGGTTGCTCTGTTCAACCTGACCACTCGTCATAGGATGATATGGTGTGCCAGTCTTATGACGAACACCATACTTTTCAAGCACTTTTTCTAAGGGTCGGTTGCAAAAGTGTGTTCCTTCATCACTGATCAAGGCTCGAGGGCACCCGAACCTCACAAAGATGTTTTTCTTTAGAAACTTCATGACCGTTTTATGATCATTGTGAGTCGTGGCTTGAGCCTCCACCCATTTGGACACGTAATCTACGCAGACTAAGATGTATTTGTTACCACAAGATGATGAGAATGGTCCCATAAAATCGATGCCCCATACATCAAAGACTTCGCATTCTAAGATGGGTGTCAAAGGCATGTCAAAATGCCTTGTCAGAGTACCGGTTCTTTGGCATCTATCACACGCTTTACAGAAAGCTTCTGTATCTTTAAAGATCGTAGGACAATAGAAACCGGATTGGAAGATCGTAGCAACGGTTTTCCAAGGACCAAAGTGACCTCCAGTGGGTCCACTGTGGCACTGCTCAATAATATCACGCTGCTCAGATTCTGGTACACATCTTCTAAGCAGACCATCTTTACAGATCTTAAACAGATAAGTTTCATCCCAAACGAAAGATTTCAAATCAGAGAAGAACTTTTTCTTCTCCTGATAGGACAATTCTGGATCAAGATATCGGGAATGAAGGTAATTGACAATGGAAGAATACCATGGAACATCCGAGCGCAACCATCGATAAGCATAATGTTTTCTAGAGGAAAGTAAAGATCTATATCATCCGGATCATCCTTTTCCTCACTTAACATTCTCGAAACATGATCCGCCACGACGTTTTAACGCCTCTTTTGTCTTTAATTTGAACGCCAAACTCTTGTAGGTCGTGATTCAACGCAGAGGGCACGGTTTGGCCTCTTTCTTCGTCATCGATATCGCAAAGCAACGTGATCACCCACACAATCACTTGAGCTCCTAACAAGTAACTCATTTAAACTTGTCCATAGCAAAGACTACGCCAATAATTCCTTTCGCCGTCGATAGTTAACTCGAGAAGGATTCAATGTGTGATCAAGCGAATAGATTGGCTGGAATTTCCTTTGATTCTTTGTCCTAAAACAAGACCAACCGCATAGTTTGATGCGCCGCACATAAGCTCAAAAGGTAGATTCGGTCAAGCGATATAAGAATTGGAGCAGAGATTAAACGGTTTTTAAGCTCCTCAAACGCCTGCTTGCAGTTCTCATCAAAATCGAACTCAACGTCTTCCTTAAGAAAAGTAGACAGGGGCTTGGCTATCTTGGAGAAGTCTTGAATGAATCTTCTGTAGAAACCGACATGTCCAAGAAAGTCTCTCACTTCACGCACATTCTTAGGATAACTCATCTTCTCGATAGCTTCTACTTTGGCCTGTCCACCTCAATACGTTTGGCGGAGATCTTGTGGCCAAAAACTATTCCCTCATCTACCATGAAATGGCATTTTTCCCAATTGAGTACTAAGTTCTTTTCCACACATTTGGATAACACTTGATCTAGATTGTCAAGACAGTCGTCGAAGGACTGACCAAAGACCGAAAAATCGTCCATAAAGATTTCCATACACTTTTCTACTAGCCCGCCAAAGATAGTCAGCATACATCTTTGAAATGTAGCTGGGGCATTGCAGAGACCAAATGGCATTCGCCTGTAAGCGAATGTACCATAAGGGCAGGTGAAAGTGGTCTTTTCTTGGTCAGCTGGATCAATGGGTATCTAAAAGTATCCTGAATATCCATCCAGAAAGCAGTAGAATGCGTGCCCTGCCAGACGCTCAAGCATCTGGTCAATGAATGGAAGGTGAAAGTGATCTTTCATGGTTACTTAATTGAGCTTTCTATAATCGATGTAGACTCTATAACCAGTGACAAGCCTCAATGCTATTTCTTCTCCCTTCTCATTCTTCTCAATCGTAATTCCACCTTTCTTGGGAACTACCTGAGTCTGGGAAACCCATTCACTATCAGCGATGGCATAAATGATTCCCATGTCCAGAAGTTTGATGATTTCTTTCTTAACCACCTCTTGCATATGAGGGTTGAGCCTCCTCTGGGGCTGTCTAACACATTTCGCACCCTCATTAGTCTTGATCTTATGCATACAGATGTCGGGAGATATCCTCTGATATCGCCTACTTGCCATCCAAAGGCTTTCTCGTTCCTTTTCAAGACGTTGATTAATTTCATCTCTTAAAAACACATACTTTAGATGTTTAGGCAACGGCTTCAGTACTAGATCTGCAGGGGGGTCTTCTAAACTTGATTTAAGATCTCCACTTTTCAACTCAACATCGCTGAGTTTACTTAGTGGTCCCACTGCCAAAACTTCTCCTTTCAACAACTCTTCCTCAAATTCAGCTTCTAACTGCTCTAGACTTACCACACCATGATTATTCAAATTATCAACCAATCGCTCAAATTCAGTTGCGACAGCCATGACTTTCTTTTCCATGTGGTCATTGAAGTCATCAAACGAATCCTCAATGGAAAAGCCGGTTGGAGGACCAGAGGGTACTTGAATGGATCCGAGACATTATAGCTTACTTCTTGATCACCAACTCAGATCGCCACTCACCCACCATCGCAGATCAATGAGGGCTCGGGTCAGAGACGTAAAAGGTCTTCCAAGTATCACGGGACATTTTCATCCTTTTCAATGTCTAGGACGTACACCAACGGAAAGGTAAATCTATCAATTTGAACTAGTACGCCTTTTAAGATTCCCCACGCTTTCTTAGAAGATCTATCAATAATTGCAAATTCATGGTAGTGGGTTCTAGAAGATCAATTAAACCCAACTGCTTGCAATACAGACAATGGCATGAGGCTTATAGATGCACCTGTGTCACACAAAGAGTTAGGAAGACCAGTCTCCCATTAACACTGTAAGCACGAACTTTCATGGGTCACCTCTCTTGGTTGGTAAGTCTTCATAATTGATCATTGAACAATCCTCACCAATCACCTCTCCATGTCCGACAACTTCCTTTTTGAAGAAACAACATCCTTGATGAATTTTGTATACTTAGGCATTTCAACCAAGAACTCGATAATGGAAGATTCACTGAGTATTTTTCAAGAGATTCAAAGACCTTTTCATACTTCTTATCTTCACTCAAGGGATGTTGCTCTTTCTTGGTGGAAATGGAAGCTTTTTCAGATCACTCTTAAAAGACTTTCTTCAAGATGCATCGATGACTTTGTCTTCCAGATCCTTCCACCGAACAAAGCTTTTTCAATCTTTATTAGTCGAGGATCACCTCCGACTTCCACTTGTTTCTTCATTCCTCAAGGTTCAAACCACCGAGGAATTCCAACTCTTTCACCTCTCAATGAATCACCCACCGAGTATTCTCTTTCGCCAAGGGAGTGTAGGTGTCAGCCTTCCCTCCCGCCTTATCACCGGCAGAGGGGCGCTGGTTTCCGTGAGGGGGACCACTTAGTTGAGTACCACTTAAATTCATCGACCGGCCTCTTTCTACCGTATGGGATTGAAGGTACGAGGTCGGTGCATTGGCCATTGTTCAATTCGGTTTGAGCAACTTGACCACCCTTTGGATTCTTTTTCGTGAAATCGGCAAACTGCCTCGAGGGTCTAAGCTAACTGCTCAAACCAATCGCCCGATTTGCCTCTCAAGATTTTTCATTGATCTATTTTGCTCCTCCTCAGCGAGTCCCATTGAGCTTTGATATCACTTGAGTACGAGGGGCCTTGAGAGTTTTGGAAATTTTGAGAATAAAATGGTCTGGCTGGGCCGACTTTGGACAGCATGATTAGAATTGGCGGGCCAATTCTGATTGAACCTTTGATTAGAATTGGAAAAATTATTATTTTGGTTCTGAGGAAAACCAGGGTTTCGATTTTGATTCTGATTGAAATTAGAATTCGGATTGAAACTTGAAGATTGATTGAACCCTTGGTTTTGGAGATTATTCTGGCCAGAAAATTGATTAAACCTTTGATTGTTCTGGCCATAGAATGCATTTACTTCAAAGATTCTATCCGCTCATAGACGTAAACGAAGTGTGCCCCACCTCGTCACAATTATGACATGTGACGTGATTATACTATCCATAATCATGAACAACATTAACTTGACATGGAGCAGGGGGATTAAATTGACACTGGCCAATCATGTGGCCAGTCTGACAGCAATTTTCACAATACAGAACCTGAGAGTTCTGTGGAAAGGAAGAAGTTTGATTCATCTGATTCGAAACTTGAGAAGTTGCCATCTGCTTCTGCAGCATGGCGATCAAACTTTGCATGTTTACTTCCTCGACCTTGGGAAGCGGAGGAGGTGCTTGAATTGCTTGATAAGAGGGGGCGTAGTTATATTTGGCAATGTCCTCGAACAGTGCCCACCCCTCATCAGGCGTTTTCTTCAAAAATGCCCCACCAGATGAACTATTGACCATGCCTTTTATAAGCTCGGTCAATCCACTAAAGAAAGTGTTGACTTGCCTTTCCAGTGGCAAGCCATGGTGGGGACACTTTCTAAGCAGAGACTTGAATCTTTCCAACACTAAAAGGATTCATTCTCTTCTCGTAGAAAGTGAATATCTCATTTAAACATCAATGCGTTTTTAAGGTGGGAAGTATTGATTCAAGAACTCTTTTTCGAGTTCAGCCCAAGTATTTATAGATTCGGCAGGGAGAGAGCTATACCACTCCTTAGCTTCTCCCTTCAATGAAAATGGGAAGAGTTTCAGTTTAATGGCGTCCTCACTTACTCCTTGGATGCGTGTGGTGCCGCATATCGCCAAGAATGTATGCAAGTGAGTGTGCGGATTTTCGGACTGAAACCCGTGGAAAATTGATGCGTGCTGCATCATCTGAATGAGGCCAGGCTTTAGCTCGAAGGTCTGAGCATTAGTTATATTTGGCAATGTCCTTGAACAGTGCCCACCCCTCATCAGGCGTTTTCTTCAAAAATGCCCCACCAGATGAACTATTGACCATGTCTTTTGTAAGCTCGGTCAATCCACTAAAGAAAGTATTGACTTGCCTTTCCAGTGGCAAGCCATGGTGGGGACACTTTCTAAGCAGAGACTTGAATCTTTTCCAACACTCGAAAAAGGATTCATTCTCTTTCTGGTAGAAAGTGAATATCTCATTTAAACATTGGGCCGTTTTTTAAGGTGGGAAGTATTGACTCAAGAACTCTTTTTCGAGTTTAGCCCAAGTATTTATAGATTCGGCAGGGAGAGAGCTATACCACTCCTTAGCTTCTCCTTCAATGAAAATGGGAAGAGTTTGGGTTTAATGGCGCCTCACTTACTCCTTGATGCGTGTGGTGCCGCATATCTCCAAGAATGTATGCAAGTGAGTGTGCGGATTTTCGGACTGAAACCCGTGGAAAATTGATGCGTGCTGCATCATCTGAATGAGGCCAGGCTTTAGCTTGAAGGTCTGAGCATTAATGGCCGGGATAACAATAGCCGGGTTGACTTTGACTTCGCCAGGCATGGCATAGTCTGCCAACGTACGTCTATCTTCAGCAGCCATAATTATGAAGTTTTCGAATTCTTCGGCTAAACGATCCTCTAAATCTTGATCGGCTTCTTCAGAAGGAGCCGCAGAACGGATTTTCCGCCTGTTTGGCCGGACTATGGTCCGCTCTAAGTCAGGGGTATACAGTAATGGTCCCTTTTGACTCCGAGTTTGCATAAACCGGACCAACAACAAGTGAAGGAAAACTAAAAACTAAGAAATTAAAAGTCTAAACTAAAAATTAAAGCCTAATAAACGAAAAAAAAAGAAAAGAAAAAGAAACAAAATTATTGAAGAAAAGAGGGACCAGACGGACGTCCAAAGGTTTGGACGGGCGTCCGGATGGAATTTAGACTGGACGGGCGTTTGGCGGTCCAAACGCTCGCCTGCTGGGAAAAAGACTTGGACGGGCGTCCGAAACCTATGGACGCTCGTCTAAATGAATAAAAACGGTTCAGGATTGAAATTTTTCCAGCAAACGGACGTCCAAATGTCCAGACGCTCGTTTGGATGCGGGAAAACAAGAACATAGCAGAAAAGATAGCAGAAAATAAGGGGAAAGAAGAGAGACAGGAGCAGAAAGAGGAAACAGATAGAAAATAAAAACTAATCACGAGGGACCTACAAAGGGAAGACCTTAAATCCTAAACTAAAACCCTAATTACCTAATTAAAAATCTACCTAAATCCTGAACAAAAACGATTAAACACACAAAAGAAAAAAAAAACACTAGGCAACCGTCCGGTTCCCCGGCAACGGCGCCAAAAACTTGTTCACGGATTTATCTAATGTAAAATAAACAAGTAATGATATTTATAAATCCGCTTACCTCAAGTGCAAGGATCGTAGTAAAGAGGTTGATACCGGTCGATCTTACGGGGAATCAAGCGATTGTTAATCCTAGTTTTTGTCTAACTAACTATGTCACTAAAACTAACCTAAACAAAGAATAAAACCAAACGAGACTCGAAAGTAAAGATAACATGAATGTAAAATCGATGAAGAATGAATCTAAAGCCAGGAAGATACGGGTTGCGTAACAATTTAAACTACAACTAAACCTAAGATGCAATAAGAAGATTTGACTAAACTAAACAATTCAAGTTTTAAGTGGATTAAATTCAAATTATAACGAACAAACGAAATGATTGATCCACCTATCCTAACAAGTATCAACTCCTATCTCGATTATATTGCGCTTTCTAACCAAGTTGTGATTTCACCTTGTCTAAAACATGAACCTTAATTTCTTAGAAAGTTCACCTATTAATCTATATCTTTCGATTTAAAGATTAACGACTTTACTAATTAAAGGTGTAAACTTTAACGTTTGTAACCTAGAAATCTAACCTATTAACTCTCGTTATATAGATTAAACATCTATTCCTTATCACGATGATCTAATGTTTATATGACTTTCATCAACATAAAACAATCAAACATGCACATCTTTCGATATAATTGCAATGAACAATATAAAACATGATAAAGGAAACAACTTTAGATAAAAACTCACAATATAATCGAAGAAACGGAATCAAAACGTGTTGGATAGGCTTCACAATGCTCGTTTGATGAAAGCTTAGCCTCTAAACATCCTCTTGCAACTTGAAATTGTAGAAGAAAAGTGCATAAGAACTACTAATTTTAATCTAGAATTCGAACCATAAAAACTGGAATAGAAAGTGTAAAAACGCAGCCTAAAGCCGCCCCTAGGTTTAGGGTTTTGAGTAATGAGTATATGGTATGTTTGGTCTATGAAACGGCTGCTTTATATAGATTTCAAAGTCGGTTTACTGATGTCGCCTTAAGGACGCCCGTCTGAAAAGGGTGAACGCCCGTCCAGAGAACTTCTTGAACTCTCTGAATCGATTTTCCTGTCTTGGATGCTCGTTCAATGGGTCTGGACGCCAGTTCATCAAATATCTCAAGACTCTGTACTGATTTTGCACCTCTAGACGCCCGTTCATTTGATCAAACGCCCGTCCAACTGGACGGAACTCAGACGCATGTTCAGGATTGACTTAATATTGATTTTTCCATACTTATCTCTTTTTCTTCAAACCAAATCATCATTATCTCTTCTATCATCAATGTAATTCGACTCTTATCTCTTTTTGATCATCATTTGAGCATCAAACACGTACCTATAACACATTAAAACATCGCAAAACGTAATATCATCCAATTAATCATAAAATCAAAATTAAATCACCAAAATTAACCTATTTTGCGAATAATCATTAAAAACCTCATTTACTCAATAATTCCATTAAACACTCGTTTCTTATGCAAATTATACAAATATGAGGGAAATTATCATAAAATATATCAATGTAAATCGTATAAATTCACCCTTAACAAAAAACTGAAGATTTTATTATGAATTGTGTATATGTGCGTGGTGTATTGTTTGTGTGTGGCGTGTATGTTATGCCTTTATTTATAAGGGTTCAAGCTAATTAAGAGATATACTTCAAAATATCAAAACAAATAAGAGATAACTCTCGGCCGATCTCCAAAAGAAAGGCAAAATGCGCCCCCCCTTGGTGCGTCCTCCCTATTGGCGCCAATCTTGGATTGCCTTACTCCACTTTTCTTGCTTATCCGATCTATATCTTGAATTTCCTTTGATTTATCTTGAGATTTAATTCTTCCATTTGTATTTATCCTCCAAAATTATCTCAATCTATAAAATAGATATTTATCCCAAAGTAAATAATAAAATAATAAAAATGGATAAATACAATATAAATAAAAACAGATAAATACCAAATTATATCTTATAAATGGATAAATACCAAATTATATAATATAAATAACATAACATTAAATATTCAATATAACACGTGATTTAATTATAAAATATATATTATTAATCTCGATTTAAGGTCAATGTTGATGACTTTAACGGGTATAATTTGACCGTCATCAACTGCCCCCCACTTAGACTTTGTTCGTCCCGAACAAAGCATCAATAAGTCATTCCCCAAGTCAACATTTCCCATGGTCAAATCATACTTACACAAGAAACTCGAAGTCAACTCATACCACTCATGCTCATAAGGTACCCATTATTCACTACTCGTTATGAATCAAGTGATGTGTGCATGTGCATTAAGTTTTATATATCCGTGGCAAGATTAAAGTTTATGCCAACTTCGCAATCTCAACCTACCAACATCAAGATTCCACTTCTTAAGCCTCGTGAATGGGTAAAGACATGGTGCAATAATCAAGAGCGTTATCCAGAAGATTTTTGGACTCGGAGGCCGAGAAATATACTCGAAGCCTCTTAAAAATATGAATTTATTCGTATTTTCATAACTTCAAGCATTAACACATCTCCAGAAAGAAACTTGCTTAAAAGTAAATTATGCATTGCAAGAATCCTCTTTCACGGATTGGTCAATAGCATTGAATATTACCACAAAGCGGGCTACTTTGGTAATGTTACTACAAGCCCAGTGTTTAACGCTTTGTCAAAACACAGATTATTCTCAAGCTTATTACTCCGCTTTGATGGCCAGAAGATAGAAATACATCAGCAGATAAATATCGACACTAAGTCTACATAACCAATCATCTACGCAATGTACACATAATTCTTCAGTTATTATAATTTGCGCGGTAAAACTCGATTCAAAGATTGAGTAATCGAATAATAAATAACTACTTGCAACAATCGGCATGAATATCCTTAAATTTACATTCACATAAGTATAAAATGATCACGTACTCATGCAACTTGGTTCCTTTCCTATCAATTCTTAGCTAGGAACTCACAATTCTAAGGGTACGAGATAAATAATATGGCATTTATTCAATTTTTCAATTTTTTCACCGTTTCATTCAATTTTCAATTATAACATATCATAGCTAAGTCTCCTACCCCCACTTAAACTTGGCATTGTCCCCAATGACAAATAAAATGAGAATTTAAGAAAAGACTTAGCTCGAAACAAATTTCTCTCAAGTAGTCGCAGAACATCGAGTAATTCAAGCACGCCGTGGAGAAGCAAGTGAAAACTGTTAAAGCAAGCCAAACGGAAACTCCACTAAACCGTTAATAACATGTCAATGGAAGTTATAAAATAATGTGGAAGTAATTAGATATAAAATATCCAAAAACAAATTAAGCCACTTTATTCCATACAACGAATAACAAGGAAAACCAAAGAGTTAAAACTACTCGTTCAGACGCAAAAAGAAAAATACTAAATAGAAAGAAAGATAACCAAGAAACTAAAGATGGTAGTCTTTATCTATAATCTCCATCGCTGAAATACTCTTAAAACCGAGTGGAGAAGACAAAGATCAAAGAGACACTTGGTAAGGTATAACAGATTCGATGTGACCTATAGGCTATAGATGAAATCAGATACTGAGCGCAGACTCTTCACGCTTGGATTGGATATCAACAACTTAGGGAGATGTAGCTTTTCCTCGAAATTACTAATAACCCAATGTATCACGTAAGAGTCATCACCGACATCAACAAGGTCGGATCGGTGCGATATGTAGAACAAAACTCATCATCTAGAAATGCCGGAATAGGCGTAAAAGTGTGAAATTTAAAACTTCCGGTAGAAAGATAAGTTGCATTTTGATTAGACCAAAAAAACTTTTAAAAACTAGCTAGGTCGAGCTACACGCACTCTTAAACCTAGATCATGAAAACCAAAATGATAAAAGATAAACATTAAAACTGAGCAATATTTCAAATTCCGCAACACAAAGGTATTTTGTAAACAAATGGAGGTTTAGAGTATGATGGGTTTAGAAAAAGATATGCATAAAGATGGTAAGAAAATATAAAGGGTGGGTAAGAAATTGTGTGTTGGGTGGGTATGTGTAATGGATTGGGTTAGGGTGGGAGAGTGGAATAGATGGAGAGAAAGAGAGGGATGAAAGAATGGTTAGAAATGTGAATTGTGAGGCAGATTGGTGAGAGAATAGAAAGGTTGAAGGGTGAAAAGGTACAAATGAAAGGATAAGGGTAGTTGCAGAACGAATTGCACACAACTTTGGATTTTCACTCGGATCGCCATTCTAAAAAGTTTTGGGAGTTTACCAAAAAGCGTTCTTGCTCGCACCAATCATTCTCTGTTACATTTTCAAGAATTCTCAAGTTCTCTCAATGCTTCCATCTTAAGGTCGATTGCTAAATTTCCTTTTCTTTAGCAATTTCGACTTTCCTATGAAACTCTATTTCACGTGGCCTATATTGAGTAAAAAAGTTTTGCACATCCTTAGCCTAATGGCCATCGGAACACGGAAAATAAAAACCTCAACATATGTCATGTTACTCTTATTTGACTCAAATAAAACAAAACCTAAAATCCTAAAAAAAAAAAGAAATCCTAAGGGTTTTAAAGAAGTAGTTCGAGTTTAAAGTCCTCACTGACTTTCCAAATATTATCCTTGTCGCTTATCCTTCTTGGATCGCTAGATGTTGACCCCTTGAGCACTATATGAGGTGGGCTCGTCGCTTTTGCGGATTAATACCCTTCCCTTGGTTGTGAGACCTAGGAAACGACATCTATCCATACCATTTATACGTAAGCTCTTACCTCGGCTTTCGCTTTTAGAACTAGTGAATTCTAAGGAGATTTAGTCCTCGGGACCCATTTTAATCACATCCTCTATAATGTCGCTTCATTATGCTCTCTCAAAACTCAACGCCTTCTTTAGATTGAGAATTCTTACAAACTACACAAATTGTTGCTCCCATGGCCGTGTAGAAGCAATCTCATGCATAGACAACGAGATTTTGACAGAACTACGAGGAACTCTTTATTCACTGCTTCCTTCAACTACTACATGTTTCCTACACCTCTAGATGAGACAGATTTAAAGCGAACCTTCGGCACTAATAAAATTAATCTTGCAAACCAACTCGGGCTAAGATTCATACTGTGTTCATGTATAGGCTAACTTATGCTCAAAAGACCAAAAGATAGTAAATGATAAGGTAAAAGGTAGTACCTTGCCTTCAACATTGTACCACTAATAATTCGAACCTTAAAAATTTTTCGAGCCATCTTGGTGCTTTAAAGGTATTGCTTCCATCGCTTTTCCCATCGCAGATTCGTAGCTCCACATGTTGTCGGGTTATTTTTCGCCACTAAAAATTATCGACTCGGATTGTTGCTTCCTGGTTTTCGCAAACGTAAGAAAACAAACGGACCGTAGACTGATTTTAACATGGTTTCCCATGCTACTATCAGACCTACGGATTAAACATACGGAGATAAACAGACACGCGAAATTCCGTAAAATCGACTGTGCTTGTCGGGCAATGAGAAGCGATCTTGTTGGGAGCAAAACCAGTTTTTTTTTTTTTTTTTTTTTTGAATCTGGAATATTCAGACAGAGCAGACAACCAGAGGGACTCAAAAACGTAAAAACGGACTCTAAAACATAAAACTCGACATGAATAAAAAATTATTTATATATAAGATTGACCGTTGGTTCCCCGGCAACGGCGCCAAAAACTTGATGACATAGATCAAGTGATAATAAAATACTTGACAACCATAAACCAATACTAGCAAGAGGACTAGTCCATCGTAGTATAGTTATAATAATCAAGGTCGATCCCCAGGAACCAATTATGGGTCATTTATATACAAACAACTAATTACTCATATCAAGGACACGGGCGCGGTCTACGACCAACAAAAGACAAGGAAAGAAAAAGGACACGACTCGACACAACACATAAACAACGTAATTAACCTCCCCAATTATTATGTTATCGCTTGGATCTAGAGATTCTATACAATTAAGCTAGACTCGACAACTATTAATCCGATTCGTATTTCTTTTATATTGGCTACGGAGTCATCCCCAAACTAGATCTAGCTCCGGTAGGCCATCCAGATCACTATGCTACATCACGTGACTTCGCTTTTTCGGCCTCTATCTCATATGACTCGTGACGCTACAAAGCCAGGGATGCCGATATTAACCGTATTCCTCACCTAGGCAACATTCCTTCGCTCAGCGCATTTCCTAGACGATCGCATCGCCTCTGGCCCTATTAACAATTACCTGGACGGTCTCATGTTAATCTACGATTTACGATAACTAGGTGTCGACAATTCCCGAATACGTAATGTATCTAGATCTCACTGAAAGTCCCGGAAGATCAATTCATGAGCCGACCCAGAGTCCTATATTGGTATTTCCTAATAATACGCTAATTAAAACAGACGAACAACGAGCCGTAGCCATACCTACTAAGATAAGAAATTTTAGGTGGACAATCACACCATAAAGACGTGGCTAGATTGACTCGCAAAAACTAAATCCTAGCGCTTCTCATACTTATCGGATAAAATAGAAGTTCATAAAGCAATTATATAGATCTACTAAAAACACGATTGTCGATCATACCAAAGTCATCTATAGATCAACGGATAACAGATCTGGGCGTGTGGATCCTTATAGACAAGGAATCCCCACTGCCTCATATCGTATCCTTAGATCTACATCGTTCAGAGCTGAGAAGAACGAACAACCTCAAATGATAAACAATAATTGGGGACTTAATTACAGAGAACTAAGAACAAATAAATACAAGAACTTACATAACTGCAGAACTTGTAAAAAACTGAAGATTTTATTATGAATTGTGTATATGTGCGTGGTGTATTGTGTGTGTATGGCGTGTATGTTATGCCTTTATTTATAAGGGTTCAAGCTAATTAAGAGATATACTTCAAAATATCAAAACAAATAAGAGATAACTCTCGGTCGATCTCCAAAAGAAAGGCAAAATGCGCCCCCCCTTTGTGCGTCCGCCCTATTGGCGCAAATCTTGGATTGCCTTACTCCTCTTTTCGTGCTTATCCGATCTTTATCTTGAATTTCCTTTGATTTATCTTGAGATTTAATTCTTCCATTTGTATTTATCCTCCGTAATTATCTCAATCTATAAAATAGATATTTATCCCAAAGTAAATAATAAATAATAAAAATGGATAAATACCAAAATATAAATAAAAACATATAAATACCAAATTATATCTTATAAATGGATAAATACCAAATTATATAATATAAATCACATAACATTAAATATTCAATATAACATGTGATTTAATTATAAAATATATATTATTAATCTCGATTTAAGGTCAATGTTGATGACTTTTACGGGTATAATTTGACCGTCATCAGCTAGTCGTCACATTATGCAAAAATTCTGCAAGGTCAATAATCTATCGATTATGAAAATAATCAATACAAACATTTAGCCTGCTATAAATATCAATAATTTTAATATCGACATACGAAAGAACCCACCAATGAAATGACACAGCATATCACCTTTCATTGTAACCAAAAGTGAAATCAGTAACCAATGAAAAAGGCCTGTTAATTATGACTACAACAAATCAGTCTAAATACTAAATAAAGAGAAACAAAAGTTTACCTCAGTAACGAAGTCAAGTGTAGCAGCTTCAAGTATGGCAGTACGAAGCTTAACATGAACAAAATATTGACTCTCATTCTACCCAAAATACTATCCGGGTTCACCAAAGCTTGGCCTCAACATCTTCGTCCCAAAACAACCGATCACTAAGAACCGGTTGCTCTCGCTCAGAACCCCTATAAAAACAAATCGATCAAAATCTCGAGACAATCAAATCAATTTTCATAGGTCTTATCGCTCCTTCCACATGGATTGTCTTGAATTCCGTGATATTAACACCAAGATAGATACTTTTGCGAGCAATAAGAGACCTCATACACGGTGTAGCCACCACTTTGATGTGTAATTGCTTTTAATGACCGTAGTCTCAAGAGGAAGTTCGTGGATTTGATTGTTGTAAATCATTGATAGAGGATTTGAGGTCGTATAAGGAGGTATAAGGATTTGATTGTAGTAGATCATGGATAGAGGATCTGATTTGAAATCTATACGGAACGGGTTTGAATTTCAAAATTCATGTGATGGATATTCATTAAGTTTGGTTTAGTTACTGGGGAGAGACTGAAGGTGCTGGCAGGAGAAATTTCAGGAAACGGAAGGGTTAAAAAAATCAAAATCCCTTGAAATAGTTGAACTAAACTTTCCTTGAAAAAGGTCTACTTAAATAGTTTTGAGTTTAAAGTCGCCACTCAACTATAAAACTACTCACTCATACATCGGGTAGTCGAGGTAAAGTACCTCCTCATGTCTCACAAAGTAAACATCTATGTAGTGATTGAATTGACGGGCATTGACAATCAATGTCTCATCTCTATCAAGATGTTTCACTCTCACGGTTTGTAATGCTTCGTTCCCGGATACCGATTCCTTATCCGGAAAATATTGTTCGGCACGTATAACATTAAATAAATCTAATATTATACGTAAACCTCTACGGCATCATATCGAAAGTTAAGCAAACATAAGCTAAAGAGACTCGGGTAAAAACCGTATAAGATACTAGAATTACAACGTCATCCAACTAAAAAGGTAAAAAATGGAACTTCCAACAACGAAATAGCTTACATTGTCCGAATAATTACAACAATAGCAAACTTATTTTACAACATGTCTCTTCCCCCGTTTGAGAAGCGCACAGTGATAGCACAACAAATTAAAGCAGTCGCCAAACAAAGCTTCCAGTTCATTATAATGAAAGCCATTGCTTGCAAGTTGCAATCAAGTTGATTTGCTGTAATATATAACTTTGAGAGGCACACTTAATTTATTCCTTCAAATTAAAGAGAATGAAGAATTTATAGAGATGAATCCATCTATATATTACATTTAGAAATTCCATTAAATTGGATTCGCTGCTGTAATGATTTCATGGATGCCGGAGGTTGTACGATAATCTAATGGATGAAAAGGACAATGCAAGTGATTTGCGTACACGATGTTTGTTTTACTTATCATTGTATTCATTTGTCTTGCATGCTTGACAACTCTAAATATTTTCGCCTTGCAAATTATGTTTGATTGACCGTAAGCAATATTTATGGTACTAATTCAAAGAAAAAGCTAATCAAACAATGCTCCAATTAATCTCCCCAGGTCTACCAATTATATCACTAGCTAGATTCGATTGATTTATCACATGAAAACCCTAATTCTTCTCAATTAATCACGAGATCCCCTATTTTGGTTACTAATTCCGGTAGGACATTAGAACCCTACGCTCAATTCAAAGGTTTATCTTGGTAGGAATGAACTCATCTGGCCAAACGCATGGCTAAATCGATCTATAGGATGCCCATACAAGTATGGAAAACCTCACTAATTTGACCATCAATCCCATATGACGATTTTACAAGGCGATCTAATTATCTACGTCCTTGTTAATTCTCCAACGGGTAGTTCCATCGAAATAATTTACAAAAGCATGCATTAAATTGGCAAGAATTTAGACGCGACATAATTTCTGCAATATTAACCAAAACTATTGAGCAGAACGATTTGATTCCATACCCAAACTGCCGGCTAGCCGGCTGCACGACCATCATTGTGCCGGTAGATTCGCTGCTGTAATGATTTCATGGATGCTGTTGTACGATAATCTAATGGATGAAAAGGACAATGTATTATGGATTATAATACATATTTAAAATAATAATGACTTTAATTAAATAGGAGGAGGGCATAGTTGGTATTTTATGGTTTTAGGTATCACCCTATAATGTATAAATAAATACTTGATATTTTGATGAATGAAATCAGAAAATTAGGACGGTTTAACAAATTTGTCATAAGATCGTGAGCGCGTTAGGTTACTATGGTACAAAAAAAAAAAAAAACAAACAAACAAAAAACAAAACACGCAGCTTCAGGAAAACCCTAGGCTGCATATTCAAGTCGCTAGTTTGAAGATAGAAGCGCATGGATCAATTGCAGTGGTGACCTGATTGATTTGAAGAAGATTGCAACCAAGGTGCTGGATTGGAAAATTGGTGGTGACGGTAACGGAAAATTTTGCGGCCGTTGGTATAATTGTAAAAGCTTATATTAGTTCATGCAAACAATTGTAGATGATATGCCGTCAAAACAAATTCAACTTGATTTGTTTTGTTAAATTTGAGTGATTGTTTACCTTGTGGTCAAAATAATAATAATAACAATAATAATAATAATATAGTCTATGTATTTATTTGTGACTAAAAAAGTCTACACAAACACCTGCTTGATAAACAACGACGCCGAGTATAATATATGATTTTGTTTTTCCATAAGCGTAAATATAGTACAATATTTGAGCAAATCAAGCATCTCATGAAACAAATATTTACAAAATAGTGTATAGTTTAGAAGTAAAGCCTGATCTACACCCTCTCATTTACTTGAAAATCTCCACCATATCGTCTTGGATCTACTCCCTCTAGCTAGCCTCTCCTTTACATGTAAATTCAATAGCATCTTAGGTCCAGTTGTCTAGACCCTTCACACATTTTAGTTGCAATACAATACACACACAAAACAATTTGTCAATCAAAAGCATAATACACAATCATATATGTTATCAACAAAGGTGGAATGAGTCTCAAAAACCTTGATTAGAAGGCTCCACGACATGAAATGGTAAAATCAGTGGATACGATATTAACTCATACAATTCTGATAGCACAAATACGTACTGTATTAAAATTATGATACTCAAAACTAAGATAAGTAAGAAGAGCTTCAATGCTTATAATCTCACCCACTATACAAATACTCATATAATCCTAAGTCAAATGCAGAATATCCTTTCCTAGCAGGTATCGAAGCATTTCAAAATGATAAATGGTTATAAAAAGCATGTGTTAGCACTTAACAAATATGGATCAATAGTTGTTTCTTCTATGCAAAATATTTGACAAATTAATTTTTAATTTACTATCCTACAAACAATTACTTACATCAATGTGCAAACTTGAAAATATCTCAATTTGAGTACGACAAAACAGTACAATTCTCAGGGATGTATGGTAGTATGGCAAAAAAATTCAACTTCCAAGTAATTTCATAAAATTAAAAGCATCTAAATTTTGATTTTTATGACTTTTTCATATTTTTTTCTCCAACAGCAACTAACAGTGTCGGGGGGATTTTGCATCATAAAAACAAAAGAAAATTTATAAACCTATACTTAACATGCAAACTAACTTCTAACCGACCAAATATCGGGTAGTTGATAGCATAGTAGAGGTAAGGCACGGGTATCGATCCACAGGAATTGGGATGTTGAATCTAATTTCACTAATTCCTTTCAATTGTTACTTAGGAAAACGAATAAACGAAAAGAACAAATAAAATAAACGAAAGAGCAATTAAAATAAATCTAACCTACTAAATAAAATAACACAACCTAAACTAAACTAAAGATACATGGGATCAAGCAAAGGCACAAACCAAGTGATTTCAATCCTAGTTCATCTCATGATTTTAATTCAAATTGTGGTTTCACCTTTACACTAAACACAAACCCCTAATCTCTTAGTGAATCAGTATTCTCAAGCTATGAAATCCTACTCGTAGTGAATTCAATTTATCAATCTCTCCTCTCTCGAATGTTGAGACCGATATTCCATACAAAACGAAGGTGTAGATTCAAGTTAACTCTCGTATTTTAGAACCTAACAACCTAGATAATTAACCGATTAACTTGTCATCATTAATGATTAAAAATCCTATCTTTCTACGGTGATCTAGTTTACGCAACTTTCGTATGTTGTAAACATATCAATTAGTAAACATATCTCTCGATCTAATTCACATAATAGCATCATAATCACAGAAAAATACAAAATAAATTAAAGATCATGAAAATAAAAAGGATTGAATAAATTGGAAAATCAAACTCACATAGTTTGGTACATGATTGAATCCATGAATCGAAAACGGAAGAAAACGACATCCTAATCTAACCTCGGATCACCCGAGCACAAGGCTCGGGTGACCGGCCTTGGAACTCCAAAAGTGCGGCTGCTCCTTGTGAAATTCGTGTATGAGAAAAAAAATATGGTATGATTAGGGTTTACATAAGGGCTGTATTTATAGAGGATAGAGGCGGTTTGGCTTAAGTCGGTGTTGGCCGCCCGTTTAAGATTCCTGAAGACTGAATTGAATTTGCTCTGCATGGAATATTTATTGGAATAAATCTTCTAAAATTCATATCTTGAGTTGTAGACCTCCAAAAATTATGATCCGAATGTCATAAAAAGCTCTCGGAAAACTCTACAACTTTCATTAAGGACTCTTCTTCGTAAAACGCTTTTGATTAGCCCGTCAGATTACGAGTATATTTCGGGATTTTCCACTCGAATTCATCTCTTCAAAATCATCCTTTCCATCAACAATGTGTATCTACAATGTAGGAAAAACATACCAAAGCGTAACACAACCCTAAAATAATATAAAATCATGATTTAAACACATAAATCGCTACGTTTTGCAATTTAACTATTAAAAACATCATTTACTTAATTAATCGATTATAAGCTCGATTTCTATGAAAAACCTAAGAATATGGGGAATATTGATATAAAATATATCCTTATAAAACGTATAAAATCACCCTTAACAACTCCCCCACACTTAAACCTTGCTCGTCCCGAGCAAGACAAAACATAATCATCACTCGAGACAAATAAACACTTATGCAAATATAAAGCATATTCAAGTAGTTTAGAGGTTCACCCAAGTGAGTGTGTGCATAGCCATAATAAATTTCCACTAAATCCACACTTGAAATTAATTCAAGCAAAACTAGCCAACATCCCATTTAAATTAGACATATAAAAACGATTATAACATGCACCTCACAAAACATACAAACCCGAAAAAATAATAGTGGAGCATTTAAAATATTTCCGACATACTTAGAGGATAGTCCCTACAACATATCTTTCTGGGCTTTATACGGGATAAGATCGACGATAACTAAGTCTTTCGCTTAATTCATATCACTATTCTCATAAGTTGATTTAATTATTTCACTTAAACACACATCGTAACGAGCTATTGCCCTCACAGCGTAATAGGACATTTCCGCTAATCCCCTACCTACTCCAATCATAAGGCAATTTTTTTCTAACTGTCGTGAGCTTTTGGTCATCATAGTGGAATAGACATTCGTGGTATGACCTACCTCACTCAAATCATCGACCGACTTTCGACACACATATTTATAATTTAAAACAACTTCACTTATTAACTTCATTTCAAAAGCACAATAGTTACGTGTCATTTATCACATTCAAACCTTCGATATTCACAAGATGTCATACTTTAACTCTAAATACAAGCTATTAAAATTTTCAAAATTGTGATGGAAGCAAAGAATCATGCGATAATCATCAAAAATCTCTAATCAAATGGGTATGGCTTAAAAACATAGCTCATCATCTACTATGGCACGTGAAAAAAATAGTGTCGGGTGAAACAACTAAATTTACTAAATATACGTAATACAAAGATCAATGATTATAAACATCGAACAAAGACATGCAATGCTCACTCGGGACAAAACAAAAATTTTAAAATTAAGCACTTTTCATAGAAATATAATAGAAATTGAGCAAACGACTCATAGATACATTTAAACCATCCTCTTCCCCACACTTAGATTGCAACTTGTCCTCAAGTTGTGCGTAAATAATAAATTAGAGAACTTAGCCGATTGGATGTCTGGCAATTCCGAAAAATCGGTAAAACCAAGATTGTCGTGATAGCTCAAGAGATCGTGGAGCATCACAGTAAATCGAATTCATCGTGAAAGTGCACAATAGCTATCAAAAATATCCTGCAGACTTGATCAGTGTAAAAAGAGTCTACGGGGAAAAAGAAAAGATTACATATATAAAGCACATGGAAAAGGAGATATAGAGATATTTCAAATTTAAGCTCATATAAAGATGAAATACATATACATGGAACATTACACAACAGAGGCTAGGTGCAACTACATGAAAATATACTACAATGCAGCCTACATGATATGCAATCCTAAAAATAAAATAAATAAAAATAAATCTGACGACAGCTCAGCCGAGCGAAAGTTGAGAGGACAACCCTACAGTTGACTACGGCCTATGCAGAAACTAAAAATAAAGAAAACGAGGTAGTATTATGGAAACCGAAGCGCTAACTACGCCAAGAAAAATAAAAGAAAAATAGAAAAACAATGCAACTAGATGACATGCAACTAAATGATATGCATCTAAATGATATGCAAAAATAAAAGAAAATAAAAGAAAGAAAACTAGCCCACTCATTAGCAACACGACATGTATATAATAAACGCCTCACCAAATAATGACAAAGTTACGATAAACGATAAAGTCTGCTCATTACATGCAAGCAGACGCGCTTTAAGACTCATTGAAGGTGATAGCATTATGGAAACGAACAGTTAGCTATACTAAACAGATATAACTCATATGGACTGGACGTAGCATACGGAAAACCGACAGTAGCTACCCATATGAGTTTAAAAAAATAACAAGAAAGCACATAAATCTCAAAGCTCACAAGATTCATCACAGCGGTATGTAGCATACGGAAACCGACATTAGCTACTAAATAACAATAAGAATAGTTATAGCGTACGAGAACCGACAGTGACTATAACTTGCATAGATGAATCATGTAAATAAAAAAATTAATCAATTATTCAACATGGATTCATAGATGGAAAGGTGTAAACATGCAAGTTCAGATCATCTACGAGAAACAATTAGCCACGTAAGCTCAAATTAAAGTATCCATATCAAATAAAGCATTAAAAATCAAATTAAGAGGAATTTCGAACCTGGACGCGGCGCTCAACAAAGCGCACGGGCGCTCACCTGGATTTTTAGCCTCGACGCTGCTCGACAAGTCAAACGGGCGCTCACCGCAGATTATGAATCGACGGGTGTTCACTTACTCGAACGCCATTCAAACAACGACTTTTGCAAAAAAAAAAAAAAAAAAAAAAAAAACACACCGCAAACCCTAACTAATCATCATCAACACACATACAACAAATTTGATATAAATTTTAGCACAGAGCACACAAGGTTAAGATTAGATTATACTTCACGCTTCACTTAATCGAGTAAAAACTTTTGCACATTCTTAACCCAACGGTCATCGAAACATGGCAAAAATAAAACTCTCGATTTGTTAAACGCTACTTTTATTGAAATAAAATAAAACAAATAAAACGAATAAAATAGAAAAATTAATGAAAGAAGATTCAACAAAACACCGATTCCCGCAACGGCGCCACTTTTTGGGAGGATTTTGCATCATAAAACAAAAGAAAATTTATAAACCTATACTTAACATGCAAACTAACTCCTAACCGACCAAATATCGGGTAGTTGATAGCATAGTAGGGTAAGTACGGGTATCGATCCACAGGGAATTGGGATGTTGAATCTAATTTCACTAATTCCTTTCAATTGTTACTTAGGAAAAACGAATAAACGAAAGAACAAATAAAATAAACGAAAGAGCAATTAAAATAAATCTAACCTACGAAATAAAATAACACAACCTAAACTAAACTAAAGATACATGCACTACAAGAAAATCTGCTTTTTATAAAGGGAATTTAATAAGGGCTAAAATCAAGTTATTAAAAGTACCTTTAATAAGGGTTAAAACAATCTTATGAAAATGATGCAAATTTGATGAGGAACCCTTAATTCCCGCTATTGTTAATCACTTATCCCCTTATTATAATACACCTAAAATATTCCCCTTATTAATGCGTACCAAAAAATAATTAAATATCTTAACAATCACTTTCCTTCTAAAAAAACAATCACTTTCCAAAAAAAAAAAAAAATAACAGCGTGAAGCGTAGAGAACCAATTACCCTAATCATTCGTCCGTCTCTCTGTACCGCCACCGTTGTTCCACTATGCACCGCCACCGTTGTTCCACTATGTGCCGCCGCTGCTGCGGCCTCTTTTCGACCATCGTTACTGCTCTTCTCTCTCCACCGCCGCCATCACTCAGCTCTTCTATCATCAAGTTCTGACAACAATCGAAACATATGAAAACCTATGATTGAAGAAAATTCGGTAATTTGTTCTATTCAAGGCAAGATCATCTTTATTTTTCCAATTTGGTTCTTGTGGAGAGTTCTTTTTCATATTTATGTTTTCCGTTGAAATGATTGTGCTTTTCAATAGGCTGCTTCGATCTAATTGAAAATTTACTAATTTGTTAGATGATATAGGCATTTCACTACTAGTGATTTTTGTGTAATTCATTTACTTGTTCATGTACTCAAGTGTCATTAAATGTATTTATAATCTTGATTTGTGAACCTTACTTTGAGCCTATGATTTTGGTTAAGTTAAGTATCTGGAATCTGTTCACAATCTATGTAATAATGTACTTTGTTATAGAAGACTTGTTTGCCTTAGGCTGAGGCATGATCTTTAATGTGTTATCTTGGTTGTGCTTTGTATCATGATAAGGAATTTGTTCTTAGTTCAAGGTTGCATGTGGTTTTAAGTAACCCGTATGGTCATCTTCCTGCTTGTCTGGGTTAGCTACTGCCATTCAATGGTATTTTCGGTCTTTGCCTACTGAATTTCATGTTAAAATGTATTTCTCTTGGCAGAATAAGAGAGAGAAGAGAACCTAAATTCTTCTGTCTATTTGGTGTTCTGTTGTGAAGCAAGTACGTCATCGTGACATGAAACTGGAGAACACGTTGTTGGATGGGAGCCCAACTCCTCGTCTGAAGATATGCGATTTTGGGTATTCCAAGGTAGTGGAACATTGAGTTTGAATGAAATGTATGTTATGAATGCTTTCTTTTCCCCTTAAATCTATCATGTCCATTTTTTTGACTAGTAGGCTTATTGTTTGCTGCTGTGACAGTCTTCATTATTACACTCTCAACCAAAGTCAACGGTGGGTACTACTGCTTATATTGCTGCGGAGGTTTTGCCAAGGAACGAATACGACGGCAAGGTAAAGCCTTGTTTGTATGTATAAGTCTATGGTGATCTCGATCTGTATTTGTGTATCTGATGTTTGTGTTCTTGAACTAGAAAATTTGAATTTTAGTGATACTTGTGCATTTTGAGTATATTTTTGATTTCTCAGGACTAGTAATTATATTGCAAGATTATTCTCGAATGTGGGAAAATGTAAATCAGAAACCAATCTGTTGTTCTCTAGCTTTTGAGTCCCTCGTTATTTTGAAAATCAACAAGAATAACGACTAGTTAGTGAAGGCATGTTAGTATGATGGATGAACATGTCCATGTTTTGATACACGCCGAATGATAAAATAGGGAAAGAGAAACAAGTGTTTTAGTTCTATAGAGAACGGTGATTTTGACGTCATCATGATACATATATGTACCTTGTCCTTAGGATTAGGTCTAGAAAGTGACCTCTAAATTTCATACAGCTAACCTGGAGTTATGACATTATCACTTCTCTGTTTATTAGTTTCGGTGGAGTCTTCAACTCGTTTGTTCGAGCTTTCTGAGTTCAAGTCTTTCCAATCTATTTTGGTTAGTCCTGAACTTGTTTGTTTGAAATCTATTTTATTAATCCTAGTCAACTTGCTAAGATGTTTTGCATGCTTTCATTATATTCAAAAGTTGCTTGCTTGTCTTATAAACAAGTGTTTAAGTATGCTATCTTAGTTTTTATTCTGTGAAATACAGCGAAGTAAGACATAAGGTATTTCATTTCAGCAACATTTTTGCTTGGAGGGTGGTATGGATGGAATATCTTTTTGGGGGGTATCAAATGGTGTCGTATGCTTTGATGCTTTTTCCATTTCTTGATTGCTCACATATCGTGGTCCTTATTTCACTTGCATTTGTTGTTCAATGTACACAAAACCCCTGTTGCTGAACTGTTGTAGTTGTAATTTGGGATGCGCAAGGAATTAGAACCTCTTATAGATATGAATCTTTTAGTTGGACTCTCTTATGATGAATAATGGATTTACATTTATGTAGAAAAGACTGAAACGTAGAGCCTGTTTTATGGTTAAGGGATCTACTCTGTAGTTGGTCTTAAACTCCGATGTCGTTCGGTCATGTTCGGAGGAGGATAAGTAGTCCCTTTTGATCTGATGCAAAAAAAATTATAACTCTCGTGAGATTTGATGATTCAAAGTTGTGGTTTCCATTTCCTTGGTTGATATTTTCCTTACATGACTCAGTAAAAATGAATGTAGAAATATTTGTTGGTAGATCCGTGAGGGTCGGTTTACGAAGACTAATGAACCTTTGACACTTGATTCAAGAGTGGATCGATGAAGTCTACACAATATGTATTGTGTTTTCCAGTCATTTATGATTGTATTTTATATCTGAAAAATTCCTGAATAATTATTGATGGTTTGTTTCAATGTGGAGGTCACCTTTCATTTGTTGATTGCTAAGTCGCATTGTTATATATGTTGGGGAAATCAAGTATTGTTGTCCTAATTTTTTCTTTTGTTCTTGATGCCCCAGCTATGTCGTGAACTCACATTCCATACTATTCTTATGTTGCTGTCTCAAGGCCTTGGATTGAAGCCTACTATCTGTAAGAGTTAGAATGCGCAAAGGCTCTTTATATTTTTAGGCCATTATTATCTTGTGTGTCTGCAGCCGGATTTTACACATGGCATGAGTGACCATAATTCTTGTGGCTTCTTGGAAATGGTTGTACATGATGAAATCGGTGGCCTTCAAATTCTTCATGAAAACCAAAGGATTGATATCCCTTGTGTCCCTGGAGCCATAATTGTCAACATTGGAGCTCTTTAGCATGCAAGAAACTTGGTCTTCCATCCCATCATCTATTTGTTATAAAAAAATATTACTTGTATCAACATGAGTAATGATGTTTTGTTTTCATGATTTTATCTGGCAGCTCATCTCCAATGATGCCTTCAAAAGCAACACTCACAGAGTGGTGGCAGAAAAAAATCGATACAAGAAATTCAATAGAAAGCTTCTTCAGAACCCTTTCCAAGAAGATGATAGCTCTATGCACCAATCAAAAAGTTGTAAGCACTATACAGGCCAAATATTTTCAGCAATAATAATTTTCTATTGTTATGAGAATATGGTATTCAATTGGTTCGTTTTCTGTCATTATTGTTGTGCTTAAAGTTCACATTTTTTATTTATATTATATCCCATTCTCTTATTGATGTGTATGTTGGCTTTAAATCGATCACTTCTATTTCTTCGGGCTTATATTGTGTAGTACTCTCTTAGAACTGGATTGATCTCTATTGTTTCATGTGTAATCAAGTACTATTTTGTTTGGTGTCGACGAATTCCGTGTCCTCATTAACTTGCTAATGTGATTATTTCTCACTTGTTCCCGAGGTAGGGGTGGGGGTGTGTGTGGGTTAGGTTGGGGGTGGGGCGGAAGGTTGGCTAAAGGTGGGGCAAGGTGGACGGGGTAGGGGTTGGTGGGATGGAGTGGAGTGTAGGAGTAAGGAAGGGGCAGGCATGGTTGGCGTGGATGTAGGGGTGAGTGGGGAACTTGGGCTGTGGGTAGGCTAAAGTGTGAGGCCTGGGGTAGACTAGAGGTGGGGTAAATGAATCTACAATAAGTGGGTTATTTCGCCATTAAATCATGATTTGTGAGGGGTAACTTACCTTATAATAAGTGGTTTAGATTGTTATTAAAAATGATTTTTAATAACAGAAAATACCATTATTAATGTCCGATATTATTAATAACGGGATTGAGTTTCCCGTTATTGAATACCTTTACCGGCGGAGGCAGTAATAAGGGGCCATAACAGGAAATTTCCCGTTATAAAAGGTTTTTATGAGGGGAAATGGACAATTAATGACGGGAAGTACCCTTATTAATAGCCGATTTTCTTGTAGTGATGGGATCAAACAGTGCACAAACCAAGTGATTTCAATCCTAGTTCATCTCATGATTTTAATTCAAATTGTGGTTTCACCTTTACACGAGACACAAACCCCTAATCTCTTAGTGAATCAGATTCTCAAGCTATGAAATCCTACTACTCGTAGTGAATTCAATTTATCAATCTCTCTCTCGAATGTTGAGACCGATATTCCATACAAAACGGGTGTAGATTCAAGTTAACTCTCGATTTTAGAACCTAACAACCTAGATAATTAACCGATTAACTTGTCATCATTAATGATTAAAAATCCTATCTTTCTATGGTGATCTAGTTTACGCAACTTTCGATGTTGTAAACATATCAATTAGTAAACATATCTCTCGATCTAATTCACATAATAGCATCATAATCACGTAAAAATACAAAATAAATTAAAGATCATGAAAATAAAAAGGATTGAATAAATTGGAAAATCAAACTCACATAGTTTGGTACATGATTGAATCCATGAATCGAAAACGGAAGAAAACGATATCCTAATCTAACCTCGATCACCCGAGCACAAGGCTCGGGTGACCGCCTTGAACTCCAAAGCGCGCTGCTCCTTGTGAAATTCGTGGTATGAGAAAAATATGGTATGATTAGGGTTTACATAAGGGCTGTATTTATAGAGGATAGAGGCGGTTTGGCTTAAGTCGGCGCTGGTCGCCTGCTTAAGATTCCTCAAGACTGAATTGAATTTGTCTCGCATGGAATATTTATTGAATAAATCTTCTAAAATTCATATCTTGAGTTGTAGACCTCCAAAAATTATGATCCAATGTCATAAAAAAGCTCTCGAAAACTCTACAACTTTCATTAAGGACTCTTCTTCGTAAAACGCCTTTTGATTAGCCCGTCAGACACGAGTATATTTCGGGATTTTCCACTTAATTCATCTCTTCAAAATCATCCTTTTCATCAACAATGTGTATCTACAATGTAGGAAAACATACCAAAGCGTAACACAATCCTAAAATAATATAAAATCATGATTTAAACACATAAATCGCCACGCTTTGCAATTTAACTATTAAAACATCATTTACTCAATTAATCGATTATAAGCTCGATTTCTATGAAAAACCTAAGAATATGGGAATATTGATATAAAATATATCCTTATAAAACGATAAAATCACCCTTAACAAAACAGCCTACTACGTGAAATCAAATACAGAAAAGCCCTAACGATAACAAACCTTGAGCATAGTGGCAACAAAAATAGGCAACATAGTATCCAAAGTGAAATCCAAAACATATGGCTCTGATGAATATAATCAGAGAACCAAGCTTTTAACCAACACGGCGAATAAAAAGGGTAGTTTCGAGTATCACAATTTTAATACAGTACATTTTAGGCATCAAATCGAGAACACATCAAACATATGATCAAATCATAAGCGCAAAAGTGGACATCAAGACACCAACTTACCCAACCATAATTTCAAATGGAAATAAAGTAGAGAGTCATGATCCGTAAAGCACACCTTTTTTAGCTACAATTATTATGTCGACTTTGTGCTCATATGCTACAACATTGGCGCCTCGAAGTCGCACGTAAAATGCAGCTTCTTCCTAAGCAACTAACAGCATATGTAATTCCTATAAGTCTAAAAAGAAAGGTAATCATTAGAAGTAGAATAACACAATGAACTTTGACAAATAAAGAAAATAATTGAGGAAAGAAAGATACCACTTTGTCAAGAAACGCACAGCTTTGTTTGAAGGTTTCTCCTCATGTTATGGCCAACCGTAGATTGATCCAGGTTGGGCTAATCCATTAAATGCATTATCTAAAAGCCACCCCACCCCTACATAACATCATATCATTTGGCCTACCCATGTTAACTTTTAGAGCAATTATGAAGAGATTTCTATGAAGTACATTGTCAATCTTTTGCATTAGTGTGTTGAATGGGTATGAACTTACCAAGAAGGTTAAAAGGATTTCATCATTGAAGAACACGTACTCAATAATAGTTGCAAAAATTACACTGTTTCTTAGGTTGGAACCAATCAATGTTTATGGTTGCATTTTCGAGGATTATACATACCGAATGCCAAAAGTCGATGTCCTGTCCCAACTATGCCTACCGGCAAAGCAGAGTGTAAGAATTATAGTAGAGAATATCCAAATCCAAAACTAAAACACTAAAGAAGCACAACATTCCAACTATAAATTAAATGCCCAAGTAGATTTTAATTGAGAATTTTACAGTTCTAGTAATTTCTCTTCCGTGCTCATTAGCTACGCGCTCGCTGCAAAAAGGTTAAACGCAAATGTATTAATAGAAAGTGATTAATAAAAAGAGAAATAAATTGTGTTCATTACATGGATCCGAAACATATAAAGCATCACCAGTAAATACATCTTATAATTCTTAAAAAAGTGCCATATTCTACCAATTTTAACATAAATGCAGCTATGATCAAACGCAGAAAACCGCTTACATGTAATGAACTAAAAATCCAAACTAAAAATAATATACCAAAAATTTACAACTAAAAAGAAGATAATGCCAATAAAATGATGTCTCAAGAATATGAAAAAGAAAGGCATTGCAGAGGTCACTTAAAACCCTTAAGCTTTCTTCCGAACGAGCTTGATGTGTTTTGCATGTAATTGAATAAGATCATAAACATGTGACATGGGCGAAGATGAAGAGAGTTCTCACCAACCAAGATTCACAATATTCACGTAAAATACAAGATCGATGACCACATCAATAAAATTGCGCACTTCAAAATAAATAACAAACCATTCAAACTCAAAATCATATACTGGAAAATTATAACAAAAAAGAGATAATAATAATAGTAGTAATAAAGTTAATGTCTAAAAATACTTAAAGAGAAAAGCATAGCATGTATTATGAAGACCTTGAACTCTCTTATACATGAGCTTTCTCGCCATTTTTCCTCCCGAGCACATGCTAGTCGTCACATTATGCAAAAATTCTGCAAGATCAATAATCTATCGATTATGAAAATAATCAATACAAACATTTAGCCTCGCTATAAAGATCAATAATTTTAAAATCAACATACAAAAGAACCCACCAAGTGAAATGACACAAGATATCACCTTTCATTGTAACCAAAAGTGAAATCAAGAACCAATGCAAAAGGCCTGTTAATTATGACTACAACAAATCACCTAAAAATAAAAAAAAAAAGAAACAAAAGTTTACCTCAAGAACGGTCAAGTGTAGCAAACTTCAAGTATAGCAAGATTTAAGCTTAACATGAACAAAATATTGACTCTCATTCTACCCAAAATATTATCCAGTTAAGAATCAAGCGCTATCGCTTTACTAAAACAATTGGTATTAGTAAAGAACTATATTTCTTATCATTTAAGAGTGTGGTCAATCTGACTAACACACCCTCAAGTGTTAGCAATCTGCCTAACACTTGCACAATTTTTTTTTTTTTAATAATGTTCCAAACTGTGGTTCGATCTCATGACCTCTGGCCCGATACCATGTCCCAACACCCCCTCAATTGCCTATTTAGTTCAATTGGTTAGAAGTATAACCTCAATATGTGAGGTCACTTGTTCAAAATCCTCAGCTCGATACCATGTTAAAGATCAAGCGCCATCGCTTTACTAAAACCAATTGGTGTTAGTACAACGGTAAGCGCTATTCTTTAACATGGTATCGTGAGAGCGAGGTCGCGGATCGAACCCTGGTTGGAACATTATTTAAAAAATAAATTTGTGCAAGTGTCGGGAGAGATTGCCCACACTTGAGGGGTGTCGGGATGATTGCCCACACTCTTGAATGAAAATTGTGCAAGTGTTGGATGATTGCCAACACTTGGGGGGGTGTCGGGATTGATTGCCCACACTCTTAATGTATAAGAAATAAAGTAGCGCCTTTATCGGGCACCAATTGGTTTTAGTACAATGGTATGCGCTGATCTTAACATGTCGGGACAGATTGCCCACACTCTTAAATGATAAGAAATATAGTTGTGCCTTTACTAACACCAATTGGTTTTAGTACAACGGTAAGCGCTGATCTTAACATGGTATCGAGCCGTGAGGTCAGCGAGATCAAACCCTGGTTGGAACATTATTAAAAATTGTGCAAGTGTTGGGAGAGATTGCCCACACTTTGAGGAGGGTGAAAGCAGTAGATTGCCCACACTCTTGAAAAAGAAAAAAATTGTGCAAGTGTTAGACAAGAAGATCAAGTTGCCATCATTTGTACTAAAACCAATTGGTGTTAGTAAAAGCGCAACTATATTTCTTATCATTTAAGAGTGTGGGCAACTGTCCCAACAATCTGGTTCACCAAAGCTTGGCCTCAACATCTTCGTCCCAAAACAACCGATCACTAAGAACCGGTTGCTCTCATGTGTAACCCTATAAAAACAAATCGATCAAAATCTGAGACAATCAAATCAATTTTTATAGGTCTTATCGCTCCTTCCACATGGATTGTCTTGAATTCTCGGATATTAACACCAAGATAGATACTTTTGCGAGCAATAATACCTCTCCTACGGTGGTGCCACCACTTTGACAAAATTGCATTTTAGACCATAGTCTCAAGAGTAAGTTCAGTGGATTTGATTGTTGTAAATCATGGATAGAGGATTTGAGGTCGATAAGGAGGTTTAAGGATTTTATTGTAGTAGATCATGGATAGAGGATCCGATTTGAAATCTATACGGAACGGGTTTGAATTTCAAAATTCATGTGATGGATATTCATTAAGTTTGGTTCGGCCATCGGGGAGAGATCAAGGTGCTGGAGGATAAATTTCGTGAAACGGAAGGGTTAAAAATCAAAATCAAAATCCATTGTAATCAAAGCAAATTAGGCGAGATTTTTAAGAATTTCGTATGGTGTATTTTTTTTACCGGTCATATGCAGGTATGGAGCGGGTCAAATGGGTATTTGGGTTAAATTAATCCTTCATCTATACATTATACTAGTTACAAACCCGCGCATAATGCACGGGTTTCAAACTAAAAATTATGAAGATGAAAATTCATGATATATTTAAAAACAAAAATTAGTTTCAATAAGCAAATAGTGCTAATTACTAATAAAATGGCACATTCAAAGATGCGACTAAGAAATTGTTATAACGTATTTTTTCTATCAAACCTAATATTTAACCACGCCATTCACAATGTTATAATGCAAATGCAAACATATACTCCTATTACAACAGTAAAGATAAAAAAAGTTAACCAAAAAGTATTGCACCGTAAAATTTTATAATTATTTCAATCCATAATTTTAATAAAAATCACATATAAAATTCATCAATGAAAGTAATCTAGATTAAGAATTATTCTTCCTAACAACTCTATTTTGTGCTTCCAAACCATCGACCAAGACATCTGATTGCAAACCATCCATACTACAATATTGCTAAGTCTCAGAAGCTCATTAGCAAGCAATACCAAGTAAACACGAATAACACAAAATAGACGATAGGAAAAGAAAAAGAAAAATTCAACTAACCTCAAGTCTAAAGGCATCACCCCTTCCCCAACCGTTTTGCAAACAAATAGTTCACTGGAATGTACCCTTTGAGCAACCGTAATTAGCGTTTTACCACTGAAGAAGTCCAAATAAAAAATTAACACCTAACCATATTAGGTAGGTTACAAATTGCTTGAAAGGATGGATAGTAAGTATATTTGCAGTATAAACAAATTTGTTCCAAAAAATTGCCATGCCTAACTACCTTAAACACATACATGATCCAGACATCTATCTTCATGTACTCGGAGAGGTAGTCTTACGTAAGAATTTGGATTAGGAAAAGGTGAATAAGAAAATAATAAAGAAAGGAGACATTTTAAAGAAAGTGACATATCTAGGTTGGATTCTCAGATGTCTATCAATTGAGTCGTCATAGCCTTATGGAAATTCTCTCTACGCAAAATCAAATTAAACAATCGACCATTCAGCGATGACATATCGACCATTCAGTTCTAAAAAATGAAGCTTTATACAACTATACATTACAACTTTATTTTTATTGCAATAAATTGTAATAACCCGAAACCTATAACTACTCTCTTCAATCAGCTGCCTAGAATTCCACTTCACACTCGTCTAAAGCTTTGGTCCATCGCTGATTGTTGTAAGCTTGTCCGACCACCCACAATTCCTGAGGTAATAAAATCACATATAACGTACATAGTAGAAACCTTCTGAGCACATCATAAATATCATTTGGACCATGAAGAACATTATGACCTTTACAAACCACATATCTTCCTTTCCCAATAAGCAAACTTCTTCGGACCGACTTGCGACTAATAATGAATATAGAACGCATTCAATACACCAAAAGTCCAGATTTCAATAAAAGACTTACTTGCAACTTATTTACATCGGAATCATTGTTACTGATATACGATCTCGGCAACGGAAGTGATACGTGGAATATCATGATTTTTAAATAGCATTAAAGCCAAAGATCTACAGAGCAACGGTTGGTTCATCTCCTTTGGGCCTCGGCTATTTTTATAGAAATTACTAAAACGTAAAATAAAACGGTCAAACCCTAACCTGAGTGCGCCTCGCTTCGATCCCAAAGTGGATGTGAGAGAGGTTAATCGCAGAATATAGCCTAGAAAGTCAATGGTCGCTTTAAACCATCAGATCAAGTTTTTTATCATTGGAAATCACTTTTACGGAATCGAACTCTCGACATCCAAACCATGGTCCCGGTCATTACTACAACACCCTAGCTCACCACTAAGCCATATCCAGGGATTTACTAAAACGAAAATAAATTTGAGAGGAAGTGGACAAACTACAAAGGGGAAAAGTGTGGGTAGAACTTTACATAAAAATATTGAATATAAAATCCATATTCATGTAATAGTAAGAATTGTCAAACCTGTCTTCCATGCATAAGCATATAACACCTATATAGCACTATAGATGTCCATAGTAGCAAAGGTCTGATGTGGTAGGACATGTGAAACAAAATGTTAAATTCATAATAGATGATTATTGAAAAGAGTAGTATATTCCTGAAAAAAAAAAATATTAAGAGGAGTATATAATGTCCTCCAAGATGCAATTAATCCAAGAGTTCTATGATAAGAAGAACGCTTATAATTAATAACAGCTCATTTTTTTTTTCTTAAAAGCACTGATATCCTAATTAACCTACCGACTAATCCTAAAACGACTGAAAGAACACGAAAAAGATATCCAGTATTGAGAATGAGAGGTAGTGCGTATAAGCTTTGATCATACATCAAACTACTTGCGTGCGTGCGTCCACCATTAAGGCGTCTTCTTTACTTCCTTGCACACCATCCACTAATATCACTGCCCATAAAATCAATGCCTATCATTCTCAAATTAATTAATGAAAAGGTTAAAACAATTTTCAGGTATAATTTGCATTATCAATAGCCATTTTCACAACCTCCATCACGGTAACACCTAAATCGGTTGGAATCTGCACACATAAAAAACACAAAACGCACACAAAAAGACAGTGTCTTTCATTCTCTAATAATTAAATAATAAAAATGACAACAAAAAAATGTATACACTTTTAAATTATCAGGTAGAATTTATGAAGTTAAGCAATATCTCTACCATTTTAACAATTTCCATTATCGTAACGCCCCAAAATCGTAACGTCCAAAATCGGTCAAGATCACCACCATCCTAACACAAAAATGAAATTTTATAGAAATTTAGATGCTTTGGATCAGGGTTAATGAATCCCTAATTGTTGTGGGTTACACATATATGAAGATGCTATGAAGGAAGAAGAAACTGGAGGTTTCGTTCCCCTATCCTATAATGTCATGTATCTCCGACTTAAAATCGGGAATATCTGCATCGTCAATTAATCTTTTTTAAAAAGAAGAATCGTATGTAATTTTAATACAGAGAAAAATGGCGAAAACGTAAGAATAAATTGTGAATTTGTTACGGAGTCGCGGAGAAGGAAAAGATTCAATTAAGAGGCTGAGATATGACTTTAAATTTCGAAATTTTGTTTTTTGTGAAAAGAAATCTCGGAATTTGATTTAACGGAATGATGCTTGTCATTCGACTCAAGACGATTTACTCAGCGATCCGCGACCAATAAATCCGTAAAACACACGCGACCCAACCCAAAATATAAACGCTACGCTTTTACAAATTTCGCTCTTTTAAGAAATCATATCGGAGTGACAAGATTATATGATATTGGCCACGACCACCATAAAACTACTGTTCATTTAAAACGTACTACTACGTGTATTTTATTTTTGAAGCGCAACATGTTTTTATAAAATTGTTATCGATAATTTGGTAATGCGTTTTTGTTTTTAAGTAGATAACGCCATTCCCTATAAAAAAGAAAAAATTTAACGCTGTAACCTTAAAATCAATAATAAAAATAAAAGTAGATAACCCTGTTTGTTATTTCAAAAGCCATGTTTTTTTTTTTTAACCAGCTTTGGGTGTAATTAGGTGAGAAGTTGGTTTGAGCTCGAATTTACGGGTAATCAAGTTAATCCTTTCGTCTATATATATATATATATATATATATATATTCTGGAAGAACTCGCTTAATTGCATCCATGGACGCAGCACCAAGATGGACTTTTCTTTTCCGAGGAGTACCACACGTGAAGGTTCTTGCGATTAGTGGGACAGATCCATGGATCTATGGCACAAGCGTTGTTGGGACATCCTCGTAAAAGTGTTGAAACCACTTCCCAATGTGAGTGCGTCTAGTTTTTCAATAAAGATGGGTGTGAAGCTTGTTTCCGGCTAAACAACCAAGGGAAAGTTTTCCGAATAGTGATAGTAGGCTAGTCGAGTTTTTGAATTAGTGCATTGTGACTTGTTATATAATAAATGGGAAGTTGAGAATTTTTTTTTGAATTTTATGGCAACTGATCGAACGGCAGTTTAGTGCAAAAATATATGTGTTGAGGGATGTTAAATTTCTTGAACATGTTTTTCCTATGAAAGAGTTGGTTTCTCCTCCTCCGCACCGATTGAGTTTCCAAAATGGATGACGGGCTGTTTATGCGGATGTTAGTGATCGACAAGGGGGCCGACCCCACCTAGTGATGTTGTCGCCAAACCGATGCAGGGGTTGTGGAAACCAACGTGGTAGTGGCAGAGTTGCCGGCATTCGGATGTAAGACACAAGTGAAGATGGGAAGAGGGAAACGACAAAGATTCTTAATTCCCATTATCAAGATTTCGTGATACATATGGCGTTGGATAAGAAAAGTCCTTCGCCAAGGCTCGGTCCATCCACCTCCTCGTAGTTTATATCCGCATACACATTATGTTAATTATGCTTGTTTCTCTCGACGCACATGATGCTTTCTAGCAAATGTCAAAGGCATGTAACCTCCAAAATCATTTAAGGAAGCAAAGAAAATTTGAAGGATGGCGGTGTGCTATGGTTGAAGAAATAAATTCCTCAAGAACAAGGCACTTAGGTCCTGCAAGAATTGCCTCAGGAAAGAAGGCATCTGGAAGAAAATGGGTTTATACCAAAAATATGATGAATTGGGGAACTCAGTAATGTTAAAGGCTCGCTTGGTTTGCGCTCGTAATCACCGTGTCGAGGGATTGACTATCACGAGACTTTTGCCCCGTGAGCTAAGATGGTCACAAAGACGGGCTTTTCTAGTTATTGTTGTTGTTAAGAAACGGGAACTTCACCAAATGGACGACACAATGCCTTCCTCCATGGCGACTGGATGAGGAAATATATATGCATGTTCCTCCCGGTTTTGAGCATTCCAATCAGAATATGGTTTGTCGGATGCAAAAATCCTTATATGGTTTCAAGCAAGCACCTCGGTGCTTGTTCGTTAAACTCAGATCGGCTCTAAAACAAAGATGGATTTCGCTAATCTTACTCGATTACTCACTATTTACTCTTGTTCATGAGGATGTTCGGATGAATGTGTTGGTTTACGCCGACGATATGATACTTTCCGCAATGGTCACCCTGGAAGACCAAGAAAGGTCCTTAACACAAGTTTAGAGGGGGTGAATAAACTTGTCACCAAAACCGAGTTTAAAACAAATTATGGTTCGATAAAACTTATGTGGAGTTGAGCCGACTAAGCCGAGATTAAATCAAACTGACTTAAGTTCAAATCGAGTCAACCGGCAATGGATATAATTTTAGCCTTTAAAGTGATCTTGTTATTCTCATTTGAAAACCGAAAGTGTTGTGAATTTCGTGAATGTCGGGCCAGATCGTGAGATGTATAACAATCAAATATCACAATGTCGTAAGTAAATGCTAAATAAATAAGTAAATGCGTAAAGTAAATGAGGCGGATGTTATAGAGGTTCCGTGTGGTGTAATCCTCAGACGCCCTCTCTTCCTCGTAAAGCGGAGGAAAATTCCACTAGAACTTCTTGAGGTGAATCGTTACAAAAAGTCCTAAACAATAGTCCTTGGCTAATCCTTAGCTTCACTATCTAAACAATTGTAGAACAGTAGAATTCGCTTCCAAGTGCTTGAACCATCGGGTCCAGAGGGTAGGATTGCTCTTCACCGCCTAATACCACAAACACAGCTTACCCGATCGTCATTACAATCTGCCCTTGACAAACCTTCCCCGGTTTGTTTTCACGCCTAAACCTTTGAAATAGAATCAAAGTTAATGAGAATCAATAAATTGATTCTTGTTTGTGGTTCTTCAAAGTGTTGAATCCTTGATAAATTCTTTGTAGCTTTGAACACTTGAAGAAATACTAGATGTGATCTTGTTGTAGTTCAGTTGATGATAACAATTCAAATAGAGTGCACAAATTGCTTGTTAAATCTTGTATATGCTCTTGTTCTCTATATGTTTGTTGTTGGTGCAAAGTCTTCTATTTATAGTGTGAAGTCCAACGCTCATCCGGGCTTTGATTTGAATTGTATATCTTGCAACGGTTATATTTTCTCGACCGCCTCGCTGTGGTCGCTGACTCATCCAATGAAATTTCTTTCTTTACAACGCTCGATTGTACTTTCGCTTTGTTGGATGGTCGATTTATAAAATCGAGTTTCTTGTCGCTTTTTCACTTATCGCTTCCTAATCGACTTGGAGCATTAATCGAGATTTATTCTTCTTCAAATATCAAGATCAGCTTTTCATCCGATTATAATTGACTTAATCGAGTACACCATGATACATTTATCATCTAAGAATTCATTGACCTTATGATTCTTAGGTCTTCATACAAGATCTATAAAGTCGGCTTCAGTTACTACAATCTTGCTCAAGTCCAACTTTATAGCCTCGATTTTTAATCTTCATAATCGAAGTTTGAATCCTCGCTTCTTCATTCTTCAATAATCGAGTCTCGTGTCCTCGCTTCTTCCATCTTCTAGATAAGCCAACTGAGTCTCAGAATCTCAAATAACTTACCTTCTTCAAGAGGTGTATCCGAGTCCGCTTTGTTTGTCTTGATGAATTCCAGCTTTTCTAATTGATTCCTGGGCCGCTTTTACGACACACTAATAATTACAAAGGTTTGTCTGATGTAACCTATACAAAAATCGACTTAATAAAACTTATACATTCGCTTCTAGACATCTTTTAGCTTTTCACTATAACAAATTGGCTTCAAGACTTCATCAAATGGGGTTAATACAACATTATAATAAATAAGATGAATTATCATCAAAACATAAATTTTATTTCCAACAATTTCCCTTTTGATGATGCCAAAACTCTCCCTAAAAGAAAAGCTTAAAGATCAATACAATAATAAAATCTGTAAAATCGAAATCGGTTTTCAATAGGATGAGCAAAAATCGATACAAGCATTTTGTTCAAATGTCTATGATTAAAGACCGAGCTTCTTCTTAGCTTTTTGCATAACTAGATCATATCTTTTTGTCTTGTCATATGCATTTAAAATCTTCTTCAAGTTTGGAGTCTTCCTTTGAAAAGGTCTTGTTGTAGTCAACTTGACTACTTTCTTTCCATCTTCTCCATTGAATTAGCTTGGGTAAGCTTGAGTCTTCCAGATAGTATTTTTCAAATTTCATATGTCGGCTTTCATTTGTTCAACTTTATCTTTGATCTTTAGTTTGTCTTCAATCCTTCGATTCTTCTTATGTTGTGCAATTTTTTGCTTTGAGTAAATATCAGACAAAAAGTAGTTCAAGGATTCTTCGAATGTTCTATCCTTGTACTTGGCTTTGATAGGATTGTAGTCTTTGACAAATCAAGGCCCACAAATCCTTTGTAAGAGTAACTTTTCTATCTCCAGGTTGATTGTATTTTGCAATGAGTTGATCTTTAGTTAACTCTTTCTTCAAAACTTAGGATCCGATTCAGATCTTTGTAGTTCTTCTTCAAGTTTCTTCATTTCTTTGAGTAATTTCAGCTTTTCTTCTTCAAATTTCCCCTTTTGGCATCATATAATTGATCTACCAGGCATGGGTTGCCTTTTGATCTTCCTCAAATTTGTCGTTGAGAGTCAAGTACTTCCTTGAGTTGAGTTTCTAACCCGTAGATATGTCGATTAATATGCCAATGAGCTTGAGCATGAGTTTCTATCTACAAATGTTGAATCTTCAAGTTGTTGTTTGAGTAAAACAATTTCCGAGGCGTAACTTGAACTTGCTTTGTGAATCATCTCTAGTCTTGCATGAACCGAAACATCAATTCTAGTTCTATAATCAAGATATTCAGAGATGTTTGATAAGAGACCATTCTCGTGTATCTCTTAGATCGAGTACTATTTTCAAGTTGTCATGAACTTTGGCCAATTCTTCCTTAGATAGGAAATCGAGGATCATATGTAGCTTCCACTTGATCCTTGTCCTCGAGTATCTATAACCACATTTGTCTGATTTTCATCACCGCTTGTTGATTGACATTTGTCCGGTTTTCAATGCATAATGCTTGTTGTTGTGGGTACGCTTTATGCGCATCGGATGTTGTGATTGAGTGATTGCTTGCAAAACCGTAGTATCATCGCCTTCTTTTCTTGGCCTATCATGATCGCCATCATCCTTTTCTCGTGAACTGCCTTTAGACGATGTGCCTCGATTCTCTTCTTTTGCTAATTCAAGAAACCTTTGAAACAATTGTCCAGAAATTCCTTAATAGGAAACAGAGAGTAAAGATCTCTTACTTCCAATTTCTCCAAGAGTGATTTTTCTTCAATCTGTAAATTTGCATCACGAGAGTCTTCTGGTTGAAGTTTCATTTTCATCAGCTTTATGATTTTGTCAGCTTCAAAGACTGGTGCCAATTGTTGAACTGACTGCTGTTGTGTTTGAGAAGTGAGGTTAGCAATGACATTCTCTTCGTATCTTCGCTTGTCAATTGTTGTTCCCTCAAGAGGTGCTATCTCACTTGAGATTTCATGGTACAAGCATCTTACAACCGATCTTTCTTCCGTGGATATCGATTTTTGCTTGGTCCTCTCAGATTCGCTTGTCGCCGAGACACAGCTTGACTGCTTTTCCTTCCTCTTGGAAAGTTGTTTCGTGATTTCCTTTGATGTCACAGCTTCCTTTGCTTCCTTTCCTTCCTTGATTCTTTCCAAATAAAATCGAATGATTCCACTAAGAGTTTTCTTTAGTCTAAATCGCCATCGCCATTTGTCCTTCACTTTGAGCTTTTGCCATACTTTCTAATTCAAAGAATATGTTGCTTTTTGAATTGATTGAAAACATAACCTGCCCAATTGAATTCAATGTTCTCCCAGATTATGTTCATTAGCAAAATATTTTCTTCCGAAAGTATACTAATCCCTTTGGATTTTCCAATGACGTGTTTGCTGAGCCATCTGCTGAGGTGTCCAAATTCTGGCTTGATTTTGTCGACATGAACTCCAGGTACGATTGGTTCTGTAGACGAAGTCATCATTCTGAGAAAGGCTTCTTTATCCAATGGTAGGGTTGCTAATTCTGTTGAAGTTGCTGCTGTATTTGCGAACCCAAAGAGTGATCTCATGACTCTTTCATTGAGTACAATGCGATCTCCACGAACTGTAGTAGTTAAGGAGTCCTCGACTAATCGCATATTTTGCCAAAATCGCAAAATTCCTTCCACATCTCGCCTTGCTTTGAAGCTTAACTTCGAGAAGGTTGTTCAACCCTGGTTGCTTTTCGATTTTATCTCGTATACAACTGGCTAACAGAGTGTTTTGACACATAGCTTCATACATGTCGAGTGTTAGTTCATCCAATTGTGATTAAACGACTATCTTTCGAATCAATTCATGTGTCCATGTTTGAGTGTGAACACAGAGAAATTTGATTTTGAAGGGTAGGTTTGAAAAGAGTTTGTTTTTTTAAAAAAATGTTAGTGTGAAAAGAGATTGAATAAATAGGTGGGATATTCAAGCGTTGAATGGTACAACTTTTCAAATTCCATGATGGTTTTGATAACCGATACATGTATCGCTTTCGACAATCGGGGTGTACACACGAAGTTCGACAAAAAGAATCTATGGCAATTTAATGCGATATAACCCTTGTTGATTCTATCTTATCAACTTTTGACCAAATATGAAAATCGATGCCGAGGTCGGGCTTCAAATATAATTCAGCTTCTTGTCAAAATTTTCGCTTTTGCCAAAATCTTCCAATTTGTCGCTTTGAGATTGTTGATGTCAATGACTAGTCTCATATGAGCGCACTCAAAGATAACAAAGATTAATCTCTTGACAAATCTCCGGCTTAATCGACTTTGATTATTCCAACTCGCTTCTTAGTTTTGCAAATCTCTTTGTCCAGCTGGCTTAGTGAAGATGTCTGCCAACCGATCTTCGAGAGTACATAAAGAACTGTTATATCCTTCTTCTCTCGCATGATCTCTTATAAAGTGGTGACGTACATCAATGTGCTTTGTTCTTGAATGTAAAACTCGATTATCAAGAATTGTAATTGCACTTGTGTTATCACACATTATGGGAATTGTTCCTTCTTCTATCCCATAGTCTCTTAATTGTCGCCTCGATCCATAAAACTTGAGCACAACAACTTCCAATGCTATATATTCATTTTTTCATTGTTGAAGTTGAAATTGAGTTTTGCTTTTTGCTAAACCATGACACAAGTCTATTTCCTAATAACCGACATGTGCCTCGATGTGCTTTTTCATCCACTTTGCATCCAAAGATAATCAACTGAGTAAGAAATCACTTGAATTCTCCTTCTTTGAATACCAAATACCAACTCCATCTCAGATCTTTTAGATATTTCAAGGTCCTTTTACAACCGTGAGATGGCTTTCCTTTGGTCTTGATCAAATCTTGCACAAACACCGATACAAGAAAAGGATATGTCCGGCCTACTTGCCGTAAGATAGAGTAAGCTTCCAATCATCCTTCTCCGTAGAGTGTTTGATCAACATCTTTACCTTCTTTATCTTCATCTAACTGATGTTAGTCCCCATTGGTGTAGAAATTCCAAAGAGATTTCTCCATACCAAACTTTTGATAAGTTCTCTTGTATATTTGGTTTGATGAATGAAGATTCCATCGCCTAGTTGCTTAACTTGCAAACCTAGGAAATAATTTAATTCCCCCATCATACTCATTTGAAATTTGCTTTTCATCAAACTTGCAAATTTCTCACATAGTCGTTTCATTTTCTCGATCCAAAGATGATATCATCAACATAAATCAACAAGTAGAGTATCTTCTCCATTCTTCATCCCGAACAATGTTTTGTCGATTGTTCCTTTGATAAATCCATTATCTACCAAAAATTGAGACAGTGGTTTCGTATCAAGCTCTTGGTGCTTGTTTAAGTCCATAAAGAGCTTTCCTTAGTCTCAAAACTTTATCGCTTGATCCTTGATTTCAAATCCCGTGGTTGTTGAACATACACTTCTTCTTCAAGAATTCCATTTAGAAACGCACTTTTAACATCCATTTGATAAACTTTGAATTTCTTATGAGCTGCATAAGCAAGAAAAAGTCTGATTGCTTCTAGTCTTGCGACTGGTGCGTAAGTTTCATCAAAATCTATGCCTTCTGCTTGAGAGTATCCTTTGGCTACTAGTCTGGCTTTATTTCTAATGACATTTCCATCTTCATCATGTTTATTTCTGAAAACCCATTTGGTTCCAATGATATTTACATGAACTCGGTTTATCTACCAGCCTCCCATACTTGATTTCTCTCAAATTCATTTAGTTCTTCTTGCATAGCTAATATCCAACTGATCTTTTAAGGCTTCTTCAAGTTCTTTAGGTTCCGATTGAGATAAAAACATGCTATCATCGCATCTAGTTGATGTCTTGTTCGAACTCCACTTTGAGTATCACCAATAACTTGTTCTTCGTGATGATCTTTCATCCATTGATGTGTGTGAGTTTGTATTTGCTGATTTGTATTTTGTTCAAATGATTCTTCAAAATCGGTTCTTGAATTTGTTCAACGAACTGATTGAGGTTGTTCAAATTGTTGAGTAGTTGGAAATCGAGGTCGATCTTGATCTCAACATTTCAAATTTGTAGTCTTCCAACTTCAATCAAATGTGTTCTGGTATGATTGGTAACTGAGACTGAGGAACTGGTTCTGGTCGGTCTTCAGTTGTTTCACCAGGAAAATTTGGTTCATCAAATACCACATGTATTGATTCTTCATGCTTGAGTGTCCTTTATTCAATACTCAATGCTTTGTCGACACTTGAATATCCTAGGAAAATTCCTTCATCAGCTTTGGGTTGAAAAACATGAAGTTGATCTTTTCCATTATTGTGTATGAAACATTTGCTTCCAAATGCATGAAAGTATGAAACATTTGGTTTTCTTCCATTCCAAATTTCATAGGAGTCTTTTCATGTCTCTTGTTCATGAGAGCTCGTTTCGAGTATAGCAAGCCGTGTTTACTGCTTCTGCCCAATATCTTTCAGGTAGTTTAGCTTCACAAATCATAGTCCTTCCAGCTTCTTTGAGTGTTCTGTTTCTTCTTTCAGCTACACCATTTTGTTGTGGTGTTCCTGTGACAGCAAGTTGGTGTAAAACACCATTTTCTTCACAATATTCTATAATCACATCGTTGAGGAATTCAGCCTTTATCGATCTTATCTTCACAATCAAACTCCTTTTCGATTCTCAAGTCTTTTAAGAAGTTCTCGTGAGTTTTTGCTTGGTTTCACTTTTCTTGGTTAGAAAGATTACCCAAGTATATCTTGAAAATCATCTACTACCACCAATGTATACTTCTTTCCACCGATACTAATTGGTGTAATAGGTCCAAATAAGTCCATATGTAGCAATTCTAGATGTCCGGTTGTTGAATGTCGAGACTTAGTCTTGAAACTTGCCTTTGTTTGTTTTCTCCTCGTTGACACGCATCACATAAGTCGCCCTTCTTATATGATATCTTCCGTAGTCCAATGACTAGCTGTTTCTTAACAAGTGTATTGATGTCATCAAAGTTGAGATGACTCGCTTTCTTGTGCCATAGCCAAACTGATCTCGATTTGGTATGAACAAGCAAACAAGTTTCAATGACGGTCGTTGTCCAATCTACCACATACATGTTTTCCTTTCTTCTTCCGGCTAGACAACTTGATAAGTCGATTCACGATGACAAACACGTAATTCTTTATCAAAGGTAACTTTGTATCCCATATCACAAAATTGACTTGTGCCGAGTAGGTTGTAGTGTAGTCCTCTACATAAGATACATTCTTGATTGTAAGTCCATTTCGATTAAGGTGCCAAAGCCTCCGTGTAACTGGTTTATCTTTGCTTCCAAAATTAACTTTTGGTCCATTCTTTTCAACGAAATTATCGAGATGTTTCTTTGCTCTTTGTCATGTGTCTAGAGCAACCACCGCCAAAGTACCATATATCCCGCAATGAAAATTAGAAATTTTAGGTACCCAACTCGCTTTGGGTCCATGAGGTCGCTTGTCAAGACAACTCGGGAATATATCCTTTGGAATTCTTCGGATATTGTTGCACTTGTTTTCATATATGTAAGCCACACTCCCATAGTATCTATGCTTTGACCGTGTCTTATTTATATGATTTCTAAGATCTTCTCGATCGTAATTTGTTTCATGTTGATTTTTGTTATTAAAATCGTGTGATAACCATCATTCCTTCAGCATCGAGGTCTCAGATTGACCTTTGTACTGTGACTTATGCTGAGAACTGTGATTAGTTCTTTGCTGAGTTTTGGACTGAAACTTGTGATAAGTTTTCGGTCTGGAATGATTGTCATTATCAGTTTTATTAACAAATTTAGTAAAATTCCAATCATCAATCGAGGATATAACCTTCCTTTTCCCTAAATGTGTGAATCTTTGAATGATTGACATTCTTGGATTTGTTTTGATTGTAATTTTTCTCGTTCCCGACTTCATTGGTTTTTGTGGATCCGCAATTGATTTGCCGTGTTGGTTTTCATTGAATACAATGATCTACCATTTGATTTAGTCTTGTGGGTAGATCCATTTGTCTTCTTAGAAAACTGATTTATCCTGTGTGATACTGGCTTTACTGGTTCAGCAATTTTCTCAGCCAGTGGAACTTGCTCAACTACAAACTTGATACCGCTTCCGTATTTAGTCCAACGGTTTTGCTAGTTCCATTCTTCAAAGATTGTTGTGTATCAAATCCTAACCCGCCTCGCCTCCATATGGTTTTCCCGATTTGAATCCAAAGAATTGAACTCGATTGAGCAAACGATTCGCTTGTCGCCACGATGCAATAGATCGATGTCGAATCTTTCCTTTATCGCTTTAGTCGGGTTTCAACATTTTTAATTCGACTTCAATCTTTCAACTTCAAGAATTAGACTTTCTTCTCAACTTTGATTGATTCATAACCAATTTGTATGGTTACCATTGATTCATCAATTCATCAAGAGTTTCTTCTAATTCTAGATCTTTTGGATTGAGTCAAGAAATGAAGAACATGCATTCATCATGGAAATCTGAGCTGAGGAGTATTTAGAGTTTGATTCACATACCTCATTTGGATCTTCCATGTGTGCCATTAAAGCTGTGTCATCTGACAATCTTTCAGTACCAGCTTCATAATCTGATTCATCTCCAGCAAGAAGTGCTCTTCTACCAACTCTCCTTGGTGGTGTCTTATTGATCAGCCTCCGACATTCGGCTTTATAGTGTCCTGGTTTCTTGCAGTTGAAACAGAGGTATTCATCATCTTTCCTCTTTTCAGAGTCCTTTGATGAACTTTTGAGTGATCGGGTGTCCACTCTTCATTCTTCGAATTCTGTTCATCATTAGAGCCATTTGTTCTTCCATTTCATCCAATTCATGAATATTGTTGGATGAGTTTTCTTGAATCTCATTTGATGCTGCTGCAAGTGCTGTGGTCTTTGGTTCTTCCAGAGCTTTGATTATTGCAGCTGTGGTTGTGAAATCTTCACTGAATTCATAAGCTTTTAGATCTGAAAAGATCTTGAATGAATCTTCTACATCAAGTCTCCTGGATTCTTCCATGGCAGTGACCTTCATTTTCCAGCACATTGGCAATGCCTTCAATATCCTGGTGTTGATGACTTTCTTTGAGTATTCAATCTTGAGTAGATCTAGTTCATCCATAATAGCACTGAATCTTGTCTCCATTTGATCAATGGTTTCTCCGCATTTCATCTTGAAATTCTCAAACTTTTGCTTTGCAAATGTAAATTTTATTTTCCTTGATTGAATCTGCTCTTCGCAAACTAATCAAGTTTGTCCCACATTTCTTTGGGCTTGTGCATTCTTTCACCTTCAAGTACATGTTGTCGTCAAGGGTTCTCCGAGGATAAAGTCCATGGCAACATTGTTGAGATTGTTTCGCTTATGATCATCACTAGTCCATTCAGATTTGGGTTTTGGAACTCGAACTTGTTTGTCACCTTCGTTTGCATGTAGTGATCTCGATTGGTCCATCGCTGAGTACATCCATCATTTCATCATGAGTAGTTGCTAGAATGCCTCGTGATACGACGCTTGTATTCGTCAAATCTGGCCCATGTTGCACATAAGCATTTGTCTTGCATATTGATTGTTATCCATTGTGAGTGAGTGAAAAATCGATGTGATGAGATGATTTAAAACTTAGCTTTCAAATAAGAACAACTAGAGGATAACGAGCAAATGATATATAGTTAAAGAAACATCGCTCCGATACCAATTGTTGGTCCTTGGAAAGGCTAACACAAGTTTATAGGGGTGAATAAACTTGTCACCAAAAACGAGTTTAAAACAAATTATGGTTCGAGATAAAACTTGTGCGGAGTTGAGCCGACTAAGCCGAGATTAAATCAAACCGACTTAAGTTTCAAATCGAGTCAACCGGCAATGGATATAATTTTAGCCTTTAAAGTGATCTTGTTATTCTCATTATGAAAACCGAAAGTGTTGTGAATTTCGTGAATGTCGGGCCAGATCGTGAGATGTATAACAATCAAATATCACAATGATGTAAGTAAATGCTAAATAAATAAGTAAATGCGTAAAGTAAATGAGGCGGATGTTATAGAGGTTCCAGTGGTGTAATCTCAGACGCCCTCTCTTCCCCTGGTGGTGCGGAGGAAAATTCCACTAGAACTTCTTGAGGTGAATCGTTACAAAAGTCCTAAACAATAGTCCTTGGCTAATCCTTAGCTTCACTATCTAAACAATTGTAGAAATGTAGAATTGATGCTCTCAAGTGCTTGAACCATCTGGTCCTGAGGGTAGGATTGCCTCTTCACCGGCCTACCACCACAAACACAGCCTACCCGATCGTCATCACAACTGCCCTTGACAAAACCTTCCTGGTTTGCTTTCACGATCTAAACCTTTGAAATAGAATCAAAGTTAATGAGAATCAATAGATTGATTCTTGTTTGTGGTTCTTCAAAGTGTTGAATCCTTGATAAATTCTTTGTAGCTTTGAACACTTGAAGAAATACTAGATGTGATCTTGTTGTAGTTCAGTTGATGATAACAATTTAAATAGAGTGCACAAATTGCTTGTTAAATCTTGTATATGCTCTTGTTCTCTATATGTTTGTTGTAGGTGCAAAGTCTTCTATTTATAGTGTGAAGTCCAACGCTCATCCGGCTTTTATTTGAATTGTATATCTTGCAACGGTTATATTTTCTCGACCGCTCGCCAGGTCGTTGACTCATCCAATGAAATTTCTTTCTTTACAACGCTCGATTGTACTTTCGGTTTGTTGGATGGTCGACCTATAAAATCGAGTTTCCTTGTCGCTTTTTCACTTATCGATTTTCTAATCGACTTGGAGCATTAATCGAGATTTTATTCTTCTTCAAATATCAAGATCTGGGGCTTTTCATCTGATTACAATTGACTTAATCAGAGTACACCATGATACATTTATCATCTAAGAATTCATTGACCTTATGATTCTTAGGTCTTCATACAAGATCTATAAAGTCAGTTCAGGTTACCACAATCTTGCCTGAAGTCCAACTTTACAGTCTCGACTTTTAATCTTCATAATTGAGTTTGATCCCTCGGTTCTTCCTTCTTCAATAATTGAGTCTGTGTCCCTCAGTTCTTCCATCTTCTAGATAAGCCAACCGAGTCTCAGAATCTCTCAAATAACTTACCTTTCTTCAAGAGGTGTATCTCGAGTCGCTTTGTTTGTCTTGATGAATTCCGCTTTCTAATTGATTCCGCCGCTTTTTCGCTTTTACGACACACTAATAATTACATGTTGCTTGTCCGATGTAACCTATACAAAAATCGACTCTAATAAAACTTATACATTCGGCCTAGACATCTTTTAGCTTTTCACTATAACAAATTGGCTTTCAAAGACTTCATCAAATGGGGTTAATACAACATTATAATAAATAAGATGAATTATCATCAAAACATAAATTTTATTTCCAACAACCTCCTACTAGTATAAGTACCTTGCAAGTATGAAAAAAGTATTTTCAAGAAACAAAAGAACATATTAAGCAAAGAACTCACACTCAACAAAACAACTTAAAGGTAAATGTCATGACTCCGTCCTCGGCCACATAAACGGCTGCATCAATAAAAAAGACTTTGCTCGGGCCGCTCGGTGTGCTCTTCCCCACTGGGGATCTGGAAGCTTCTGGTGCTGAACTCGGCCAGGCCCTCCATATGGGCAATCACTGGCCATATGTGGGTGCTTCCGCACTGATAACAACCCATCTTGACCTAACGGCACTCTCCCGTATATGGCTTGCCACACTTAGCCAAGTGGGTGGTGGTGTTTTACCCGAGTAGTGGTGTTGCTCTTCTGGGTCTCTAAGGCAGTCCCTGCCTCTACCCCTGACTTAAATTAAAAGGCCTCTTTAATACCTTCTCAGAAGTTTCGCATTAGGCTCCTCAATCTCCAAACACTTGTTCAACAGCTTTTGCATCGTCTTCGGCATATTACCCGCCAAAAGATCCATAATGCCTTTGTACAACCCGTGTATAAACCATGACACTCTGTCTGATTCGGTCGATATTGTTGCAGGTATGTACTTTCCTAGCTCATGAAACCGCCTCTGGTATTCCATAATTGATATACCTTCCTGACGAAGGTGATAGAACTAGTTCTCCTTCGCCCGTCTCTGAGCTACCGGGAAAAACTCATCCATAAAATCTAATTTGATCTCATCCCAGTCTGTGATCTTACCTTATGTATTCTTTATCATATCCTCCCATTCCTGAGCCTCTCAGTCAATAGTGAACTTGCCAAGTTCGCCCACCTGTCCCTGTATAACCCCATCTGACTAAAGTTTATCTCCACCGTCATCAACCAACTATCCACCTCTGTGGTAATGGTTCTTCCATTAAAGTTCTCAATCCTAGCTTTCTTGACATACAAGAAACGTATGACCTCGTCACGCTTCTCTTCAGCAGTAAGGGTAGGAGCTTGTGTTACATGGTGTGGGGTAGGTCCCCTAGGCGTAGGATAAGACTGTGGTACTACATGTAATGCTTATGGGGTGACCTGGGGTGGATGAGAGTAAGCTCTTGGCTGGTGTAATGGTGCATAGGATACCGGGTGGGATGTATGTGGCCTTGTGGTCGGTTTACTTGTAGGTGGCAGAGGATAGGATGTCTGTGTAGGGTAACCATAGAGTGGAGGTGGTGGATAGTATTGTGGCGGCATTGGGCAATACTGTGATTTTTGTGGATAGTATTTTGGTGGTTGGGGATATAACTGGTAATAGGAAGGGACAACAGATGGATGTGGAGTGTAATGTAGTCGTTGATAAAATGTAAGGTGTGGCATGTGTGATGACGGGTGTGTGGACATGGCTATAGGTGCATTTAGGATGTAGCGGGTAGAATGGGTAAGGAGATGGAAATCTCTCCTATGTTGATAGTGGTGGTGGTAACTGGTAACAAAGGGAACGTGACTATACCTTTGTGTTGGTCCCATAGAAGGGTGAAATATAGTCAGATGGGGGTGAATAACTATATTTGGAGTTCAAAAACTTTTCTTTAATGAAAAGCTTTTGTGCAGCGGATATAAAACCCTTCAGAACATATTTTCAAAATACTTAAGCAATCACACACATGTAAAATAAAATACTGAATGCAAATGTAGAAGGTAAATTTTGTAAGTAAATAACACAAGGTTTATAGTGGTTCATGGTGGTGTAATCCCTTAATCCACTCTTCTCCAGTGATGATTGGAGGAATTCACTATTGTTTTTCTCCAATAAAATAGTAAGATTTTCCTCGACAACACATGCTTCACAATCTCAAGACTATCATTCCGTTGCTACGAAAGCTTGATGACCTGGGTCTTCAACATCGCCTCCTTGAGAACAAATCCTTCAAAGAGCCTATCACACTAGGTTGCAATTCCTTCTCAGACGATCTCATTCAATTGCTGCAAATAGATGTGAGTTGAATTCACAAGGCTTGATCAATCTCAGTACTTGATGTGGATTTAAAGCTTTGATTCTGAGTTGATATTTTTCATATTAAACAATGTAGATCAAGATGAAGGATTGAGAATTCGACCGAGTTGCAGCACTTAGAATTCTTGATTATCGATGATCGGTATTTTCGTATATTTCTTGTCTGTCAATGCCTTCTATTTATAGCCATGATCCTTGATTTTGAATTTCCATCGCTTGGCTATTTAATACGGGAATGATCATGTACTTTCCTTGATTTTAGTGATCGGATTTTAATCAAACGTTCTACATAAAATCCGTCCTTGATTGGTTCTGCATTAATTGATTGATCTCCATATTTTCCATGTTCTGAATCAAGTGTAGGCTGTATACTTGACTCCGCTGTTTATACTTCACTCGGTTGTTGCTTTGTTACTTAGCCGGTCCAGTGAATACTTTACTCAACTGCTGGTCACTGAGCTGCTATCAGTCTGCTGCTTCCTTTTTTGCATATACTGATCTGCTGGTACTCATACAACATGTAGAGCTTTACTTCACTGATCCTTGTTTTGTGTGAGATCAGTGTACACCATATTTATAACAAATTAATATCCATCACATCTAACTTCTATCTTAGACTTATCCAAGGTCATCGCAGACTTCATTGGTTATAATTCAATCCATAAGAATCTTCAGTTCACTGTGCTGGTTCTTGGTTGTCTTTACTCAGCCAGTCCTGAATCTTTACTGAGCCTTCCAACCAGACTAGTACAGTGCTTGTCTGACTAAACTTATTACATAAACATTACTAACTCATTTAGACTCATTTCACGCCTGCTATAACAGGAAGTATGGCCATCATCAAAACAACGAAATGTTCCTAAAAAAATTCCCCTTTTTTGATGATGACAAAACCCTCAAAAGCCTGAACATAAGTACAAACATTTCATATAATTAAAAGGAATAAAACTCGAAAATTTTATTCCTCCATAAAAGGCAAAAGATTCAAAACATCGGAAAAGTTACTTCTACTTTTCTCTACAAATCTGGTACTTTTCTGGTAGAACTTCCAGGCTTACCACCGATTTCCTCTTTTAGAAGCATCAAGCTAAGTTGAGAGAGTCTTTTTGGTAGCCTCTGAGACGGAGAGAATGGTGTCAATCTATTTGACAGCATGATCCAGGGTGCTATCAATGACTCCAAGACATCAACCATGGGGTCAAGTCTTCCATCAATTGCATTTCCCAGATGTGTTAGTTCTGTGTGTACAAGTTGGGTTACCGAGGAATTCAATCGATTCAGCAGATCCCCATGCTTCTCAATGATGTCATCTTACAACTCAATATGGCTTAGTAAATCCTCAACTTTTTCATCCATTGAGGTACATGCATCTCAAGTGTCGGAGTTTAGATGTGCTAGGCTTGGAGATTTCTTCTCCATATCAACAATTAAAGGTCCAATGTCCAAATGGAAGGCTCTATCTCGGGACATTAGTGGTGCGATTGCATTAGCGAGATCATCTTCGCTCGCTTCGCTTCAATCACCATGTCGAGATAGGGTCTTCTAGTGCTTCAAATCCTCGATGGGATTTCTCATCACCTTCTCCTCGCCACTTCATCAAATTTATCAACGGCATTAGGGGTAGGTTTATCACCGACATTCCTCTTGCTCGATCTTTGGGGATGCCTCTTGATGTGCCTGTAGGAGATGGGGTGGTCGATGAAGTTCTTTCAGCTTATTTACTCAATCGTTGTGCTTTCTTCGCTTCAATCCTTTGAATAACATCAAGGAGTGACAAATCGTCATCAGAATCATCTTTGGGTTGATGATTGATGACGGTCAAATTATACCCGTAAAAGTCATCAACGTTGACCTTAAATCGAGATTAATAATACGCATTTTATATTAAATCACACGTTTATATTTAATGTTATGTGATTTATATTATGTAAATTGGTATTTACTCGTTTTTATCCGATTTTATCGCGATTAATGTTGATTTTGAGATCATTACAAATCGAGAAGATTAGTGTCATTCAATCAATTATCTCAAGATAAGGAAGGAAGGAAATCGGAGCATTAAATGAGAGAGTAATCGGATCGACAGGCAAACGTGCAGTGGGGAGCAAGGCAAACGAAGAAAACGTGTAGAACATGGAAAATATAGGTTCGGTCGACCGAACCATTAGGCTCGGTCGACCGAGTATCACCTTTCCGTTGACCGAGTGTCGGCTTCGGGGCGGTTTAGGGCTTTAGTCGTGTTTACCTTCTAGAACCACCCTAAGTCGGCAAAACCTCTATATAAGCAAGTAGCTACGAGAATTGTAATATACACCAATACATACCTTAGAATATCATTCAATAAAATCACTCTATTCATATCTTGATTCAATGTAGTTTATTGAGGGTGTTTCGACAATTTAAGGGTCTGCATTATGTAAGCCTTTATTTTCTGTTTCTTTTCTTTTAAGTAATTAATTCCCCCAATTATGCTTTATTGTTTGAGTTAGTTAATTCATAGCTAGATGATGTAGATCTTGGTTATGTCGTTATGGATGTGGCGACACCTTGTCTATGAGGATCCCATAACCTACGCCATACACTTAGTTTCTATCCATGAATCTGCATTGTTTAATTAATGTGTATCTAAGTTAGTTTATATGAATGCTTTACAATTCTTGTTTAATCCGTTGTGTATGATGAAACGTTGAGAGATACGTTCAGGATGTAACTGGGGAAAAAGACCATTCGGTCGACCGAGCCCACCTATTCGGTCGACCGAGCCCTGTTTTATCCGTTAAATAGCCACGTCTTTATGGTTAGGTTAACTTAATAGAATTTATTATCTCAGTAGGTATGGCTATGGCTACGTTACTCGCTTAGTTTAATTAAAATGTGTAAAAAGGAAATACCAATATAAAACTCTTAGGTAGGCTTATGAATTGATCTTCGGACGTTCAGCGTTATCTAGGTAGGTTTATATTTGGGGATTGCTAGCACCTGATTATACATACGTCGTAGATTAGCATGAGACTATAACTTGGTAATTGCTAGTTGGACGAGAGCTTGAGTAATCGTTTAGGAAGTACGCCTAACCATAGGAATGTTGCCTGGACGAGGTGTACGGTTAATATCGGCATCCTTAGAGTCGTAAGCGTGTGAGTTATATGAGATGGAGGCACCAAAAGCGCTAAGTCACGTAACAATATCACAGTGATCTAGCGACTAACGGGTGCTAATTCAAGTTAAAGAGGATGACTCCGTAGCCAATCTAAGATAGATACAAACGGATTGACAGTTAATAAGTTCAGTTTATTATATAAATTATCTAGGTCCAAACGATAAAGACTATAATTGGGGAGGTTAATTACGTTGTGTCGAGTCGTGTCAATTTATCCTTTCTTGTCCTTTGTTGGTCATAGACCGCCTCTATGTCCTTGACATGTTTAATTAATTGTTTGTATATAAGATGATCCATAATTGGTTCCCTGTGGGATCGACCTTGATTCACTATAGCTATACTACGATGGGCCTAGTCCTCTTGCTAGTATTGGTTTATGGTGGTCAAGTATATTATAACCTAATTGACCCCGATCAATGATCATCAAAGAGATGATCATCATCTTCCTCTTCTCCGGATTTTTCTTCTTCTTCTTCATCAGAAAGTGTGTTCACTTCTTCCTCTGGATCTTCTTCACTAATCACCTTGGGGTTCTGCTTCATTGTTGGGCAAATTTCACTAATCGACTTGGGGTTCTCTTCCTGTATCCAGAAGCACTGTCTTCAGGCTGTTTTCTCTTATTTTCTTCATTCATATAGGTGAACATCACATTTGCATCATGTAACTTGTGCAACTGAATGGGTGTCACCTTCATCTAGTCTAGCATGTGTTGGAGTGAAATGCCAAAGGATTTTATGATGTAGAAAATACCTTTCTTTTGTTTCCCTTTCTTTGCTGCTAACTTTCAGCATCAATTTCTCCCTTAATCTGCTCCTTAAGTCTGTTCAAAATAAAGGTGGCCCAGTTAAACTGCATACCTTCATAGATGATAGCCATCAGCTTTTTCCTTAGTTCTGTCAATCCATGCATCGATCCCAACTTTCCCTCTATATTCTTGATGATGAGATGAGCAAATTTTTCAAACGGGTTTTTATGTGCCGATCTTGGACAGTTGAATTTCTTGTTTTTGGGGGTTGCATTGATGCCTATTTCTAGCCAGAACGCATCAGTGTTGATGTCTAAGTATCCAGTGTTTGTTGATCCGATGTTAGGGAGTTCAAGAAATCAGCTAATCAGGGCTGGTGTAATCACCCGTTCTCGTCCACGTATAGTGGTGTTGATTGTGTCTGGTATTCCCATCTTTTTACTAGTGACATGCTTTGCATTTTTTCCAGAATGAGATCAGATCGTCATAGCATATTCCTTTGATTGGTGGGTTGAGGAAGGTCATCAACCCCAAGGTGGAACACCCATATGCTAGTCTTCGAGCCTGTGGATCAGTGCCGCATAAAGTGAGACAGTGTTCGGGTCTGAAGAATGACCTGGTCACAATTGATTTCTCAAACTATTTTCATGACTTTTTGGTGGAGGAAGATAAAGCCATTTTTAAAAATTTAGGAGAGAAAATCATTGAGATTTTTTGAAAAAGTGCTTTTGAATGCAATGAGAGCGTAAGGAATTTATGTAATTTCCGAAGTGTTGTTTATATAGTAGAGAGATTGAGTGTGAACACAAATGTACATGATGGAGTGTGGAGGGAGTTATACAGACATGTTTGACATAAATGGCGTGATTTTTTGGGTATAAATCACGGTAAATAAGGTAATGGGATAGTGGATCGAGGGGAGTAATGTTGAATCCCGCTTTCTAAGGTGTAGTCATCATTCCCTCTTTTCAAATTATAACCTCCGTAATTTAATCTTCATTTGTGATTAAAATATGTAATATCCCCATGTGTAATCTTCAATAATAAATGCTCCTTAAATCTCTGATTTTCCACATGTGTGTTTATTTGTTTCACAATTATTCATTTTGCTGGTGAAGTTGGACGGCTGAGCCACTTTGTCAAGGGTTACTCGGTGGTATACTTAGTGAGCTACTTCATCAAAATAATTGTTCCTACCAACCAATGAAGTGAACTTCACTGATACCGGTGCTTTACCTGCCAAGTGAGCACACCCTAAATGGCAAAGGTTCGATGAACGGTGCCTAAGTCACTAATTTTGCTCCAAGAACTAAGTCTATGGTGAAGTCGATCACCTGTCAGCGTATCTCCCGGAAACTCCTCCAGAACACATCGTAATACTCATTTACTATTGGGATGTCTCTTAATTCTTGTCCTCCTTAGCTGTATCTACCGCTGGAGAACAACAACGCATCACATCCTTCATGTACTGCCTTAGCTGCTCTAATGAAATGATGGGACAATGCCGTATCTTGGAATATTAAACATTTCCCTGATAAGTGATAGAGGTATTTCATGGTGTTCTAGAAATCACTTTCTTGTCCTTACAATCTTAGTGAACATGGTTTTCTTCCAGCTAGTCTATTCTCAAGATAACATCGAACCTTGAGAAATCCTACACTACTAAGTCCGATTCACACTTGTACTTACCGACTTGAATCTTACAATGAGGGATCACTCTATCAAACTTAGAATTTTCCCCTAATGGTGTCATGATTGAAAGATGTTTTCTTAACTTTCCTAAAGGCATCATAAGTTGTTCAGCTACTTTAACTAACACAAATATGTTTGAGGCGCCGGTGTCAAACAAAGCAGATACAGGTAAACCTCCTACTAGTTTAATACATTGCAAGTATGCAAACAAGTATTTTCAAGAAACAAAAGAACATATTAAGCAAAGAACTCACACTCAACAAAACAACTTAAAGGTACTTGTCACGACTCTGTCCTCGGCCACATAAAGGGTTGTATCAATAAAAAATACTTTGCTCAGGCCGCTCGATGTGCTCTTTCCCGCCGGGGGTCTGGATGCTGCTAGTGCTGAACTCTTGCCGGCCCCTCCCTATGGGCAATCACTGGCCATATGAGTGGTGTTTCTGCGCTGATAACAACCTATCGTGACCCAACGACACTCTCCAGTATACAGCTTGCCACACTTAACAAAAATGGGTGGTGGTGTTTTACCTGGGACTGGTGCTGCTCTTATGGGTCTCTGAGGTAGTACCTGCCTCTACCCCTGACTAAAGTTAAATGGCCCCTTCAATACCTTCTCAAAAAATTTTGCATTAGGTTCCTCAATCTCCAAACACTTGTTCAACAGCTTCTGCATCGTCTTCGGCCTATTACCCACCAAATGATTTATAATGCCTTTGGAAAACCCGTGTATAAACTGTGACTCTCTGTCTAATTCAGTTGATATTGCTGCATGTACATGTTTTCCTAGCTCGTGAAACCGCCTATGCTATTCCATAAGTGATATACCTTCCTGACGAAGGTGATAGAACTAATTTTCCTTCGCCCGTCTCCGAGCTATCGGGAAAAACTCATCCATAAAAGCTTCTTTGAACTCATCCCATTCTGTGATCTTACCTTCTGTATTCTCTATCATATCCGCCCATTCATGAGCCGTTCTGTCAACAATGAACTTGCATAGTTTTCCCACCTGTCCCTGGATGACCGCCCATTAATTTAGTTCTTATTGGACTTTATTAAAACGATATATGAATTAATTGTTTAGTGGACTATTAAATTAGTTGGGCTAAATAATTAAATATGTGGAAAAGACATTTTCCATAATCTTGGCCCAATTGTGTTATAGCCCAAAAATTAATTATGACTAGGTCATGAATTAAAAGTGGCGCTCCCCCTCTTATTTTTGGAACAAGAAATTAGTTTTCTTGTGATTAATAAGACATGTGCATAAAATATTTATTGGATAAATATTTATGGTAAATAATAAAGATAAATATTATCCTAGATTTGTTCTAGAATATTATGAGATTATCTTTTATTTAATAGGATTATCATAATTGATTTTGTATTAATTATAAAATCCTTGGGGCTTAAATTTTACTCTCCTATATAAAGAGAGTTCTCCAAGCCAAAGAACACATACAATTTTCGACTTCTACCTCTGTAGAGGAGAAGGAAAATTTCTGCCAAGTGGAGAATAAGGGAAAATCTTGGAGATTTTTCCGGTAGCATATCGGAAGGGTTCGAAGTCGAGAATTTCCTTCCACGGGAGTTGCTTGGATCACACGCACGGAAGATCGTGGTGCTCTTCACATCTTCACATTCATCCTTTCATGCGGTTCTTCAACTTGAATTTTGAGATTCAAGAGGTATGATCTACATCCCCTTGTAGATATAGATCTAGTTATTTTATTACGTGTAGTTTATAGATCTAGATCCATAAATCGCTTCACTGCATGGATGGTATTACTAACAGTGGTATCGGAGCCATGGTGATCTATATTTATACGTATAAAATATTAGATCTAGGAGTGGTAAAACATGTAGATTTATTTTTGTCCCAATTTTTTTTAAAAAGGGGGCCGAAATTTTTTTGTTTTTTTTTATGCTATGAATGTCTTGGTTGAAAAGATGGATTGGGGTTGGTACTGTTTACTCGTTAGATCTATTTTGTAGCTCCTTTGTTTAGTAACAATTGAGCATAGGAATTGTATTTTATTGATGTCAATTTTCGAATTTTCTATGTAAAAGTAGCATCTTTTATTGTAATTTTGAATATCCGGGCTGGAAAAGATTAAGATCTTGCTGGAAAATTGAAGATCAAGACGAAACCCAAGGTATGAATGAGGAGAAACGGATAAAATTTTTGAATAAATTGCTACAGGACTTTCTGCGACGCTGAAAATCGTCGCTATAAGTCCTGTTCATAAATAAATGCATGCGGCTAGGGTTACAGGATTGCGGCTGTATGATATTTTGACCTAATTTTTTTTTTTGGCACATACTGCCGTTAGGCAGCTAATTAAAAAAAAAAAATTATTTTTGGAAAATAATTTAATGTTTCAACAGCCGCATTAAAAAAAAAAAAAAAAAAAAAAAAAAAAAAAAAAAAATCTGAATTTTTTTTTTTTACAGCCGTATTAAGAAAAAAAATTTGGATTAATTAGAATAAATTGGATTTATTTAATTAAAAGGCCTTTTCTCCTCTCGGGTTTTCGTGGTTCGTGATCCGGCGGTTCGAGTTCAAGATTCGAAGATCAAGACTCGAAGACAACAAGATTGTAATTTATTTTTCCTAGAATAGATTAGATACGGGGGTACCAACAATCCATCTCGGTGTTTAAATTTTCCGCATTTATTTTTATGTGTTTGATCATAAAATAGATATAAAACCGGAATTGCCATGACATGCATCATATCATAAATCCACTCCATGCATACATGTAGAATTTTAATTTTGGTAATTAAAATAGGCATGTATACAAACTCGTGTAATTAGTTGAAATTTAATTAATACGTGGTAATTAATAAATTTAGTAACTAATTAAAGATCCAAGGACGGGTTATGAAATCGTTAGGCCTTTCGGTGTGTGTTCTCGGTGAACCGCCTTAAAGCCCAAACGAGATCACGTTTTTCGATTCGTAGTGTCTACGAGATTGAATGATGGTCAAAGAACAATAAATCTTGGATAAAATGGTTCGCTTATAGGTTGGGTGGTCAATCGAGCTTAGGCTCGACCAACTTAAACCTCCTAGTGTGATGTATGCACGGGGTCCGGCAAGACTAAGCCAAACCGAGAAGCGGAGGGTGATTCCTTCTAATCTCAATAGGGCTCTCTTGACCCGATTTCGTCCGATCATCACATATGTTCCAACGAATAGGACGGGTAGGCTTGCCTACGTTACCGACACCATTCGAATCCTTGATTTGATGTGCTTTTATGTTAACATCAAAAGACGTGGTTAGTTAACCCACCACCACTTCCAAATTATTGAGTGGGAGCGGGAGGCGACACCAACCCCACGGCCTCTACTATAGATACAAGTAAGTGAGAGAAGGTGACGCCGCGGGCGCTTTGATTTCGGCCCCCTACGGATGGTGTTCACCCCTATCAACATTCATGGCTTGGTCTCCGAAAGGATAGGATTTTGGTACTCGTCGGGTCACCGACCTATCCTTCGACGGCACACTCGGGCGCACATCAAGAGATCCGATATAGTAGGTCACACTCATAAAGGATATTTTTGGAAATATCTAGGCTAAAAAAGGAAGGTAGTCAATGAATAAAGGGATGTTCGATTCTCGTGCGATGTTTGATTCTCACAAGTTATTCATTGATGAGATTGTCTCGATTTAACCGTCATCTCTTTGACCTACCCTACGGCGGCATCGAGATGCGAGGTTAAAACCTGGAATGGTAGAGTAGACTTAATTTTAGTTTACAATTCCTAAAATAAAAAATATAGTAGTGTTAAACTTGAATTAATACATGTCATTTTATTTACAAAGATTATATCCCTTACTAAATTGCTTAAAATTTATAATTGACTAGTATTGACTTCGTTAAAAAGTGGAAAGTAACTAGACGTTGAACTAGTCAATCGATAATGCAATTATTTTTCGAAAGAGATATTTTCTCTTAAGCCTTTTTAAAACCAAAGTGACATATAGGTATGTCACTAAAGTCATTCATTCTGTCAAACGGAAGACAAACTTAGTTTAAAGGTGACTTTGGACTTTGAAATTTTTAGTGAATTTTGAGTATGTAGTAATTACACGAGTAATTTTCTAATTGAAAAATCGGAAAATCATAGTGTTACTAGTTGGACGATATTTGGAATCGATGAACTAGTGGGAGCTTTATGATTTGTTGTTTTTCTAGAACATTAGAAAAGTGTAATCGACTACACACGAATCGTTCTAATTGAAAACCGGAAAGTCATGAAATGTTGCTAGTTAGACGATATTTGGAATCGATGAACTAGTGGGAGTTTTATGATTTGTTGTTTTTCTCGAAACAATAGACTATATGTACTTAAAGATTTTCTAATCGAAAAATCGGAAATTCATAAAATAAAGCATTGCTCGTTAGACGGTATTTGGAACCGATAAACTAGTGGGAGCTTTAATGTTATGATTTGTTGTTTTTTCTGGTATATTAGAAAATCCGAGAAGTCTCGACGAGTAACACTCGAAATAGACATCCCACGGTTCAAGAGTAGTGTCTACTCAAACGAATCGCTGGTTCAAGATCTGCTTTCCATTCACGGAAAGTCAAGAATGGGAGAATATGTCTAAAAGTGTTAGTCACCTAAACTGAGAAAATTTTAAGGCTGAACCGAAAATTAATTAACTGAAAATCATAGGATAAGGAAAGTGATTTTGCATCACCAACCTATGAATCCTTGGTGATTTTCTCGAGCTAAGTTCTTTGGAAGAACAAGGTAGCAGTGCATTTAACGATTAAAAGAGTATACAACGGGCAGTTAATTTTAGCTAGAATAGTGGGAGTGATATAAGGTAATGAATCTCGGATTCAATCCTTGGATATCGCGGAAAATTTATTTTCTGTTTAAAATTCGTTGGAACGAATGGATTTACCTTCTATCCGATAATTTGTTTGTCGTATAGAAAGTGAATATACCATTTGTAGTACGAATCCAAGACTCGGACTTTTTTGTTTAAAGTCAAAACCACTTAGAAATGCTGAAATATGTATATAAAGCACATCTTAAGAACTATTAAAAGCAATTGGTTTCTATATTTAGATAAACGTTTCTTCATATTCCATAGTTAGTGCATAGTCCTTAAAAGACAAGACCTGAAGACTGGCTCAGGGTGATTCCTTTCTCCCACCTGGTTATATTGTCTCAAAGGTTCGATGACTAAGTTTCCTTTCAATCGTGAAAGGATAATGGATATAAAGAAGTAACATAGCTTGTTCATGACGACCTTCGGGTCCGATGAAAGATACTGAGCTAGTAGGAGCTTCGAGTAGTGACTTCTTGTCCGATAACTATTCAAACACTCCGGAAAGTTTATCCAAAATATTTTTGAGGTTTCTCTGCTTTCAACAGAGATAGAGTATTCTATACTCGTAAATGGGCCATCACATAGTCCTGTGGATCGATGCTCGGCCCGCCTCATAGTGAAATGTTTTCACTATGTGAGAAACCGTTAAATTGCCTTATATAGTTTTTAGATGTGCTACAATACATCGCTTAAATCAATAAAGATATTAGAAGTTAAATATCGGTTTACATTGAAATGTAAGACCAACCAGTCTACCTAGAATATGCTTTGGAATTTACGGATAAGGTGTGGATTCGGTTCACCCCACTTCCATAAATATAAGCATTTAGCACACGGTGCTTGAAGGTAGGTCCGAAATTTCGCGAACACGCTCGGTCGCTGACCAATCGTTATATATCTTGTAGCATTGAGAAAAAGGTGTGTTATCGATTCTTGAAATCGGAAGGACGCTTATATATCTAGTGCGCCCTCTCCGATAGAGTCTATGAACAAGAAAAACCTTAAACCTTGCAAAGACGCTTACTCAAGGTAGTTACTAACCGATTAAAATCGCACCACATCCAACATCGGTTGTTGGTGATAACACTAAATACTACTAAACTAGATCGTAATTTTGATCCACCCGTAATGTAGTGGGAGTATGGTTTATCCATTACCCATTACGGGTTCGGCGGACTTTGTAGTCCGAGGATCGATTGATGACCTATGGCTCTTTTTGTGAGCGAGATAGATTCTCGATAATAGAGGTTGGTTTAATGGCCATAACCCCGTGAATGGAGTTCGGTACTCCAATTTGTTCATGCTCTTGTAGAACCACCGAGCGCCTCAGCCCAAGTGGGAGTAATTGGATCTACACGGAAAAGAGTAGAATGAGTTCGGTATTGCATGATTTCGCTCAAAAGCGTAAAATAGGGTGATTCCCTGAGACTTTCTTGCCAAACAAACGGAGTCCTGGATTCATTCAAATGTATGGTATTGACTTATGAACTTATGACGGGATGACCGCCAAGGCTTATGTCCTTTGTGGATAAAAAGCAAACCTCTCGGTCATTGGAAGTCATATATTTCTACAATATGTGGATTTGACCGTAATATTGATAAGTCTTTTGTAGACTCGGATATCAATTTTAGTACAAGAGTGAATATATAAATTAGTGTTTGTGAAGGATAACACCGCACTAGATTGGAACCAACATGGGTGTGTTATCTCAAGTCGAATCGACAATACCACAATTCTCTCGCAATGTGAGTTTTGGACAACATTCTTAAGAGTTTGACTCGGTCGAATTCATTAGAATCACCACCTGGTTTCCCATCCATCTTATTGGTTAAGATGATGCATCCGTGTATGCAACATTCAACGAGGAAGTTCTACCCTATGCCTCAGGAATGACTCTCTAAATCTTCGGATCAAGAGAAATGGGATAGATTCTCTTTCTAGTAAGAGATGGTCAGGTTATTGAACGTCAAATTTGATCGAATCTTAGATTCGGCGGTTAATAAAGCAAGTTTAGTATGTCCTTTAGTATCTTGAAGAGAACGAGGAACAATATGCGGACATATTCATGTGTGAACTTGGATATGTGTGATACAATCGATTTTGACTTTAAGTCGATTGAGGATGATCGTTAAGTCGATCTCGGCTCTGTTTACTCAAGACCACATGATTTGATGGACCGGTAACGCTTTCGATTCTACGGAACGCCTCGAGCCGACAACCCGACTAATCATTAAGACCCATGACATTTAGATGTAGGTGCTCCCGAGTCACCGACCTATCCTACGACGGTATACTCGGAGTATACTTTGGAATCAAATGGTTATGACATGCTTAGTGGGTACTAGAATACGGGATGAGTCTCCATTGCTTTAGAGCAAGTGGGAGATGTAGTTTGTTGTATTTTAAATAATAGGTGTGCTCTAAAACAATTAATCACATGCTTTCGTGCAAGTGGGAGATTGTTAGTGTGATGCCCGAAAGACAATTTTGTAATTGTTTTATTTAATAAATGAAATGATATTGTTATTCATATTTATTATTCTCATATTCACCGATGTGACAATAGTAATTACACTACGTAAAACCCTAAAGTATATCGGTTATATAATCACTTAACTCGGTGTATGGTATATACACGGGAGGATTGAGTTAGTGAAGATGTACTTAAAATACAATTAGCCCGTAGTGAAGTTAATCGAGAGTATCGGGTCTCTCCTTTAACGTGCTATTAATGCGCCTGCAACACAATAGGTGTGATAGTCCTATCCGGACTTTCGGTTAAGAGAACCTAATGGGGCATTTATATATGATAGATATATCATATAGGGTATTGGACCGATTTGATTAGAGTTCACGATATAATTCCGTAATCGAGAAGTCTTATCGAATCAATGGATGATCATATTTATGGATATATCTTAATCTCGAGGTGATCACGGTCCAACCGCTTGAATCGCATGAGGTTTGACTTGACGGTTAAGGATTACATCGAGTCTGTGGTCCGAATTACCCCATCTTGGCATTGTAATGGATTGAGTGAGTAGTCCGTGTTATCACAGATACGGAATCCATTCCTTCCATTTATGGAAGTAGATAGACAGTTCCCTTGTTTGTTAATCCTAGAAACTGATCGATCGCGCGAGTTCATATCACACTGATTGATCACCAGTGAGTTGTATGAATTAATTGATCACTAGGGGGTTAATGGTAAATAAGGATAAGAGGTTCTAAAAAGGGTTAACGGTAACTTCCCGATTTAGAATGAACAGTCTATGGAGGATTAATCCATATGTAATGATTATATCAATGGACGCTTATTATTATTATCGTGAGAGATAAATATAATCTCATAATCGAGGAGTGCGACCACGGGATTATGGTGGCATATTCTCGTGATTGATTTATCGAATATAATTATTCTATAATTATTTATTTGATTTATCGGAGTCGCTGATTATTAGTCCATGGTCCCCGACGTGCCTCCTAATATAGCATAGCTATTCTCGGACGTCGAATCCTAATAATATTAATTTAGTTCTTATTGGACTTTATTAAAACGATATGTGAATTAATTGTTTAGTGGACTATTAAATTAGTTGGGCTAAATAATTAAATATGTGGAAAAGACATTTTCCATAATCTTGGCCCAATTGTGTTATAGCCCAAAAATTAATTATGACTAGGTCATGAATTAAAAGTGGCGCCCCCCCTCTTATTTTTGGAACAAGAAATTAGTTTTCTTGTGATTAATAAGACATGTGCATAAAATATTTATTGGATAAATATTTATGGTAAATAATAAAGATAAATATTATCCTAGATTTGTTCTAGAATATTATGGGATTATCTTTTATTTAATAGGATTATCATAATTGATTTTGTATTAATTATAAAATCCTTGGGGCTTAAGTTTTACTCTCCTATATAAAGAGAGTTCTCCCAAGCCAAAGAACGATACAATTTTCGACTTCTACCTCTTAGAGAGGAGAAGGAAAATTTCGGCCAAGGGGAGAATAAGGGGAAAATCTTGGAGATTTTTCCGGGTAGCATATCGGAAGGGTTCGAGTCGAGAATTTCCTTCCACCGGGAGTTGCTTGGATCACACGTACGGAAGATCGTGGTGCTCTTCACATCTTCACATTCATCCTTTGCGGTTCTTCAACTTGAATTTTGAGATTCAAGAGGTATGATCTACATCCCCCTTGTAGATATAGATCTAGTTATTTTATTACGTGTAGTTTATAGATCTAGATCCATAAATCGTTTCCGCTGCGGATGGTATTACTAACATTATCAATGATAACGACGTTTTAGCTTTTAGACACACGTATATGTAATTTACGAGTTTAGATCTAACCCCCTGATTCATTCACATAAAAGGCTTCCTAAGGACTTTTAGTCCTAGACATCTAGTTACACAACTTAGCACGTTGTAAAAGATCACCGACTACTAAGTCAATGTCCCACAAGGCCTAATCAATGCATTTTGGTGCTCCCACCTTCTCCTCATAGAGGTCTTAGTTGTGGTGCTCATCCAAGGCTACGTAAGTCAAATATAGACATTGTAAAGTAGCATATAATGCCCTCGTGCATGCATAACATACAAAAAAGGTTGTACAAGAAAAATCATCAAAAACCAAGGAACAAGGTATTTTGGCGCACGCTTAGCTTCCTTCTTCGCACACACTAAACCCGTTCTATAACATGTTGTCCTCTCGCTTCGCTTTTAGCATGCTAATACCAACTTGGTCATTCTGCTCCATTTCAGCAAGATACTAACCTCGAACCGTGCATCATGTTCCGGACACTGCACTTTTGGCGTGTGCTAAACACAAGCGTGAATCGTTCCCCAAGTTTCAAGTGTGTTCGGCGTGCACTAAACCGATTTGGCGCATGCTAAACGATCGTAAAGTTGATGAATAGCCTATTTCGACGCTTGATTCAATTCATTTTCAAACCAATCGATCCCAACATGTTGGTCCTTGGAAAGGCTTTAGACAAGTTTAGAGGGGTGAATAATGTTGATATAGTGTGCTAAACTCAATCGGATTGGACCGGATCCGACCGGGTCAGGTCATTTCTACTATTTCTTTATGTTTGTACATATGATAAATGGTTTTCCATTATTATACATTTGTTCGTTAATGGACCAATGACGATATTGTTATGTGATAAGGTCCCTAGTATTAAACTGTGATAGAGAAACTAGTTCGATACTTAAATATCTATAGTCGTATGTATTATTAAATAGGACATTAATAGTACGATTAGACTAGCACGTATTAGATGTCTTCTATCTTATGAAGATAAGGATAGATCTTGTCTATCAAAGTGTATGGACACTTGTACTGTACATGGACGTGTATTAGAGAATGTGTACGTTAGACTGGCCCAATTACTTTATTAAGTGTCGCATTGTGTGGCGGTTGTGTAATTATCATAAGACCGGAGTCTTCATGACATCACAGTGTGGATTGTCATAATTTGACACTATTAAGGTTTCCCCTAGCCATAGGGCGATCATGCGGTAGTGATTGGGTGTGATATCAAGCATGCACAGGATTCATGTAGCTCATCCAAAAATTGCCTATCCTATGAATAAGAGTAAATATCCGAAATGGCCTTTTTATAAGGAATGCTAGCTCTCATGAATGGTTGCAAAGTGGGAGTAAATGAGTTACTTCGAGAGAGCATGATATCCAGATCATAATATACGGTCGTTCATTTTTGACACTCGACGTACGACCGTATGGATATTGTAACAACGATAGGCTTATATTTACACGGTAACTGTTTCACATGAAAGGAAGTAGTCATTGCATTTGACTCTTCCGATGATTGGGGGTCATGGCGTGTTTCTAGATGCTATCCATGATCGTTAGGTATATAGGGCATTTTAGTAAATGCACTTTGTGCCTACAGCCAACATATTCAAAAGCCTACCGGGTCACACACATAAGAACATCTAGCCGGATTTAAATGTGGTTATACCCATAACCAAATAAGGAAAGTTTATCCGGACTATGAAGTGTTATAGTGATAAATTAATATAGCAGCGTTTATTTATTATGAATAATTATAATACAATATATTAATTATGTTGATTAATTAAATATACATATTTTATTATGTATGTGGCGAAATTATATGTGTCTATGATACACATGTATTAATTAATTAAGAATATTTCAGCGAGTTGTTCATGTGGACTAGCGGTAGAGGCCGAACGCTTACGCCTCTCAAGCACCACTACTCCTTCGTAGATGATAAAGTTTCAATCTTTTAGATCATCCAAGGTAACTTTCGTTTACTACTTATTTGTTTGTTGCTTAAACGAAGTCAATCCTGGTAAAAGGAAATAAATTTTAAATTCCGCTATGCTCCGCCAGAGATTTCTAACAAATAAACTTGTCCCTAAAACTTAACATCCGAAACTCAAACAGAGTTTGATGTAAACCCGAGTTTCCTAAATCGAAAACTTAGTACGGAGTGTAAGATAATCGAGTTGCGATCGGTCTAGACTGAGTAAACAACTTAGTTAAATGCAACGGAATAAATATATTTAAAGACTTTTAAACGATCTTAATATGGTTCGATGAGTTATCGTTTTAGTATGTTTTCGAAATATGTTGGGATCTCGCCATCGTGTGAACCGAGTTTTACGATCAAGCGTAATAATTCAATATAATAACCAATCATACAAACACATATATAAGTATCGTAAGTAAATGCGTAAAGTAAATGAGACAAAACGTATAGAGGTTCCAAGTGGTGTAATCCTCGCTGGACCTCTCTTGTCATGTGATGTTGGAGGAAATTCACTATGTTCTTGAGGTTCTGATGATACAAGACACAAAGTAAATTTAAACTGATTGTCCTTGACTATTCCTTAGCTTTACAATCTTCAATCTTTTAGTCCTTAACAGGTACAATTGCTCTATCACAAAGTCAGCTCCACTGGTCCTTGAAGGGTAGGATTGCCACTTCACCAGCCCACCACAAACACAGTCTTCCCTGATCGCCTCAACTCGCCCTTCACACCATCTTGGTGTTTCACAGCCCAAATCTTTGTACAAACAAAGTTGAGACTTGAATCAATAAAGTGATTCAACTTGTGGATTTGAGCTTTTTCTTCTTGATGTATGTATTGATTGTATTCTGCACAATAAGCTTTGTTTCTTCATGAGATTCAGCCACTAGCAAAAAATAGATCATAAAGGAGTCGACGAAGCCATGATCTTTGAATGCTTCTTGAAGGTACTTGAATACTTGAAGATTTTCTTGATCTTGTAGTTAAGAACTTAGCAGGAGTTTTCTATAAAATATTCTTCCCCTTGATCCTTGATCTTTTCACAATTCTTGTTTATCAATTTTGTAAAAATCCGCACTTCATCTTATGTGATAAGTGCTTTATTTATAGTGGTTTTTCCAACGCTTGAATTTGAATTCTTGTAGCCGTTGGGGTCTTGCTTAGTACATGTCGATGTCGGTTGTTCTTATCGAAAATGAAAGTCCTTCATCCAATAGATCTTCAACACTAGTAATATAGCCCGTTTGTTTATTTCGCCTAACTTGATTTCATTGATAGCTTTGCAAAGCGAGTTTAAATGAATTGACTATATTAAAAACTGATTAGAGCATTAACTCAATTTTATACTCTTCTTCAAAACTGAGTACTCTTATCTTCATCTGATTCTTGGTTTTTTGAAATCAGAGTATGCCATTTTATCTCCTGAAATAACTAAGTTACATTGTCCTTATATAACTCAGATCTTCATACAAGATCCATAATGTTAGTTCAGGCCATCACGGACTTACCTGAATTCTAACTTTACAACGTAGGCTTCATAAACTGAGTTTGAACCCTCAGTTCTTCAACTCTTCATAACTGAGTTTGAACCCTCAGTTCTTCAATATTCTCAACTGAGTTTGAGCCCTCAGTTCTTGTGACGGATATCTTTACTTAAGTTCTCGATAAACATTCCAAAGTCCATTTCTCGCTTTGATCCTAATCTATTACGTTGTTTGTCCTGATTTAACTTATACAAATATCGGACTCTAGTAAAACTTACATATTCAATTCTAGACATCTTTTTGCTTTACACTATAACAAATTAGTTATAAAACTTTATCAATGAATTAAAAATAATTAAATGAACAAGTGACGAATCATCATCAAAACAAAATTTTATTTCCAACAATTTCCCATTTTTGATGATGCCAATACCCTCCTTAAAAGATATGCAAAGATAGAAAAAAAGAACAATAAAAACAAATAACAAAACTGAGAACACCGATACTTTATTCATTGATGTTTAACTGAGTTACAAAAGTAGTTGTTGGTCCTAGAGAAAGGTGAAAAATAGTCAGAGGGGGGTGAATGACTATATTGTGAGTTTAAAAAACTTTAAACCTCAGGATTCGCAAAAACTTTTCTGATAAAAAGCTTTTGGGCAACGGAAAGTTAAAACCCTTCTAAAGTGTATTTTCAAACAACATAAGTAGTCACAAGCATATAAACAAAATACTGAATGTAAATGAAGAAAATAAATGTTGTAAGTGAATGACACAAAGTTTATAGTGCTTCAGGGTGGTGTAATCCCTTAGTCCACTCTTCTCCTGTGATGAATGGAGGAAATTACTATTGTCTTTCACCAATACAATAGTATGATTGTCCTTGGCTACACAAGCTTCACAATCTTCAAGACTATCACTCCTTGGCTACAAAATCTTTAGTGACTCACTCTTCAACACTACTCCTTGAGGACAAATCCCTCAGCAGCTATCACAAAAGTTACAAATCCTTCTTAGACGATCCGATTCTATGGCTTCAGTTGGGTGTGAATAAGATTCACAAAAAGTTGATCAATATCAGTGCTTGATGTGGATTTGTAGCTTTGAATTCTAAGTTGATCTTCTAGATTTTCCTTTTATGTTTTTAGAGAAGGCTTGTGAAATTGTGAGTTTTTGCTCTTAGAGTATATACCGTGTTTTTGTATTTTCACAATGCCTTCTATTTATATCCTTGATCTCCTTGATTTGAAAATTCATCCATTGTCTATTTAATGTGGAGAATAATCCTTGATTTAAACATTGATTCTTCCTTGATTTTATTCTCCTTTATTTCAATGATCCGGATTTTCTTCAAACGTTCCTAAAAAAAATCCGTCATTGATTGATTCTGCATTAATTGCTTGATTTCCTTACCTTCACGTTCTAAATAAAATGCAGACAGCATACTTGACTTTGCTATTACTTAACTTGATATTGCTTAGCCACCCCGGTGACTCTTAACGATTATTCCTATGGTCACCGATAGAACTTTTACTTAGCCGCTTTGTTGTCTTACTTTCTCTTTGATTTTCAATGTCCAAGTATGCTTGTACTTCACTGATTCTTGAGTTGGGTGAGATCAGTGTACACCATGTTTAAAAGAATAGATCCCATTACTTGCAATGTATCTTAGGCTTATCCAATGTCATCACAGACTTCCTTGGTTATAAGTCGGTCTATAAGTCTTCACTTTACTCTGCTGGTACTTGGTTGCCTTCACTTAGCTGATCTTCTGTCTTTTAATTTACTAAGCCATCATAAAAGTCTAGTACAATGCTTGTCTGGCTGAACTAATACAACATGTCAGACTCTAAGTAAAGTCTTATACATATATTACTAACTTATTTCAGGTTTGCTATAACAGCTAGTATGGCCATCATCAAAACAAATAAAATGTTCCTAACAATTTCCCCATATTTAATGATGCCAAAACCTTCATAAGCCTGAATATAAGTAAACATTTTCCTATAATAGAAAAATTAAAACTCAACAATTTTATTCATTCATAAAGGGCATAAAGAACTATTCAAAAGCATAATAGGGAAAAACATTAGTCTACTTGTTCCCTAAAATCTTGATGTTTCTCCTTGTGCTATCAGTGCCCTTACTTTTGGAGCTTCCAGTCTTATCACTACCTTCCCCCTTTTTGGTTGCATCAAACTTTTCTTCCAGAATTTGATTTGTGGTCACAGTTATCTGTGTGTCAAGCTTCTTGATTGCATAATTCATGTTGCTGTCTATGGCCTAAATTTGTTCCGATTGAGTTTCCAGAATGTCCACCATAGGGTTAAGTCTATCATCAACAGCACTTGCTAGATGCTCAAGATTGGTATGAACATGCTGAGTTATCAACGAATTCAGTTGACTTATCAGGTCTCCTTGCTTTTCCGTCACAGCATCCTGAATCTCAACGTGGCTTAGCAGAGCTTCAATCTTTTGCTCCATGGAAGTACAATGGTTTTTCAGGGTCGTTTGGAGATTTTCCCTACTAAGAGTTTGCTTCTCCATGTCCACATTCAGAGGATCAATATTCAGATGAAATGTTTTGTCCGGATTGGCAAGGGTTGGTTGTGCATGTCTTTGGTGTCTCATCGTAATCTTCTTTCTTCTTCAATCTCCATATCGATAGATATTGTTGGGGATAACTTGAATATTTAAGTCATGGTTGGGACTTTGCTTCATTTTCATCTCTGCGCTGACTTTAAACTCTCAACCTATCATTCCTCATTGACCAGTGTTGGGGGTCCTTGTTGAATCTGTTGGTGGAAGTCTCTTAGTTGGTCCACTCAGCTGCTTTTCACGTTTAGTCTCACTCCTTTGGATAACATCCTGGAGTGTCAAATTGTCATCAAAATCAGTATTTGTACTAGGATGAGAATTGTTTTCTTCTTCTCTTCTTTCATCCTCTTCATCATTTGCTATCTCCTCTTTTGCTTCATCTTCATCAGGAGTCAGATAGTAAGCTTTCTCATCCTCTTCCTCTACTACTTCATCGGAAATAACTATTGGACCTTCATCAATTCTTGGTCCCCTAAAATTTCTTTTTAGATTCCTTGTGCTGGATCTTGTCCTTTTCCTGAATCCAAAAGTGCTTGTTTTAATTCGGCTGGTTTCCTTTTCTTGTCTTCCTTCAAATAAGTGAACATCACTTTTGCTTCATGCAATTTGTTCAGATGGATGGGTTTCACCTTCATCTGATCAAACAAATATTGCAGAGGAATTCCATAGGATTTCCTTTCCCAGAAGATATCTTTCTTCCGTTGTCCCTTCTTGGTCGCTAACTTGCCGATGTCAATCTCACATTGTATTTGCTCCTTCAATGTTGTAAAGAAGATTGACTGATTGAACTCAAGGCTCGATAGATGATGGCCATGAGTTTGGTCTCTACCTCTTCCATGCATGCATGGAACCTTTATTTCCTTCTATACTTTTGATGATCAAGTGAGCAAATTCTTCAAATGTCTTCTTGAGTGCCGATCTTGGACAGTTGAATATCTTGGTTGCAAGATCAGGATTCTTGGATGTCTCCATCCAGAATGTATCAGTGTTGATTTCCAGATTCATGATATCTGAGGGTCTAGTGTTAGAAAGTTTGAGACACCTAGCAAGCAGACCGGGTGTGATTACCAGTCCCCTGCCATTCACATTGCTCGTGATTCAGTCCGGTGATCCCCTCTTCTTCCCTGAAGCAGATTGGGCATTTTTCAAAAAGAGATTAGGGTTTCATAGCAGATTACTGTGATTGGAGTGTTAAGGAAGGTCATTAACCCTAGGTTAGTGCACCCATCTTCCAATCATTGTGCTTGAGGGTCGTTGTTGCACAACATGAGATAGTGCTCGGATCTGAAGAAAGACCCGGTGACAATCAATCTTTCATAAAATTTTCCAAACTTAGCGGTTGAGAAGGATGTAGCCATATTTGAGATTTTTGAGAGTGAAAGCTTTGAAATTTACGGAGGAAATAGGGTTTTAGAAATTCAAAGATTGCATAAAAGTTCATGGAATGACCAAAGTGTTGATTATATAATAGAGATTTGAGAGTGTGAACGCGTTGAATATGGAAGTATTGAGTGAAGTAATGGCGTGAAATGGTGTATAAGAAATCGAGGTTATTGAGTGTAGTGGGAGAGTTGATTGAGGTGAGTAATGATCAATCCCAGGAATAGAGGCGTTGTTGTCATTCCAAATATAACCTCCACGATTTAAAAGCTAATATCCACATGTGAGATCCTCCATAATAAGTAAGTAAATCCTCTGATTCTCCACATGTGCAAATGATTTATTCATTTCACACTCATTTGATAAGTATACTTCACCGGTGGAGTGATGAGATTAATGTACATGTTACTCTATCATTCTTTCACTGAGCAGCTTCATCAAAACACCGTTCTTTCACTACGCTTCTTCATCAAAAATGTTTCTAACAATCGGTGAAGTGAACTTTACTGGTACGAGTGCCTTACCTGCCAAGTGAGCACACCCAAAATTGCAAAGGTTCAGTCAGCTGGTGAAGTCACTTTGCTGATTATTCCAGTCAGCTGCTCCTTGTGACCCAATCAATTTCAATCATTCCAAACTTAGTTCTTAATTACAAAATCTTTCATGAGTGAGTGGTTTTGTGAATATATCGGCCAATTGATCTTCAGTAGATATGTACCTTACATCTCATTTCTCAACATGATCTCTGATGAAATGATGTCTCACATCAATATGCTTTGTTCTTGAGTGAAGCATTGGATTCTTTGTAATTAATATTGCACTTGTTTTATCACACATTATTGGAATTGTCTTCTATTCTATTCCATAGTCTCTTAGTTGTTGTCTTATCCACGGTATTTGTGCACAATAGCTACTTGCTGCTATATATTCTACTTCAGCTGTTGATGTAGATATAGAATTCTGCTTTTTGCTAAACCATTATACTAGTCTACTGCCTAGTATTTGACAATTTCCTGAAGTGTTTTAATCATCAATTTTGCACCCAAAGATAGTCTCGAACTGAATAAGATGTAAATTTGAATCCATCATCTTTTGGATACCAAATTTCCACATTTATTGTATGCTTGAGATATTTGATGATTCTCTTTGCTGCTAGTAAATTAGATTCCTTAGGTTGAGCTTGAAATCTTGCGCACACTCTTATAGAAAATGCTATATCTTGTCTACTTGCAGTTAGGTAGAGTAAGGATCCAATAATTCCTCTGTATAACTTTTGCTCCACATTCTTCCCATTTTCATCCTTCCCAAGTATAGTTCTTGCACACATAGGTGTTTCTGAAGTTCCACTAGTGTCCATTCCATACTTGTTGATTAAGTCTTTTGTATACTTTGCTTAATTGATGAAGATGCCATCTTTCATCTGTTTTACTTGTAATCCTAGGAAGTAGTTGAGTTCTCCCATCATACTAATTTAGAATTTTATTTTCATCAGATTTGCAAATTTTTCACAAAGCTTTCCATCTTCTGATCCAAATATGATATCATCCACATAGATTTGAACTAGCAAGGTGCTTGTTCCATATTCTAGCTTGAAAAGTGTCTTGTCAATGGTTCATTTGCTGAATCCATTGTTGATCTTAGACAATCTGATTATATTGCTTCAGTTGGGTGTGCATAAGATTCACAGAAAGTTGATCAATCTCAGTGCTTGATGTGGATTTGTAGCTCTGAATTTTGAGTTCATCTTCTAGATTTTTCATTTTAAGTTCAGAGAGAAGGCTTGTGAAATTGACAGAGTTTTTTCTCTCATAGTACATACCGTGTATTTTGTATTTCGTCAATGCCTTCTAATTATAGCCTTGATCTCCTTGATTTCAAAATTCGTCCGATGGCTATTTAATATAGAGAATAATCCTTGATTTAAACCTTGATTCTACCTTGATTTTATTCTCCTTTATTTCAGTGATCCGGATTTTCTTCAAACGTTCCTCATAAAATCCATCATTGATTGATTCTGCATTAATTGCTTGATTTACTTAACTTCGCGTTCTAAATAGAATGCAGACAACATACTTGACTTTGTTGTTACTTCACTTGACTGTTGCTTAGCCGGTCCAGTGACTCCTTCACTCTTATTCCTATGGTTAGCCGATAGAACTTTTACTTAGCCGTTTTGCTATCTTACTTTCTCTTTGATTTTCAATGTCCAAGTATGCTTGTACTCACCGATCATTGAGTTGGTGAGATCAGTGTACACCATATTTAAAAGAACATATTCCATCACTTGCAATGTATATTAGGCTTATCCAAGGTCATCACAGACTTCCTTTGTTATAAGTCAGTCCATAAGTCTTCCCTTTACTCTGCTGGTACTTGGCTGCCTTCGATTAGCTGATCTTCGATCTTTTAATTCACTGAGCCATCCTACCAGTCTAGTACAATGCATGTCTGACTGAACTTATACAACTTGTCAAACTCTAAGTGAAGTCTTATACAGATATTACTTACTTATTTCAGTATTGCAATAACACCTAGTATAGCCATCATCAAAACAAATAAAATATATATCGAATTCAGAGTGCAGAGCGCTGCCGCCGATGACCAACCCTATGACCGTTGATCAGAGTGCAGAGGAAGTAGATCTCTCTAGCGTAGTGTGGAGCGACACAAAGAAAACCAGTACAAACACCAAAATCGGTATGGCAAAGTGCAGGTGGAGTCGAGATTGTGACCAGCGACTCACGCGGACACAAGTATTTTCACCGGCGATGATGAAGACCCCAAAATGATAGAGTACAAAGATGTTATTGATAATTTTGTTGGATCAGAAAAAGATGAGGATGAATTGGTTATCCCTCTTGATGAATGCTTTGAGTTGTGGAAACCATGGAGGAAGGCACTCATAATCAAAATTCTTGGTAAGTCTATTACCTACAATTTCTTATGCAAGCGGTTGTCGGATCTATGGAAACATCAAGGAGAAAGGCCGGAAATTACGGGATCGGAAAATGGATTCTATGTGGTACGATTCACAAGAAAGGAAGACTATGAGATTGCATTAGAGAACGGACAAAGGGTCATCATGGGTCATTATTTGGCAGTGCAAAAATGGAAGCCATTCTTCCATCCGGAAACGGAGAAAATCGTCACAACCATGGCTTGGGTACATTTTTCTGGATTATCTCTTGAGATGTTTAGAGAAAGACTTCTCATGCATTTAGGCAATTTGGTGGGAAAAGCTATAAAAAATCGACCCCAAAACAGCCTTTAATGAACGAGGAAGGTTTACAAGAGTCTGCGTTGAGGTTGATTAAGAAAAGAGGCTCAAGTCCTCTGTTGTAATTAATGGGAGACGCTATAAAATTGAATACGAAGGACTCAGCAGATTTGCTTTTCTGTGGCACATTTGGACATAGCAAGGAAACTTGCCCTATTCTTTTGGCTGAAGATGCCTTAAATTTGGATCCCCCAAATGTGGATAAACGGAAGCAGAAGACCCAAGAATCCAAGGGACCTACACCTGAGGCCCCATATGGACCCTGGATGATAGCTACTAGAAGAAGAAACTGGAAATCGTCAAAAAAATGGATAAAAATATCATTGAAGACATCATCTTAGACTCTGCTCAAGATAGGATTCCTCTGGACCATTCAATAAATGTTGAAGTTGATGATCAGCCATGCATGGATGCTAACACCAGTGGATCAAGGTTTGTGGCCCTTGCATCATAAGAGGAAGAAATGGGGAACTACCGGATGTGGTTAGAGATTTACGGGAAATGTCAAACTCATAGTGACCACTTAGAGGTGATGCGATCACTAGAAAAGTTCAAAGGACAACTTCACAGAGAACAAATAGCAAATACAAGGTGGTGAAGAAGGTACTAGAAGTAATATTGGGATGAAATCGGGAGGTAGTAAAGCCTCTAACAAACCGATCTAACTGGGTAAGGGTAGGAACAAACTCATCGACATACGAGTCCAAGGCGGCAGATGAAGAAATCGGCATCATCCAAACAGAAAAATTTCAGCTAGATCACTTTGTCTCGATGTCTCAAATGAAACAATAAAGCAAAACAACTCAAAGATTGGTTTATGGTCAAATTAAAGTTTTAATGTAAGCGGTCACACTCAAACATACCTGGCGATGACCATTCTAAACTCCATCCTCCGACAACGATACGGAGACCTCTCAAGGAACATTTCTAATCAAGTGAATCCTTTGTATGAAATGGAAGTGGTGAATGTCCCCACTTCAACCTCATCTCTTACACATTCTTCTCAATGAAGATTCTATCACGAACCGCAGGGTGCTCGCTCGAGATGATTTTTTAGACATTTGAAGTCGATTTTGGCAATCTGGAAACCTGATATCCTACACTTGATGGAAACAAGGGGTACCAGTGAAAAAGCTGAAGAAATTTTGCGGAGAACTTATTTCACAGATCTTTTTGTGGTGGAGGCTAGAGGATATGCAGGAAGCCTCTGGTGCTTCTGGACTAACTCTGAGGTCTTTTTGAAATACATTTCCTACACCAACAAATCCCTATCGATGGCGGTGTTAAAATATGGAGACATAGACTGAATCATTACTCTAGTCTATGCCTCTCCCATTGCTTCTGCAAAAAATGATTTCTGAGACTATCTTACTAGGCTCAATAGTGTGTTTAACAAACCTTGGTGTCTTCTGGGGGACTTCAACCAAGTGGTTTACCAAAGAGATAAACTTGGGGGCAGACCGGTGAGAGGTCTTAATAGAGTAAAGATGTGGTCTATGATTCAACAATGTGAGTTACTGGAGATCCCTTTCCAAGGCCCCAATTTCACTTGGATGGGTGTCACTCATGGCTAACGGTAAATTCAAAGAACGCCTTGACCAGGATAGTGCAATTACGATTGGATGGAGAAATTTGATTCGCGCTTGATCAAACATCCTTTGAGAGAACATTGAGACAACAATCCAATCTTTCTCGATCTGAGACTTCAAAATTAAAAAATATAGGAACAATTCTACTTTCTTTTTCCAAAGGGCCTAGTTAGAACATGCCTCTTTTGAGGATTTTGTTATAGAAAATTGGGATGAAAACCTGAATTTATTTGATATGACTAAAAACTTTGCCTCTGCTGCAAATGATTGGAATAGAAATGTCTTTGGAAATATCTTCTTTCGAAAAAAGAAATGCTTGGCCAGGATGCAGGGGATTGAAAAAAGTTTGGAAGTTTCATCCTCCATATTTCTATTTACTTTGCACACTTCCCTCAATGAAGAACTCGACGATATTTTGGTGCAAGAGGAAGTGTATTGGCATCAAAGATCCCAGCTTAAGTGGTTCACAGAGGGGTAAGAAACTCTCATTTTTACCACCTCTCAAAGAATCAAAAGAAAACACAAAAAAAAAATATTAGTTGCCTTAAAATGAGCAGGAGAATGGTGTTATGATAGTACCACCCCTAAAACGAAATGGTGAAGATGTTCTACACCGATTTATATAGAGTGGACCAGAATGTGCATTCATTGAATTTTGACTTTCAATTACCTACTCTTTCAGAATCAGACATTAGCTTTCTGAACAAAAGGGTTTCTGAAAAAGAGATAGAGGATGCGTTATTTGAGATGGGAGACTACAAAGCTCCGGGTCCAGATGGAATCCCGGCTGATTTCTTCAAAAGTCTTTGGCCCATCACTTGTAAGACTATTATACCGTTCGTTATTAATGCCTTTGAGGAAGGTAAGTTTGATGCAAGGCTGAACCAAAATGTGGTCTCTTTAATCCCAAAAGTCAATCCACCTGAAAACATTACCCAGTTCAGGCCGATTGCTATGACCAATGTTTGTGTGAAATTGATTTCCAAAGTCATTGCAAATAGACTCCAGTCTATCATTGGGAACTTGGTGAGCCAGACTCAAGCAGCCTTTATACCAGGGAGAGGTAGTATTGGTAATATCATTCTTTCATAGGAAGCTCTACATCCCTTTGCTAAGCGGGAAGAAGGAGATATGCTTCTAAATATAGAACTGAGAAAGCTTATGATCGAGTGGACTGGAAGTTTTGGAGTGAGTTCGGCCACGGTAGGGTTTTCAAAAGATTGTTGAACTCATTTTATTTTCTCTCCAAACATCGGAATTGCGAATGCTTTGGAATGGTGATCTGCTGAGCCCCATCAAACCTCAGAGAGGACTTAGGCAAGGTGACCCACTTGCCATATACCTCTTCGTTCTTTGCATGGAATTCCTGAGTCAACAGATAGATAATGCAGTCAAAGATGGCCTCTGGAAACCTATTAAGGTCAGTAGATATTCACCTCATTTGTCTCATATCTTTTTTGCTGATGATTTAGTTCTCTTTGGAGCTGCCACTGTGGAACAGGCTAGCATAATTAAACAGGTGCTTGATCAATTTTGTGCTACTCAGGCTAGAAATTGAGTCGGGAACTCAGGCCACCTCACATGAAATTGTGCTACTCAGGCCACCTCACATGAAATCCGTGATCAGTCGGGAACTTGAAATGCAATCCACTGATAATCTAGGACTCTATCATGGAATGCCACTTCTCCATTCCAGAACCACTAAGAGTACCTACAGTTTTATTTTTGATAAAATGAGGAAAAAACTAGCCAACAGGAAAACTAAAAGTTTGGCCCGAGCAGGAAGAATGATTCTAATCAAGAGCTCCTTGGCAACTCATCCTTTCTATGCAATGCAAACTGTCAAACTCCCTCAACGTGACTTGGATGATATAGAGAAAATATGTAGAAGCTTCTTTTGGGGTGAGGAAAGTGGATAGAGAAAAATGCATTTCTTATCTTGGAATACGGTTTGTCAACCACGAGAAAGTGGAGGGTTAGGCTTCAAGAACCTAAAATACATGAATATTGCACTTCTTGGAAAGCTTGTATGGCAAATTCTCACTGATGACCTTTCGTTGTGGGTGAGGACCTTGGTTCACAAATATGGTAGCCCCTTCGAGAAACCAAAAGCCACCAGCTCCTCGGTATGGAAAAGTATCTGCTTTGCGGCGGCTTTTTTGAAGGATGGTTTGGATGTCATAGGAGAGTCTATCGTTTGGAACAATGCAGACAACAAAAAATATAGTGTGGCTGATGGGTATGCCTTCCTCTACAGGAATACCCAGCCTGTTCCTGACAAGATTTGAGAGGATGTATGGAAACTTAAAGGGCCTGCTCGTTTGAATTTTACTTTGTGGCAGACAGTGCATAATGCACTACCTACTTTGTCTGTATTGTATAAACTCCAAGTCTCACCAATGGCAACCTGCAAATTGTGTAACGAGGATGAGGAAACATGTTTACATACTTTGAGGGATTGTAAGGTGGCCAAGCAAATGTGGAAAAATATTATTCCCAAGCAGCATTGGAGGGACTTCTTCTTCCAAATGGATCCAGCTGATTGGATCCGAAATTTTATCACCAATAGAGGAAGACATAGCAATTGGTCCTATCAATTCAGAGATGTGATTCATTGTATCTGGTATTGGCAAAACAAAATACACCATGGAGTTCAGGATAGCCATCCTCCTCTGCATGTGTTGATCTCAAAGTCTGAAGCCCGGGTCCACAACCTTAGATTAGCGTGGAATTTTGATTAATTTCCCTGTTTTTTTACCTTATTTACACTCCCAACTTTTGTAATTTGTGGCCCGCCACGTTTCAGCTTTATGAATAATATAGCTCTTGTTAAAATAAAATAAAAACAAATAAAATGTTCCTAACGGTAATAAAGTACAACAATTAGAAACTGAAAACTAAGGTAATTTCAAGTTTCTTCTCGATTTTGACTTGGCTTCATCTTTTTTCTTTCTTCAACGTGAGCAATTTCTGATCAAATGCTTCAACAACTTCTTTCATAGGTTGATAAACTGGATCAAATTCTAAGTTGAGGTTTTCCCATATTATCCATGAAGTGACCATGCTATTTACTCCAAAGAATTTCTTTCTAAACAGAATAATAAATCTCGGCACACTCTTCCTTAACATTTCATCAGTTGTCAATTTCTCCAATACTTCTTTTCAGAATGCTAAATCAGTTTCTTTAGCATTTTCTTCAGCTTCTTTCAATGAGCCATCTTCTTCCCATTTGCTTAGCTTTTTCCAATAGTTGATAAAGACTTTTTCATTATCGAGAAAATTCTCCAAGGCTTGCTTCTTGGTTTCATTCTCTTTGGCAGGTAGACCTTTGAAAATATTATATAGTTGTGGGTCTAAAGCAAATCTTTCTCAGTTGGCTGGGAGAATTCCATTATCAGTTCCATTTTTCATCAATAAGGTCAGCTCAGGCTTTCTTCATTTTAGTGATTTTCTCATCAATTGCCCCAAGGACTCATTTCATCTTCCCAGCGTTGATTGTTAACATATCCAAACTTTCCCTGTATTGGCATCATCCTTCTTGATCGGACTTTGAATCTTTGGACCAATATTGTGCAGGCAAAATCTTGAGTCTTTCAAGGTGTTCTCTACTAGAAGTAATCCGCCATAGATGTCGGTGGCAAGATTTTCTAGTCGATCTTGAGTCTCGTTTTTTCCGCCGAGACTCAATAGTGGTTTTCCGATTTCAATCAAGGTGTCATGTGAGTTGTTCTTGATACTTAACACCTCCTCAAACCTAATTCAAAATCTCATGAGTAAATTTGAAGAAATTCAAATAAATCATGAAATTCTAGAATAAGAATATGAGAATCGATAGAGGAAAATAAAATATTAAAGAAAGAATTGGATGGGTGAAAGCTTAATCAACTAGTAAGGAAGTACACTCAAGCTGATCAACAAGCATTAGATGATCACTCATCCGATGTTGATGACCAGTGAGAAAACTTCCCTACCGATTAAGACAACCACTACACCACTTAATGCACCGACTTACAAACCCCAAAAGGTATGGATCCAGATCTAGTCTTGGCTACAATGATCAAGATGTAGGTAGAAACAAAGGACAATCCAAATCGAACTAAGGACCAAAACTGGACCAAAATTCAGAAAAGGAAATACCATGGTTTCCACTACTCATCCTGCACCATCGAAGCCAAAAATCGGTGCAGTGAAACAGCATGGTAAATCATCAAACCAGTCCATTAAAGGCAAAGTCTTACTGAAATGTAAGGGAAGACTTTACCCTTCAGAGGATGATTGGAATGTTGCACCCCCAAAATACAAGAAGAAACCATTTCATGTCATGCAAAATGTGTTTAGGAAAAGCCAACCAAGGTATATTCCTGGACACAAAAAGCAATATGAAAATAAAATTCCTCTTGCATATTGGAGAGTGAAAAAGAATGCAAATGCACCAAAAAGTAGAACTGTATCAGAATAATTCTGTCAAGAAGTATTCTGCCATGCCTTATACATATGAGGTTGATGATTTAAACCATCCAAGAAGATCTTTTGGATTTGTACTTGGAGTATGAGGGATGACTACTAACAGGTATGGACCCAAACAGTGTTGGGTACCTAAACTTGCTTAATTTGTTTTGTAGGATGTCTGGTACATAGACAGTGGATGTTCCAGACATATGATAGGGAACAAAGGATGGTTGACTGACTTTAAAGCTTTTGATGGACCCAAAGTTACATTTGGAGGCAAAGAGAACTCTGGCAAGATTTAGGGGGAAGGCACAATGTTCAAGAACAATTTGAAGATTCAAAATGTTACATATGTTAAAGGATTGAGTTTCAATCTTCTAAGCATTAGTCAATTCTGTGACAAAGACTACAATGTGCTCTTCAACAAAGAAGGATGCAAAGTGATTCACAATCAAACCAGCACAGTTTTACTTGCAGGAAAAAGAGAACACAACATGTAGGTGATGGATTGGAAAACAGCTAAAGCAAAAACTTGTATGCTTGTCAAGAATAAGCAATCAACCAGCTGGATTTGGCATAGAAGACTGAACCATCTCCACTTCAAGACTATCAAAAAGTTATCAAAGAACAAACTAGTTGATGACCTTCCAAACATCACATTCAAGAAGGAAAGTCTTTGTGATACATGTCAGAAAGGGAAATATATTAAAAGCACTTTCAAGTCAAAACCACAACAATCAACAACCAGGATCCTAAATCTACACATGGATCTTTTTGGACCAGTCACACCAGTGAGTGTAAGTGGAAAGAAGTGCACTCTAGTGGTGGTGGATGACTTTTCCAAGTTCACATGGACTATTTTCATGAACAAGAAAAGAGAGACACTCAAGAAATTACCATATTTGCTTAGGAGAATTCAAAATGAAAAGGAGCTGAAGATCATCAAGATAAGATCGATGAGAGGAACAAAATTCCTAAATGAAGTAATCAAATCTTATTGTGAAGAGAATGGTGTACTACATCAACTATCTCAGTGAGAGGAATCCATAACAAAATGGTGTAGCAGAAAGAAGAAACATGACACTCAAAGAAGCTGTGAGAACCATGATTGTAGAAGTAAGCTTACCAAAGAGATTTTGGGCTGAAGCAGCAAATACAGCATGCCATACTCAAAACAGATCTATCATCAACAAACACCATTGAAAAACACCATTTGAAATTTGGAATGGAAGAAAACCTAACATTTCACATTTGCATATGTTTGGATCTAAATGTTTTGTCTTGAACAGGAATCAACTACATACTTTTGATGAAAAAGCTGATGAAGCAATCTTCATGGGATACTCAGACACAAGAAAAGCATTCAGAGTACTCAACAAAAGAACCTTGGTGATTGAAGAATCAATTCATGTAGTTTTTGATGAACCAAACACAAATGGTGAAATCTTACACAACCTTGAAGAAGAAGATGCACAAGGACAAGTCTATATGAATACAGCAGTACCAGCAACAATTTTGGACCACACTTTTGGTAATCAATATGATGTACCAGTCAATACAACACAAGAGGCACCAACACAATATCATGAAGTTGATGCACAAGAAGGAGCTATGGAAGAATCAAATCAAGAGCAACTTCAACTCGACTTAAATCATCGGTGAGAGATCATCACGAAGAACAAGTCATTGGAGATATTCATATAGGAGTTAGAACCAGGAAGACAAGCTGGAAAGTATGATAACTTGTTTTCAATCACATATGGAACCCAAGACAATAGATGATGCAATTCAAGATCTTTGATTTGATTACTGACCATGCAAGAAGAGCTCAATGAATTTGAGAGAAATGAGGTCTGGGAACTTGTTGACAGACCAGACATGTCAAACATCATTGGAACAAAATGGGTATTCAGAAACAAGATGGATAAACAAGGAACTGTTGTCAGAAAGAAAGCAAAACTAGTTGCAAAGGGTTCTCAAGATGAAGGCATAGACTATAACGAAACCTTTGCACCAGTAGCAAGATTAGAAGCAATCAGACTCTTTCTAGCTTTTGCAGCACACAAGGATTTCAATGTATATCAAATGGATGTCAAGAGTGCATTTCTCAATGGACTCTTAGAAGAAGAAGTATATGTGGAACAACCTCCTGGCTTCCAACTCAAAGGAAAAGAAGATAAAGTATACAAGCTCAAAAAGTCACTATATGGACTCAAACAGGCACCTAGAGCCTGGTATGAGACACTATCGCAATTCTTAATCAACAATGGATTCAACAAATAGACTATTGACAAGACTCTCTTTAAGTTAGAAGAAGGAACAAGCACTTTGTTAGTTCAGGATCTATGTTGATGACATCGTCTTTGGATCATAAGATGAGAAGATATATGAGAAATTTTCAAATTTGATGAAAAGTAAATTTCAAATGAGTATGATAGGAGAACTCAATTATTTTCTTGGTCTACAAGTGAAACAAATGGAAGATGGCATATTTATCAGTCAAGCCAAGTAAACAATAGACTTGATACACAAATATGGTATGGATAGAAGTGGCACATCGAGACACACCAATGTGTGCAAGAGTTATTCTTGGGAAAGATGAAAATGGAAAGGATTTTGATCAAAAGTTATATAGAGGAATTATTGGATCTCTACTCTACTTAAGCGCAAGAAGACCTGATATAGCATTTGCAGTAGGAGTTTGTGCAAGATTCCAAGCTCAACCAAAGGAATCTCACTTACTAGCGACTAAGAGAATCATCAAATATTTGAAGAACACAATCAGTGTGGGAATTTGGTATCCAAAAGATGGAGGGTCCAAGCTAATATCTTATTCAGATTCAGACTATGTTGGATGAAAGATTGATAGAAAAAGCACTTCAGGAACTTGTCAGATGCTAGGCAGAAGACTAGTATCATGGTCTAGCAAAAAGCAAAATTCTATAACCACTTCAACAGCTGAAGCAGAATATATAGCAGCAGGCAGCTGTTGTGCACAAGTATTATTGATCAGACAACAGCTAAGAAATTATGCAATAGAAGAAAAGACAATTCCAATAATGTGTGACAACACAAGTGCAATTTCAATCACATAAAATCATGTACTTCACTCAAGAACAAAGCATATTGATGTGAGACATCACTTCATCAGAGATCATTTGGAAAAAGGAGATGTTATCTTGAGATACATACCTACAGAAGATCAATTGGCTATATATTCACCAAACCAACTCAGTCATGAAAGATTTTGTAAATTGAGAACTGAGTTGGGGATGATTGAAATTGATTAAGTTTAAAGAGCAGCTAACTGGAGTAATCAGTAGAGTGACTCCACCAGCTGACTGAACCTTTGCCATTTTGGGTGCACTCACATGGCAGGTAAGGCACTGGTAACCAGCGGAGTTCACTTCTCTGATTGTTAGGAACATTTTTGATGAAGCAGGTCAGTAAAAGACCGGCAGACGAAAGCACATACTAGTTACTCCACCGATGAAGGGATTATCAAAGTGTGAAATGAATTTGTATTACAAGTGGAAAATCAGACTACTCCACAAGTCACACACATCTACTATAGGCACTTCAAGAAACAATCCCCAGGATAAAGATAGAAGGGGAAATGAGAGGCAATACTGCAACAAAAATCATTACTACTCACGTGATTGAGGAAGGTGCAGGTGATTGTCATGGATTTTATTAACAAGTAATAAATTTATAATCCGATATACCTCAAGTGCAAGGATCGTAGTAAAGAGGTTGATACCGGGTCGATCTTACGGGGAATCGGAGGTTGTTAACTCTAGTCTTTATTCTAACCTAACTATGTCACGATTACTAAACTAAACAGATACGAAAACACTAAATAATTCACAAGAAAGACAACAATAACGTAAACCCGGATGGAAGATCAATGACCTAAAGCCAGGAAAGATAGTTTCGAACCAATTTAAACTAAACTAAACCTAATATGCAATAAAAGACTAACTAAGCTAAACAATTCAAATTCAAGGGGTTTTAAATCAATAAGTTACGAACGAACAAGCAATTGATCCACCTATCCTGTCAACATTCAATTTCAATTCAGATTATTTCGTGATTACTAATCAAGTTGTGATTCACCTGATCAAAGGTATGAACCCCAATTTCTTAGGCAAGTTCGTCTATTAATCTCTATCTTTCGATCTAAAGATTAACGCTTTTCTAACCAAATTCACCCTTAACAACTCCCCCACACTTAGCTTTTGCTCGTCCCGAGCGAAACAAAACGAAAATTAGGGCTCGAAACGAAAACAGACATCTCAGACAATATAGCATAGATCCAATAAATCAGAAGTTCACCACTGTGTGTGTGCAAATCCATAGAAAACTTCCACTAAATCCAAACTCGAGAAACTCAAAGCAAAACTAGCTAATACCCCTCGTAGACTAGCAATAAAGCGACACTCATAAGATGTACCTACAAGCGTAAAATATCCCGAAAATAATGATCGAACATATCCAGGCCTTTCTCTCGGAAATACTCAGGAGGATAATCCCTATAGCATATCTATCGGTTTCTCTGGGGATAAGATAGACGATAACTCAGTCTTATATCCATTTCATACCAATTCTTCATATAAGTTGATTTAACTATTTCACTTTTAAACACACATCAGAATGAGCTTTTGCCCTGTCATAGCAGAATAGGATATTCGAGATATACCCTACCTTACTCCAATCATAAGGCAGCTTTTTCTTACTGTCATGAGCTTTTAGTCATCATAGTGGTATAGGACATACGTGGTATACCCTATCGCACTCAAATCATCGACTAGCTTTCGACACACACAATTAATACATAATAAACTCAACTTTTCCATTTGACAATAAGTTCGTGTTACTTATCACATTCAAACCTTAGATATTCACGATTATAACATACTCGGATCTAAATACAAACTATCATAAATCTCAAGATATATCACGTAGCACTAAGCACATGACGTATAAGAAAATCAGAAATCACTCGTCAAAAAGGGTATAACTTTATAAATTAGCTCATCGTTCACTATGGCTCGTGAAAAATAGATCTCAGGTGAAACAACTAACTTATCAAACATATGATATATAGCTTGGATGACTATAACAATAATGAACATTGAATTGAATTGCCTACTCGGGACAAAACAAAAACAAAAATGTCGAAAAATTTCGAAAATTCTAGCTTATTTTAGCTCATTTGCATAGAAACATAACGGATTAAGCAAATGTATAGGTACATATCAAATCATTCCCCCCCCACACTTAAAGATCAACATGTCCTCATGTTGTGCAGAATGAAAGAAAAGATAAAAGACTTAGCTGATTTCAATCGATACTCGGATCGATGGTCAGGCCGGAGCCCACGTAGTGACAATTCGAACTCGGAACCATACAATGTAGCTCGACAAAACCGCTAAAAATATACCTGCACTACTCGACAAACACGGAAAAATCTCAGGGAAAACGGGGAATCATACCAAAGTGAAAGGATATATCAAAAATGAGGAAAAATCAAAAGATGAAACATTCCATACATCCAAAAGTGTAAACAGAGCAGAAATGAAAGTACGGACGCCTTATGGCTTACATGATTCAGTCGGAAAAATAAACAGTAGCAATAACAAAAGTACAACGAATCAAGTAAGGAAAAGTAGCAAGATTATACAATCATCGTTTCTAGGACAAATCAAAATCTAAAATGGAAAAATAAGATCAGGGCTGCCCCGGTGCCGCAGAATCACCAGCCGAAGGTGCTCCACCCACAGGAGCATCAAGCTGCTCCTCATCCGAAGAAGACTCAGACCCCTCCAGAACATCCGCAATGGCCTGCTCAATCTCGTCAGAATAAACATAATTAATGAGGCTTGGATCGAAGATTCATGCCGTCCCTCGGCTTCCGGCCTCAACGATGCACCGTAAAATAGTCAAAATGTTGTTCGTGAAGTCCGAATATCCTCCATCCAGTTCCGTACACTGTTGGCCATACTCAACCTCATCCGGAGTGAGGGAGATAATGTAGGTAGGGAGGATGCTCGAGGCGGTGCGAAGAAGAACCAGGCTCACGTGGTGCCTCCGTCTCAGAATGTCGAAGACTTACCCATTTCTCTGTATAGGTCTCGGATTCTTGGTTTGTGATCCGCTCTACACTCAGGCACACGGCATCAATACACAAAGCGTGAATCACGTGAGGGACAATCAAGCTCCGCGTATAAAACTTCCTGGTTGATAGATATCTCGTCATTATAACGCTTGCCCCACATTCACATTTAATCCAAGCGTCAAAGCATATAACATACCTAGGTCACCGATGTGAAAATGTGCCAGATTGTTCTTTGGCACAACCGACGACTGTATGAACCTGCTGGACTTTCCGGTCCTCTGTCCAGGTAGTGGTGACCAACTCCTTCCGGTCTCCTCCGGTTTCAATGTCCATGCCACATCCGGGCAAACTTTCAACCTCAACTCTCCAGCGGATCTGGCCCGTACTCTGCCTATGAGCGATCTCTTCCTTATAGTCCCGACCCTCAAAAGACGCCAAGTTATACTTCTGATTAATCACATCCGGAACTTCCACCCCTCGAACCACAACTACTCCCGTCTCCAAGTCGGTCTCCGAGCAATTCGCATAAAATTCCCGAACTAGGGAGTCGTTGACTGGGGTACTCGGGATAGTCATCAAGGAATCCCATTTCGGTCCTTTAACAACCAGCGAACCCTGGATCTACCTTAGCCTCCATCGTAGCCCTCTCGATCAACATGGTCCTAGAGAAATAATGTTTGGTATAAGCGTCGTGAGCTCAGGATTCACAAATCTACGAGGCATAGGCATAGGGGCTACGGTCTTCGTTTTCTTCCTAGGTTGTGTGCCCTAGGCTCATTTGGTTCCTCCTCCCGAGTAGCATCCACAGCTTCCTCAACCCTAGATGACCTCCACCTCGGTGAGCCACAGGCATCCGTGCCAATGGAATATCATCATCCGTCTAGGACCCGAGGTAGGCTCATCCCTCAAAGTTGCCCTAGTTTGGGTGGCCCTAGGAGGTTGCTCTCTAATGCTAACACCTCGGTTTGGATCGATCAAGGTGGGATCTACCGCCTGCCTCTTCTTACTAGGCTCCTAAGCCACATCCTTACCATGCCTCTTAACCACTGCCTTCTTATGGACCATGATTCAAGCCTAAACTAAACCAAAACAACCCCAAATCAAAACAAGTCACCCGTTTAACATCCAAATCGGGATTTCAAAACAACCAAACCACAACCATCCATCATCACCAAACAACCCATTCATCAACCACCATCAACCAACAACACGACAAGAAACCAACACCAAAACAAGGAGAAAACAAATAAGGTACAATTTCATAAAAAAAGTCGAGCGAAAATCGAACTCCAAAAAAAGCGTGAATTAATCCCGGAAAGGTTACTAGAAACTTACCAAATATGACGAAAGGTAAATGATGAAGGTGATTTGCAGCCCAACGATCCCAATTTGAGCCCAAAATTCGACTTTTCCACTCCAAAAAGTCAGGACCAATGATGGCTCGATTCGTCAAAACGGTTGTTGATTGAGGAAGAAGGCTTAGAAAAGTGAAAGAGGGGATCAAAAGCGTCTATCATAACTTAAATCGCCCAATTTGGTGTAATATCGAAGGATTGAATCTACGAAAAGTGAAGGTTCATGGGTTGATAATATATATAGTAGGGTTGGGTTGGGCGCTCGTCCAACTCGTGGACGGGCGTCTCAGTGATGAACATATGAAGGCCTGAGACGAGCGTCGGTGTATCGACGCTTCGTCAAGTGTTGAAATCAAATACGAGATTGGAGGAATATATCAGGCGGGCGTCCAGGCATAGTGGGACTTCGTCCAAGAATTGGCCATGGCGGGGGGCGTCGAGATCTACGGGCGGGCGTCCAAGACGAAGATTCGCAAAATTATAAAATTTCATACAATTTAAACTCAAATTTGCATTCTCTCATTAAACTTAAATAAAACTTCACAAATACAAATGAAAACGGCGAATTACATAAAATCACTAGAAAATAAGTAAAACAATAGAAAATAGTGGGTTGCCTCCCACGGCGCTTTTGTTTTACGTCGTTTGCTCGGCGAAACAACCTAATAACGCTAGTCATCGTAAATTTCCGACCAATCCACCACTCGGATAAGGCGGCGGAGCATATCAATCGCGGAGGGAAGTCATACTCATCCTCGCAAACCCCGGTCCTCACCGCCTACGTCAACACCTCGAAAATGTTGACACGGCAAAGACTAGCGCTTAAATCTGTCGACATCGGATCATTCGAGATTGTGTATGGGCGTCCTAGAGCTGCACTGCAACTCCTCGATAGTGAAGTCTCCACCTCCCGAACATCGGGGAACAATAAGAACATAGGTGGCGATCTTGATCACGGGTACTAATATCAAAGTCTACGTGCAAAACTATAGTCCCTCCCGGTCCGTCATCTACGGTGATAAGTGGGATCCTCCTAAGGAAAGGTAACTCCTCTGAGTAGAACTCCAAAATCCATATCTAGAAAGCACAACTAAGCGTGAGATATAAACAAAAGCAAAACAGAGTAAACTAAACATAAATACTAAAACTACAAAAGCATAAAACAAAAACAACTAATATAACGATATCTAGGATGCCTCCTAGTGGCGCTTTTAGTTAATGTCGTTAGCTCGAAACCTTTATTTAAAGCTCAGCTAGATCAGGTCATTTAACTTTTTCTCGCCACCACTACTACCTTGTTCAGACTGGGTGATAGTTCGGTGCGAAACTTGACACTTAACACATGGGTGAAATCTTTGATAGCTTTCCAAACACGCTTAAACTTCCCATGGTTGACTTATTCTTCTTACAGAGTCTTCGATGGCGTTTGGTGGCGCTCCCTCTCATACTCTTCCATATCCCAACTACCGCTAGAACTTCTTCAGATCGACCACTACCGTCATCCTCGAAAGCAGGTGGGTGAAAACTCATCAAATTCTTCGACTACGTAGTACCACACCGAGGATATCAAGAAACTTGAACAATCAAAAGGCTTGTCCTTGGGTTCACCAATGTAGTGCTTACACCTTTGACCATTTACTAAAGCGGTTGGTCACCGTAACCTCGTAGTTCTAAAACGCCTCCAGAATAATTTGAGAATCTCAAAGGGACCGGACCTCGTGTCCTTAACTTTCCAGAGGAAGGATGTGGCACGGAATTATATAGAAGAACTTGTTCCCGACTTGAAATTCTCTCTTCTTAATCTTGGCGTCATGGAGGAGTTTCATCTTATCTTTCTTGATCTGGCGCCAGTAGGCTGGAGTCCGGTCGTCCAACTCATGCAATCTGTTGTGCGTCGATGCTTACTACAAGATTGGGAATCAAAGTTGAAACTTTGTAGCCCAATAAGCTCTATCTCTAACTCATTTGGCGGATGACATGGCTAACCATAAACCATTTGATATGGAGAGGTAACCATAGGAGTCTTATAGGCGGTTTCAGTATGCCCATAGTACATCATCCAATTTCAAACTCCCAGTCTTTCCTACATGGTGGACCGTTTTTCCAGGATTTTCTTAATGCTTTGCTGTTTCTTTCAACCTGACCACTAGTCATCGGGTGATATGGTGTGCCTGCATCTTATGGCGAACACCATACTTTTCAAGAACTTTCTCTAGGGGTCGGTTGCAGAAATGCATTCCTTCATCACTGATCAAGGCACGTGGACATCAAAATCTCACAAAGATGTTCTTCTTTAAGAATTTCATGACCGTCTTATAATCATTGTGAGGAGTGGATTGAGCCTCTACCCATTTCGACACGTAATCCACGCAGACTAAGATGTATTTGTTACCACAAGATGATGAGAATGGTCCCGTAAAATCGATACCCCATACATCAAAGACTCCGCATTCTAGGATGGGTTTCAAAGGCATGTCAAAACGCCTTGTGAGTGCAGTTCTTTGGCATCTATCACACGCTTTCTGTAAAGCTTCAGTATCTTTAAAGATTGTGGGCCAATAAAAACCGGATTGGAAGATCTTAGCAGCGGTTTTCCACGGACCAAAGTGACCTCAGGTGGGTCCCGCGTGCCTTTGCTCAATAATATCTCATTGTTCGATTCCGGAACACATCTTCTAATGAGACCATCTTTACAGATCTTAAGCGAGATAAGGTTCATCCCAAAGCGAAGATTTCAAATCCGAGAAGAACTTTTCTTCTCCCGATAGGACAATTACGGATCAAGATATCGGGAATGAAGGTAATTGACAATGGAAGAATACCATGGAACATCGGGAAGACAACCGTCGATAAGCATGATATTCTCGAGGAGGAAAGTAAAGATCTATAT